>JANPWX010000211.1:1820848-2166661 GCA_024734555.1 Trochalopteron elliotii
GTACCGGGGAGAGCCGGGCGGGCGGTGCCGCCGCCGCGGTGATGCTGCGGGAGCCGCGCATCGGGCACGGGCCGGGGCTGTGCCTCCGCACGCAGGGGCTGGGCGGAGGGAGCGGAGGAGAAGCGCTGTGGTTCTCCCAGGCCGGGAGTGGAGGAGAAGCGCTGTGGTATCCCCAGGTCGGGACAGGGCTAGTGCCGCAGGTGTGGCGGGGCTCACTCCCGCTCCCACCTCCCAGCCAGCCGTGCCCCTTCCAAGAGCTCCGGTCGTACAGGTGTTGGCGATTTCTTGCCTCTGCTTGTTTTCTTTCTCCTTGCATTATTTCCATGCAGTTTAGGACTGGCTTTCGAGCCCCAAGTTTTAGAAACTTAGTTTTGAGAACTCTGTCTCGGTCTATTTTATATTATTTTGAAACGTTTCAGTTGCCCTTATTTTTGTAGAGGGCTTTGGTGTTTATTTTATTTGTGAAGCTGTGTGTGTGAGGGAAAACTTCAGTGTTTGTTTTCTTAAGAAAACCCCAACCGTTTGAGCCGTAACTTTGTGAGGAAATTGATTCTTTCCAGCAAATGTTACTTGAATTTGTTTACATTTACGTGTATGAATAGCAGCGAGTGACTGTAGAAAATGAATGGCTCCTTCTACTGACCCAACGTGCCTCGGTGTCCTGGTGGGAATGCCGTGTTTTCTGGGCAGATTAACATACAACACGTAACATTTTGATGGAAGGGAGTTACTTTCCTCCTCTTTACTTTCTAATGTAATTCAAGCTAATTATGTCCTTTATAAGGATCTTTTCTTTAGACAAGCGTGGGAGGTTTATTTCGTGGGAGATGTCTGTTAAGCTGCCGGCAGTTCATCAGACAAAACGGGGCCGTTCTCTCGCTGGGCTCTGCTGTGCCTTTGACCACTGGAGGGCTGCAGAGAACATTTCTGGGTAACAGGAGCCACCGTATCCCAGTAGTTGATGTTTAAAAATAGGCAATTTAAGGTTATTTATACTGATATTCATGTGCTTTAAGTTTTTTCTTATTACATTACATACCTTGTTTCTTAAAATTAGGTATTTTCAAAGTCTATAATATAGTGTTAATAAATGAAGTAAAATGTCTCGGCACTGTATGCAGTTAATATCTGATATGCTTTTTCTTCCTCCACCTGATTGGCACAGGAAAGAAAAAAAAATCTTTAAAAATAAATAAATAAATAAACCTTCTTTATTTCAGCAAGAACCTCGTGCTGCTTTCTCCTTGCCCTCTGTTTTTCTACAGTAAGCAAGTTTTAAGTTAAAAGGCATTTTGTGGGTATCTCGTGCACACAATTGCAGAGCTTGCTGCTGTAACTATTACCTGGACTTGTGGCTTGAAGGTGCATTCTGGTGGGAGATGGAGGTAGGAGGTGGCGTGTACAAAGCTCCCCATATGCCCTGAGCATTCTGTTGTATAGAGGATCAAAGACAACCAAAGCTAATGATTTCAGTTCTCATCTCATTTCGCTGTGCTCTGTTGCTTCTCATTTTAAAAACAAAACTAAGCCCCCTCCACCCCCACTCCTTTCCCCCACATTTGTGAGGATGGGGAGAAGGATTACAGGAACAGTTCTGGTTCTCAATTTTCACTCAGTAGAAAATAACAATTTCTTTCACTAAATATCTCCAGGCTGCAAACATTGTTTACTCTTAATAGAAGGGGTGAACCTGCCCCCCTCCCCCCCCCCCCCCCCAAACAGAACCTCTCTGAAGTTTTCCAAGGAAAAAGAAATATGAGGCAACATCAGAGTGTTTAGGAGGTGGCTAGTTACAGAACTTAATGTGCATATTAAATATGCAGATGCAATTTGTTAGCTTTGCAGCAGGTTGTTGACGCTGAGATCTCTATCGTAGAGTCAAATAAAAATCACCATTTTAGACAGAAAAAATGTTTTAAGAATTTTCAGAGAGCCTTGTTCAATAAGACAAGAAAGGCACACTTTCTGGTTTATTGGAATTGCATTAATGATGTCTGGAAATTGTGTGAATTGTATCTTGTGGTCTTCAGTTATGGAAAATAGAATATGCTGAAGGATAAGGTTTGTTTTTTTCTCCCATCATATTCAAAATGCACAGGTCCATGTGGTCACAGGCAGGGAACAATACAACCTGTAGGACTTTTTGTTTCCCCAAATCTCTGCGTAAGGTTGATCTCTTAAATAATTTATTGTCTTATTCTAGTATGTACTACTAAACTACTCAGTGAAGTCCTAAAAGTGCTGTCATATCCAAATTTCTTGTAAGACCCAATTAATCAACCTCTTAAATTTCACTGTATTTGAACTTCATCATTACCATAAACAACACTTTAGTCTTAATTTTTAAGTACAGCTGAAAGCCTGTCAATGATCTGAATAACTAAGAATATTTGATTCCAGTTAAATTAATTACATGGGCAAAACTTGAAGTCTTAGCCATTGTGGACATTTCCAAATCAATGGAACATTCAGTCCCACTCGGCAGGTCTGTGATGTGAGTACATCAGATCTGACCCTCAGCAGCAGAGGAGCAGCTGACCCACGGAGACAGAGCCAGCATCTTCTGCATGAGAGAAACCTTACAACCTGCAGGGAGGAAAGTGAAGGAACAGCTTTGAGAACACACTGGGCAGATCCTGGTCTGCATCACTCAGTGTTTCCTTGTATTTCTTTTTATAGTTAGTAATAATGAAATGCTTCTCATTATTACTTCATAGGAGACAATAAGAAGTGCCTTCTTTTCTACCTCATCCAAAATACACGAGGAGCAATGTTTAGCAAGTGCTTAGGTCAGAAGATGGGACATGAAGCAGCTGTGCTCACTTCTGCTGGTGCTTCCTGTAGCTCACCAGTAACCCTCAATAAAGACGTGCAAATGATTCCATCTTCCTGTTTCTTTTCATCAATAAATGGAGTTAGGAATTCTTTTTTTTCCCAGAGTGTTTTGATTGAAAAGCAGTTCATGAAGACTGACTCTTGTGTCTCACAGGATAAAAAATTCATCTGATTATGAAGTCTGGGTGTCAAGATAATGAAATGATTCAGAGGTCTCAAAAGACAGAAGTCAGTATTTGATAGCAGCTTTAGTATTCAAGTATTTCAGCATAGAAGACTGACAACTGTATTTAAAATGTCATTATGAAATTAGATAATGTTTGCCAGTCAGAGTCATATTGTTACCAATTTTAATTGCATTACTTGGAAGGCTACCAAGACTGGGAACTTAAGAGTTTCCAAAGCATATCTTAATTGTAAGCAGTGTATGTGCCACTTAAAGAACACCCTCCTATGTGTGTCTTTTGTCACCTCCCATTAAGTGGCTTGTGAGCAGTCAGAGTTTCATCTTTTTTTTCCCCTTTAAAGTGACTGGTTTTGAACTCAGAGGGTTGTATCTGGATCTGGACACATCTTCTCCTGCCCAAACTGCACACTGAAAAGGGACCTCAGTTTTCTTTAACTGGTTTTTAAACACCCAGCAGCTGCACCCAGGAGGTGAGAGTTGTGCTCCCCAGCTCACTGGGGGCTTTCAGCACAAAATTTAGGATGCCTGTAGTTCTTCAGTGTTTTCTTTCCTTTTATGACCTGCAAATTTACTCTATCAAGAAGGTTAATGAAGAATATTTTAAATGTGCAAGTGTAAATTTCTAAAGTGCACTTTAGGACAGTTCACTCTAAATGCCTTCCAAGTCTTTGCTGTGTGTATTCCAATAAAAATGGGTATGATGATTGGTTATAGATGTAGAGCAAGGGAGTGAGTTACCTTGAGTAAGTTGTTAGAATATTACGCATTATAATATGGCATCAAAATTCAAGTGACTTCTTGACAAAATTAGCCGAAAGGCTCTGGATGTGTCTCTCACTGCATCAGTTAATTTGGTACTTGTCGTTCTCAGTAACTGATATTGAAAAAAAAATATCAGTGTTTAAGACACATTGAATCTAAGTGCCGACATCTAATCTTCCTGCCCTGAAATCCTGCTCTATGTGGAAGATAGATGATTCTTAAAATCCATCTTTTCAGAAATTATTTGGGTTTGCATAAATCTCTCGTGGTGCTGGGTGGTGAAGTATCCCTCATCCTGCTGGCTTTGTGGTACAGGTTGGGTGTGTACAAGATGGTCAAGCTCGGCAGAAATTAAAGGGATTGGAAAAGTGGTTCAGCTTTTTTTTGGGCCCTTATGGGTCTGAGTATCCATAACATACAGATGGAGTGTGAGTTGACCAATAGATTATTTAACAGTATTGGGCTAGGGAAAACAATTTTTGCAGTTTACCTAAAAACATGTTTTGGAATAGAATAGAAGTATGTGTGCTGAATTACAGTTCATTTTAATGTGGCTTCTCTCTGTATTGATTTTAAAGATGGCTCTGCATAGATTTGCAGTTTCCCAGCAGTTATTGCTGTTATTTAGATGTTTGGTCTTTGTATGAGGAATCTTGACCGTTGTTAAATCAATGTGAAATTTGCAGTGTATCTTGGTAGAATCGGAGTTTCTTCCTTTGTGTGTTTTCCTATAAATGTAAACAGTTATTTCAAAGCTTTTAATGTTGTTCTGCTAATAGTTGCCTTTATCCAAACTGGAGGAATGTTTGATTTAATCTCTTTCACCTTATGGCTTCTTGTGGTATAACTGAGCCAACAGAACTGTCCTTGGTGGCTTTTGTTTGGTTGGGGTTTTTTTTTTTTTTTTGGTTGGTTGGTTGTTTGGGGGGATTTTTGCTTGTTTTGTTTGGGGTTTTTTTTTTGTTCTTTTCAAAGTGCTTTTTATTCAACTTAAAACGATTAAGTGAAGTGTTGGCCAGGATGGGTATCCTGCAGATTTAATTGTGATTATTCTTCCCTGTGCTTCTTGTCTGGTACTGGGTAAATACTGGGACTGTAGTAAAGTTGAGCAGTGTTGCACTCTCTTGAGGTTTCACTTGTGCTCATTTTGTGGACCTGTGTCTTGTTGCTGTTAAAAATCAGACCAATCACTTGAAGTTGCATATCCCAAATATTGGGATATGGCTTGTTTTTGGCTTGTACTTGGCTGTTTTTCTAATAATAGCGATTAAGAATGGCATTTCATTTACTACTGCTCTTCTTTCGTTTACTACTTGCACTTCTTCTTCTTAACTGTCCTTATTTCATTTGATGAAAATTGCAATCAAATGCAAATAATAAGATTCTGCTTTTTGATCAGCATTCATCTATCAATCATTTGCTACCAGATTGGAGTAAGTAAAGCAGGTGAGAAAAAATAGACTCTGCTCTGATTTCCTCATTCTTTCTTTTGTAGATTCTCCTCTCACTGAATATGCACATGATTATCAACA
This sequence comes from Trochalopteron elliotii, assembly GCA_024734555.1. Taxonomy (NCBI): domain Eukaryota; kingdom Metazoa; phylum Chordata; class Aves; order Passeriformes; family Leiothrichidae; genus Trochalopteron; species Trochalopteron elliotii. The sequence goes on from JANPWX010000211.1 coordinate 1,826,165, forward strand.
CTGTATGTGTTTATATATGTGCTGCATGTATCTGATCATTATCGCCTACAAGGACTTCATGACTTTTTAGACCCTTGGGTTTTTTCCTTCTTAAATTCTGAGCTTCTGAAATCAAGCAACTTAAAAAATCTAGTCTTTTATCCCCTAAAAAAAATAATAAAGCCTACCTCAAATGTGAGGGAGAAGTGCAAAGGTTGTGCAGGTAAATCACAAAAGCTTACAAACACAAAGGAAGTAATGAGGGTTTCCCTCATAACTTGGTGGATCGTTTTTGTCTTACATCTGGTTCTTGGAAATGCAATCAAAGTCTGACTGGCTGGAAAGTATTACACCCCTTGCCTATGCTGGGTTGCAAATTTGCAGTAATTGGGTTGAATTTCTTGGTTATGAGAGGAGCTCGTAAAATATGGGTTGGTGGAACAAAGTTAAAATAATTTGTGAACTCTCTCTCACCATTTTCTGTGTGATAGATGATGTTGGTTTCCGAAATTTGGTTTGGAGTTATTTTCACAAAGGCTACTAGCACAGGTCAGTCAGTGACAGAAGGCATTGGCAGGTACATTTGAGGTATTTCTGAAGAAACTGTACTGCAATCGTGCTTGAAGGGTGATTTTCCCTTTTCCTTATGAGAGCTACTTTAAAAATTCCTGAGCTGCAGCTGAACAGATGGTATTTGCCATTATTGTCAGGCTTAGATCTTAAAAGTTCATTTTTTCTTCCTTAGTTAACAGAATATTAAATTCAGATTGAAAAAGGAAAGCTAGAAAGATGTTAAATGTCTGATTTATACTTAACTGCCTTAAAGTCAGCCCTTTGATAGTGGTCTTTGAACCTGGTGAAGGTAGACTCAATCGCTTGATTGGTGTCATAAAGGAAAAAGCATTGGCTACTGAGGCCAATTGTAGTCTGTTTCTATCTTTTTCTTCCTCAAGAAAAAAAAGCATAAAGACTGTGTGTATATAAAATGATCAAAGTGCAGTTATTTCAGTATTTTGCTGAAGTGAAAGGCACAAGATGAGGCAGAGTTATTGAGATGAAATAATCTGACGAGAAATATTTTGAGGTTTATTTTGGGAAACTAAAATAATTTCCTTTTTTTACTTCCTCTGTGCTCCTCCTTTAATGGTGATCTTTGGTGTCATGGGATCTGTGGGCCTGTTCCAATGGCTCAAAAAATAATCGAGAAAAACACGTCTATTTTCAGTAGGCTTGTATTACCATTCAGCTGTCCGTCTAAATTTGTAGGGATTCACAAACCAAAAAGAACTGGAGCTGCTTGTGAAGATCAGCAAAAATATCTGAGAGAGAATATTTTTGGTGGAAACAACTTGACCTCAAAAAATGCCAGGGTGTTTGTTGGATGTTTGACTTTCTAATAATAAAAACTGTTAAGATATTTTGTCCAATATGTTTTCTTTTTAATGACTTAAATCTCTGCAGATTTGAGTATAATGCCTTTGTTTAGAAAGTACTTTAATTTGAGATGTCTTGAAAGAGGTAGTTCTCTTGTAAGTTCAGGGGAATATTTATTTTTTCCCCCCTCCATTCTGCAAAGTATAAACTTGTCTTGTTTTCCAGTCTCAAAGAATATATATTCTTTAATGTACAGTGGAGTTTACTAGGGATAAATCCTAAAATGCTGTAATGATTTCCTAAACTCTCCATTTGAACATGAAGAGCTAAATCCATGCATGGTTGGGCTTAACCTTCTCTGGAAATCCTTGAAGCTGAACAATATAAATACTTTCTGTACAGAATGAGGCTGTGTACTTATTTTGCACAATAGAGAGCATTTATTTACAACAAGATCAACAGAGGAGGAGAAGTAGTTTGGTGTTTGGATAAGCAAAGCAGTTGGCAAATCACATTCTGAGGTTTTAAGGCTTCAGTGCTTTCAGCACTGCAAACCCAATGGAGAACAGGAGCTCTGAGCCACGAGCCTTCCCCAAAGAGTTCACATTGGTAGGAAAATGTTGAAATTCTGTAAACTATTGGGTGTGTGGCCTTGACTGTATTTCAGGAAGCAGTTCTCATTGAGACCAAAATTCTAAAAATAAGTTAGGGCAAGGGAATAAGGTCTGTTATAGAAATTTAATTATAGACCAGCTTCTGTTTCTTTGGAAGCTAATAAAACTCAATATATTTTTGCAAGACTTGCCACTATTGGCAGATTACTGGATTTAGTGAAACCTTGAGAATAGCTGAAGGGTAAACTGGGACATTGAAGGAAAATTAATTTTAGTCTGTGTTTAAGTTCACCACTTTCTATACCAAAATACCTTCTATAAAGTGCTGACTGTCGCTTAATTTTAAAGGACTTTTGATATTTTTGAGTTTATCTTTGCAAAATGTTTCCTGGGTATCTTTTTTGCAGATCTTGTCTAACCCAGTTCTTTTAGGCTGACTGCATGTTAGAGAATTATCTTATATTCCACATAAGCAATTATTCTGATATAATTTATGACCTGCTGCCTTTTCACTTTTCTGCTGCAATGATTATAATCAGCGTGTTGAACAAAGGAGGAAATTGAAGGCCAAATACACAGGGGAGTTGAATCACCCAGGAGCTGGAGAAGTCTGGTGTAATCTGTGGGCACGGAGCTGATTGCAGTCTTTTCCTGGGGATAATGTGCAGATCTCTTTCTCAGCTATTGTTGCATGCACAGGAGGAGAAATTTGATGATGGGGAGGCGAGGCTAGCAAGGCAATGCACAGTGGGAACTCCTGGAAAAACAGCACCAGTGGGATGCTACTTAGGGATTATTCTGCACTTTCTGGGCAGCACTAACAGCTGTGTCAGTCCCTCCTCACTAGGGAGGGAAGGGACAGCATGTGGGACATCACATGGTACCCTTGGTTTCTTCTCTGCCTCATAAGAAATGTAGGAGTTCTGGGGCTCCAGAGGCTGGGCGACTGAAGGGCTCTGGTTACAGAAAAAGTGTTTTTCCTGGTTGGCTTGTAATACTTCAGTTGATTTCATGTTTGTTATTACAAGTTAAATTTCAAGTTTTTAATTTTCTCAGCTCTAAATGAGTAAAAATAAAACTTAGTAAGAACTCTGTAAACTTAGCAGTATTTTCATGATGCATATCAGTGTGTGTAGTGAGTCTGTCAAAATTCAGCACCCTGTGATCTCTGAGAGATCTGGAAGGCAGAAAGAAAATTAAATAGAACCTGTATCCTTTCACATTCTTAGGCATGTAGAAATTAATGTCTTGTAAGTAAGGGGTTTGCTCCTTAGTGCTTGCTCTTGCAGGAAGTTGATCTGAAGTGTAAAAGAACTGATATTTAATTTCTCTAGTAATAAGTCTCTTCCATTTGGTGTTCCCATTATTGTGTGGAACTGATTTCCACTGGCTTTGTATGACCCATCAGGTGGGGAACTCTTTTTGACTAAACTTTGGAGTGCATGCAGCAAAACTGAGAGTGATTTCTGCCCTTCAAAGGGAAGGTTCTTCTTTCAAAGTTAACTTTTCCAAAATATCTGGCTCAAAACAACAATTGCACCTCCCTTGGGAGGATAATGAGTTCCCCTGTGGTCCTCCTAAAAAATGGGTGACTCAAATTGCAGAAGAGCTGCAGCATCCTGTGCTCACCCTGGTGTTTTTTCTCCAACACGTGTCTGATGGGGAGTGCCCATGATCCCATTGCAGAAAGGGAATGGAGATGTCATTGCCAGCTTATATTGCCAAATGGGTTGTGTGAGAATGTGACCCTGAAAAGCTGCTGCACTCTCCACTGCTGGAGACACTTTGGCTGCAGGGGAATTTCCATGCAGTATTTATTTGACAAAAATTGGAGAAAAAGTGTGTGGTGGTTTTACAGAAGTATTATTCTGAAGCATTCTTGTATTTCAGGGGTACGTCAGCTCAAATGGAAATCAATGGCTCATTCTCCTAACAAGGGGAAAGTTGGGTCAGCCCCTGTGTGCAGACCCTTGGTAATCTGCAAGTTTGCACACAGGAGTTCAGAGTGTCTGACAGAAACTGTGTTGACCATGTTGGGTAGCTTTTGTACAAAGTAATGCTCCACGTTGTTGTGACTCAAAGTAGAAACATGGTAGTATGCTTGAAAACCCAACAAACCAAGTGGGATCGTGCTCCTCTGTGCTGGCAGAAATGATGAAGATGATTTTCCAGTGATTTATCTGGGTATGTGTGTGATAAAGTGAGACTTCTGTGTGACCAGTCAAACATATGACTTGCTGCTGAGATGAACATGTTCTGTTAACGCTACAGACTTGGTCTGGGCAGGAGAAAAATAAAGAGTGCTTTTGATTTTTAAAATAAGTTTTCATCAGCTGCTGACTGGGTTAACTTGATATTACTTATTAATTGCTGTGTATGCTATGTTGACCATGCAGCTGCAGATACGTTATTTTCAAATATCACTGAAAATAACATTCCAAGGGAAAATCTGCATCTTGTCTTCCTAGCTTTCAGAGCAGGAATTACTTGAGGTTTGACGGTTCCTCCTCTGTATTCAGACCAGGCTTTAGTGTGACCAGTACCAGTGGTTTGGGTTTTCTTTTTCTTTCTTTTTCATGGAGTGGAGATACTGACTTTGTTCTGACTATACTAAGGCTATAAACTTCTTTTACATATGCTGATGGTTCACTTTTTCTGCTGTAATTCGTGAACAACTGTCTTTTGTGAAGTTGGACTTGGTATTTCAAAAGCATCTAGGTATCAGCATCTTCTTCAAATTGAGGGAATTGTTCTGGAGTGTAAACAAGTTCCTTTGCAGAACTTGTTCAAATTCCAGGGAAGTTCTGTGTTCTTTCCTTCATTTGCCTTTACAATAAGGGCAAATAGATTTTTTTTTTTTGAGTTTTTGTTAAGGATATTAACTTTTGCATGGGATAATCTCCTGAAGTGCTTCATTTGCAAAACAAATTGCTAGAATGCAGTATTGATTGCTATTCATGAGCACCAGCATTCACTGAATAGCTTGGAAAGCTAATTAAAAATTATAATTGACTTTATTCTTCTTTTTCCTGTTAATGTTTCCCTTTCTTGTCAAATTGTAAAGTTGTTTGTTTGTCTTCAGTTTTTAAAAATAACCTGTCTTCAGCACAGTCAAGAGACTTTTGCAGCCTGTTCTGAATTGTTCAGGTGCAAAGGTATGGGTGAGTGGGCTGAAGTCTTCTGGCACTTTTTGATACCCTCTTTCTAACCAGGTAAGTTTAAAGACAGAGTGTTTGTGTATTTCACAGCCTCTTTAGATTAGAGAGTAAGATTTTAGTTTAACAGTTTTAGAGAACTAGAAAGGAACCAAAACGTTGATTTATTTAAAAAAATAAATCTTTACATATATCAATATTGTGTCTTTTTAAAAATCTTGTCTTGAGCAAATTGCTGCCTGACCAAGTGATGTGGTTACTGTTGATGTACTGAGCAGTGTCTTTATTGCATCAGTTTTAGCCACCGTTTAGTTTAACTGATGTTCTGTAACGTGCAGGAGAACATGACAGAAATTATATTCTCCCTGTTTTTGAAGTCTTTGAGCTGAATATGGAGTGAGTCTTGGGATGGTGTACTGTCAGTTTGCTCCTTTGGGTCTTCCAAGGTCCGGCTAGCTTCAGGAGCAAACCGGTGAGTGTGGGGAACAGTGGCACCAGCAGTGCTAATGCTGAACCTTTGGGGTGTTCAACCCTGAGCTGGACAAAGAGACGCTGACAAGGACCTGAGCGAAGGAGTGCGAGGGAGGCTCTCTCTATGAGGTTCCAGCAGGTTTATTGCTGAAGGGGATCAGGGAGAGAAGAGCAACAGGTGCTGCTGTGCAGCAGCTTTTAAACAAGGGGTGGTACAATGGGTGGAACATAACAGCAACCAATGGGATCCTTGTGGGTGAGGAATGCAAGAGGTGGTACAGAAAATCATTGTTGGGGATAAACAGCGTCAACTGCCCCAACGTACATGGGCCTCCGATCAGACAGGAGGGGACTCTCGCCCACGCTCGGTCCCCGCAGACAAGGAACGTACCTTGGTCGAGTCTCCTGAGGGTTCTGCTCTCAGTGGATGGTCTGCCAACCTTTGCAAGCGCCATGCACCAGTTCTTAGCAATAAATTTCTTCTTGTGTTGGAGAACTTCATGAAAGGTGTTACGCTGGTACGTGGGCTCGTGATTGAATTGAATGCATTGGCTGGCTGAGGCGGACCCCAACAGCTCGAACTCCTTGCGGCTCTTTTTTCAGTGGGGGAAGGGTTTCAACCCACTTGCTCCAAAGGAGTATGGGGTTGTCTACAGGCAGTTTGAGCTGGTAAGTGGAGCGCCCAAGGTACAGGATCTTATGGGGGGCCTTGTCTGCGTTAACCCGACTTTTGAGCTCCAGCATAGACTTCAGGAGCTCAGCGGGGCTATATGGAATCCCTACTAGGCATGTCAACAGTGGATTGTCTGCTGCTGCTGCCGACAAACAAAGATTATCTTGTCTGAGGGTCTTCACCAGGGCTATCCACACGTTCTTTTTTTGGCTGAGGGACTATCCACGCGACCGCAACCGGGATTAGGACTTCGAGGCTGAGCAGGACGAGTAGGACTTGTGCAGTGGACAGCATCTCGCTGGCTGGGCTCCTTATTAAGGGGAAACTGAGGAGGATAAACGTAAGATGTGAATAACTTAAAACTCATCAAGAAACTAATTCAACAAGGGAAAATCAGGGTAAAATGGAGAAGAGGGGTTTCCTTCCTCACCTCGGGACCGGGTATGACTGACATCTGACACTCGCTCTGGGTTATCCACAGGTCTTGTTGGATGCCTGGGGATATACGGCTTCACCTATTTCTGTGGGATCCACCAGAGCCCCTCTGGGGTGGATACGCAAGCGTACCCATGCCCCCGTGTGACCAGCCTGTAAGGACCCTCGACCCTACGGTTTTCTGGATCCCCGACAAGAATTGGTGGATGTTCTTTGTCTCTGTGGCTGCTATGGGAAGAGAAATGCCTCACAATGGGAGAACTCATATTATCAAAAGCGCAGTTCAAGAAATGTAGTGTGAACAACGCTTTACAAAGGTGTTCTTGTGGGGTAAACCCCTTGCTGCTCTCCCACTGGCACCCCAGGATCCTCTTGAGTGACTGGTGGGTTCGCTCAACCACCGCTTGACCAGTGAGGGATGCCTCATTTGTGCTCCACTCCCCACTCCTGCAGGAAGGTACAGAAAACCTTGGAGATATAAGCTGGACCGTTATCTGTTTTGATCTCCTTGGGGACTCCCAAGACAGAGAAAGCTTGCAGCAGGTGTTTTGCTGCATGCTCTCCTTTCTTGCCTGTGTGGGCAGAGGTGAACACTGCTCCAGAGAATGTGTTGACGGAGACATGCACGTACTTAACATGAATGAATTCAGGGACATAGGTGATGTCAGTCTGCCAGATCTCGCAGCTCTGCAGCCCTCTGGGATTCACCCCAGCTCCCAGTGAGGGCAAGGCAGGCTGCTGACATTGTGGGCATGGGACCATGATTGCCTTGGCCTGGTTGCGCTTCAGGTGGAATTGCTTGACCAGCCCAGGCACATTCTGATGGAACATTTGGTGGCTCAACTTGGCCTGCTGAAACAGATCTGGGACCCTAGTGAGCCCAACAGGGGCAGCAGCTAGGGAGTCAACTCTGCTGTTTCCCTCTGCAATCGGCCCTGGCAGATCAGTGTGTGACCACATATGCATAACGAAGAACAGGTGCTCTCGATGGGAGACAGCATAAATCAGTTTTGAGAGCAGCTTAAAAAGAACCTTGTTTGAGATCTCTTTCAGGACAGAATGCTCCACTCCTGCCACATAGGCCGAATCAGTCACCAAACTGAATGGCTCTGGAAACCGCTCAAAGGCTCTGATGGCTGCGGCCAACTCAGCAATTTGAGGGGATCCCTCAACATATTTAACATCTGTCTCCCATTTCTGAGTCTTGGGGTCCTTCAAGGTCATGACTGACCTTTGGGATGCCCCGGATGCGTCTGTAAAAACTGTCAATGCCTTGAGTGGCTTGTGGCTCCTTTTGTCCTGAGGAACCAATTGAAATTTAGGGGCAAATAATTTATGAGCAGGAGCATGGACTGAAACTTGCCCCCAGTAGCCTGCCAATGCAATCTGCAAGGTCTCATGGTTGCACAGAAGATGTTCAAACATGTCCTTTGTCAACACTGTCTGGCATGACCCATCCTCTGACAGGTCAGGCAGCAAGTGGATGCATGCAAAGTCAAAACCAGCCAATTTCAGGATTCTGTTTCTAGCTTTGGCAACCAGTTGTGCCATCAATTCATGTGGCCTTGTGATGTTTTTGGACTGTTGGTGACTGAGGAACACCCACTCCACAATCAGGAGTGGATCCCTCTGGTCCTGGTCCCACTGAAACACTGACCCACGCAGGTGGGTTAACCGTCCCAACACAATAAATTTGAAGGGCAACTCAGGGTTGCACTGATGTGCCTGCCTCTCTTTGAGATGTTTCTCCACATTCTCCAGGGTGGCCTTTGCTTCTGGGGTCAGGGTCCTAGGAGAACTTAGTTCCTCTCCCCCTTTCAATAGACTGAAAAGGGGGGCTAGGTCTTCGGTGGTAAGGCCTAGCCAAGGTCTGGCCATTGCAAAGTCCCACACAGGGAATAGAGGTCTGCCAAAGTCTTTGGATCACGGTTAAATGCCAATTTTTGAGGAACAATGCTCCTCTCCGTGATCTTCAGGCCCAGGTATCTCCAAGGGGGCATCTGCTGTAGCTTTTCCTTGTGAAGGGAGAATCCTGCGGATGTGAGAACACTGACGACTTGGTCAAGGACAGGCTGCAGTATGTTGTCATTAAGGGCACAAACTAATACATCATCCATATAATGCAATATCATTGCATCTCCTGCCCTGGCACAGACAGGGGACAGCAGTGAGGCGATATACCACTGGCAGATGGTCAGACTGTTGTTCATTCCCTGGGGAAGAACTCGCCAGTGGAACCTTCTCACTGGGGCTTCTTGGTTGGTGGTAGGAACTGAGAAGGGAAACCTTGGGGCGTTGTCCGCGTGTAGGGGAATTTTGAAGAAGCAATTTTTGATATCAGTAACAGCAAATTTCCAATTTTGGGGGAGCATTGTGGGGGAAGGCATCCCTGGCTGAAGAGGGCCCATATCTTCAATGACTTTATTTAAATTTCTCTGAGGTTGTGGAGGAGACACCACTTGTCTGTCCCCAGCTTTCGAATAACAAAAAGCAGTGAATTCCAAGGGCTAAAGATGGGCTTAATATTTCCCTGAGCCAATTGCTCCTCCACGAGCTCATTTAGTGCCTTTAATTTTACCTTATTCAACAGCCACTGCTCTAACCAGATAGGTGAATCCATGGTCCAGTCGAGCTTCTGAGCAGGGTGCTCCTCAGTGGCCGCAATCAAAAATCCAAAGGGGTTTGCGGGATCATAATTGTAACCCCCCATTGACACATGGTGTCCCGACCCCACAAGGGAACCTTATAATCCGCAATGAATGGGCGTAAGGAAGCCAATTGCCCATCTGGCCCCTTAATTTATACAATGTCCTTCGAGATTCTAGACAATTGGGCATCCCCTATGCCCTGAATCTTGCCGTCGAAGGGTTGCAATTCCCAGTGTGATGGCCACATCCTGGTAGGGATGATCGTCACATCTGCCCCTGTGTCTAACAAGCCCTCAACTCCTAGGGTCTCCGACCCCCAGTTAAGATAATGTGATTTTGGGCTTGTTTTCACCCATTACCTCCACCCAGTAGACTTCAGGCGTGTGGTTTTCAACTGGTACATCCGTCAGGATGGGGATCACCTGCGCGATGGTCTGGCCTCTGGGTAGGTAGAATGGAGGATGGGTGCACTGTGCCAAAAGATAGAGCCCTTCCGAATCTGCTGACAGTGTGGCCAGAGAGATTTCTATCTTGGGGGGAGTGCATTTTGTGTCCCCAATGACAAGGTACTTACAGCGAAGATCCTGCAGTACCTTGTCTCCCCTGATGGCAGTCACCGAGATCAGGGTCCAGTGCCTAGAATCGAGAAAGTGGTTATTAACAGATGTCAGCAAGAGTGGTGGCCTAGGCCGCCACACCTTGCAGTCACATTTCGTGTCAGAGTCAGTCTGGTGACTAGTGTCAAATCCAGTCCTGCCCGCCGCCCCCACTCCGAGCCAGCCCCATTTTTATTGTCACGTGGGGCAGGTTAGTGCTTCTGCCCTAGATTTTTTTCAGATCAACTTTCTTATTGTCTTTATTTGGTGTTGCTGCCCCCTTTGGACTGGGAGCAGGGCAGTTCCTCACCAGGTGTCCTTTCTGCCTGCAGTGAAAACAAGTAAGGGGTTGACGTGGCGCCTGTGGTGGTAGAAGTGGTGGTGGGGTCAGCACTGCAGTGGCAGAGATTGACCCCAGTGTCTACTTCCTTCTCTCTTCTTTGTCGTGCACTAGTATTGGCACCTTTGCCAAGCAGGCCTCTATGATGGTGGTCAGTGTGGGCGATGGGTCAATGGGAAGGCCACAATGACCTGCGGGCAGATTGCGTTCACGTTGGTTTTGACCCTGTTCAACAGCAGCCCAGCATGCTGACTGGGGTCATTGACTTCCTTTTCCAAAACTGTCTTCATCCAATTAACAAAGTCAATAGACCTCTCATCAGGTAGCTGTTTAATGTCTGCAAAACTAACAGGAGGGTCAAGCAATGGTAATGAATTGAACGCTTGAACTGCGGCTTTACAAATTTTGTCAAACACCCCCTTTGACAGAGCCCTTATCTGATCTTTAGGGTCTGCCCACTCCCCCTCACCGCTCAGGTGATCCATTGTGATTGCATCTCCAAAGGTGTCAACGGCACCAGTAGAACCTCGCAGGAGCTCAGATGGGATTCCCCTCAAGGATTGTTTCCATGTCTCCTCCCAGAGTATGTACTCAGGGGACTCGAGGAGACATGAAAGTAAATCCTTGATATCAAAAGGGGTGAGGGTGTTGGAGGAGAATGTGGCCTTAAACAGATTTTTAAAGAAAATACTCTCCCTCCCAAAATCCCTCTGGGCACACGCAAACTCCTCTGTAATTTGAAATGACAAAGACTGCTGTTGCGGTAAAAGCCTTTCCCCATCACCATGGGAAAACTGGAGTGACATGTGGGAATGAATCCTGTTCCTGGTTCCAGGTTCCTGGCTTGTCACATCCAGTCTCCAAACCGTGGGAACCGGAAGGAGGAGCATGGGAACTGGAAGTAGGAAGAGGTGGGGCGGAGCCGCAGGAGGAAGAGGAGGAGTTGAGGGCAGTACAAACATTTTGAGGGACAAGGGTAACAAGAGGCAGGGTTAAGGAAGGGGTGGTGTCAAAGGGAAAAGGAGGAGGTGGGGTTTGGGGAGGAGTTTGGGAAAAGAAGGGGTTGGGTAAGGGGAGGAAAGGATTATGGGAAGAAGAGGCACAAGAGGGGGGGGCTGACCATGCGGTCTCCACCATCTTGTGATCTCTGGGGGCCATTTTGTGGGGACTGGGGCAAGGAAGGAGAATGAGGACAACGAAGGGATTGGGGAGGAACCTCAAAACAAACAATTTTTGCGGTAGAAACTGGGGTAGAGGGTCTGCGGGAAGGGTCTCTGGCAGCATGGCCAGTGCTGTCACAGCATGGGTGAGGGGACGCGGAGAGCCAAGGAGACTAGGACAATTCTGGCTGCCCTGCACTTTGTGGGCTGCCTTGCACACCTGCCCCGGCGTGGGACATAGGGTTCGGGAAGGTGGGGTCTGGAAAAAAACTGGGGTGGATAGCTTCCTCTGTATTCCCCCTCTTTCAATTAAAGTCGACCGAATTTGTACAAAGAACAGTAGAAATTTAGCAGCTGGAGTGTCCCCTTGGTTCACCAGATCAGTTAATTTCAAGCCCACCCTGTCCCAAAAGGGGACAGAAGTGAGATCCACTGGGGACACCCGGGGGAAGTGCAAATGCAGCCACTGAATAAATTTTTTTAATGACCCTTTAGAAAACTTTTTCACCCTATCCTCAAGGAGACCCACAATGTGGATATAATTCCCTCGCTGCTGAGCTGACAGTTTCGCACCCATATTTGATCACGCAGATCAGGTCAAGTGAACTCCACCCACACACACAGCAAAAGGACATCTTAATACAAAGGAAAAGGTGAAGGGGCTGGAATTTGCACTGGGTAGAGATACCTGACACACACAGACACGCAGGATTCCACCCAGACACGCAGAAACACACACTCTCTCCAACAGGAGAGGAAGACACAAAATCCAGCCTAGCGTGCTGCGAGTGAGGTCGCAGGTTCGGGAGACAATCCTCTGGTGCAAAGAGGGTTGCTGTCTCCACCCTTGTGAGCACTGGTGACCAAAAACCGATCTGCTTCTACCAAGGCAGTTGTGTCCCAAAAACTGTAAATCCAGTACTTCGTGGGGTTGTTGAGAAGCTTCTCAGAGTGGCCAAGCCGCGTTGGGCACCAACTGTCAGTTTGCTCCTTTGGGTCTTCCAAGGTCTGGCTAGCTCCAGGAGCAAACTGGTGAGCGTGGGGAACAGTGGCACCAGCTGTGCGAACGCTGAACCTTTGGGGTGTTCAACCCTGAGCCGGACAAAGAGACGCTGACAAGGACCTGAGCAAAGGAGTGCAAGGGAGGCTCTCTCTATGAGGTTCCAGCAGGTTTATTGCTGAAGGGGATCAGGGAGAGAAGAGCAACAGGTGCTGCTGTGCAGCAGCTTTTAAACAAGGGGTGGTACAATGGGTGGACCATAACAGCAACCAATGGGGTCCTTGTGGGTGAGGAATGCAAGGGGTGGTACAGAAAATCATAACCAATGGGATGCACAAAGGGGAGGATACAAAGTCCAAGTGCCAATCACACATTGAGGAATAGAGAACATTCTGGGCAAAAGGATATGGGCAAACTTTGACTGATAGGTGAGGAGTTGGCAAATCTAGGGATTGACAGAGAAGGGTCTGGAACAGAGGGCTGGGTTATTTTGATGAGCAGAAGAGATGGCGGCAACATTAAGGGCTAAACCAACTGTGAGGGAAATGGAGGGGAACCAGGAGCAGGCCACCCTGTTTTAGATAAATGCTGTTTAGCCCACCCCAACCTTTTGTCTTCTCTTTTTCTCAAGGTGCTGACCACCTGGCCAGGTTATCTGTTTTATTGCAAGTGCTTTCAGTCAGGGACATAATTCTCGAATCTGCAGTTCAGAGAAACTCAGCAGAGTATTTTGCACAGGACGTGCAGTTGCCATTCTTAACTAATGCCAGTGAATTTTTAATTGCATCCTATGAGAAATATTGAATACCATGGAGCAATTGGTAAGGATATTAAAACTAAGTGGAATGTGTTAAAACAGCTTTTGCAGGTAGAAAAAATGTTATGAAAAGACTGAGAAGGCAGTTGATTTGCACAACACTCTGACCCTAAGGTGCACACTCTTAGATGGACAGGGCTGTTTTCTCAGCAGGGTGCTTCTGAGAAGATGGATTTTAAAAAGTCTCATTGCCAACACATCCGAATGCAGCTGATAAAAGGATAAAGTGCATTGTATATATGTTCTTTGTGTTGTACTCAAACTTCTCATACAAAATGTTGTATGAGCTGCACCAGCAGCTGAGGGAAATGAGTTAGTCCAAGGTTAGGTTTACTTTAGGTGTATATATTGCTGGTTAGAATTTAAATTTATTTGTCAAGTAATTTGTAAAAACTCTACCCTAAAGAAGGATTTTTCATGCTGTTAGCTCTTTTAAATGCATTTGGAGCACTGATTCATGAAAACGTTTACCATTTTAAGTTGACTTCTCGAAGAGAACTGTAATATGATGTGAGCAGTTGAGGAAATTGTAAAAACTGCGTAAAAATATTGTGTATATCCTTGCTGCATGCCTTTTATTATTTATATGTACATAGCCTGCATATTCTGAATAAATGATTGTATGCAGATTTCAGCTGTTTCATTTCCATTTTGTAGAGCAGTTGATTGATAAGCTTTGGGCCATTGTTTCTGTGAATGAGAGTGGTGCATTTGTTAACTTCTCAAAAATTAATTTGTAACTTTTGCAGGCAAGATCTGTAAACAGTTGAAGCGTAGAAAGTACAAATATGCATTTCTTAATGACTTGGTGAAAAGACACGCTTTTTGACTTAAGTTTAATGTCTGTCTTTTTGTTATACATTACTTGTGGTTTGTTCTGTAATCAGATGGCTTGTTGGGATTGATATGCATCAGATTCGAATTCGTTTAATTATAGTAGCTAATGTCTTTTCCTATTTTTTTCCTTCATTGAAGTCAGCAGGGTGGCTTGTAAATGAAGTTGAAAGTAAAGAGATCAAAACGGGGCTTTTAGTTGGGAAATCATAACAGTGCATATTCTGCAGATCAGGATTAGTGTCCAAGGCAGTACAAAACTATGTGCTGTGTCTTTTGCAAGAAGCTCATAAACCCGTATTTCACAATGAGATGACTTTGTTTTAGGATTTACCTCTAAACGTGGCACTGGAAGAAAAGAAGGGTCTGGGCTAAGAAGTTGCTCATGAGACACCACGGATTTGCTCGTCGTGCTTCCTTCTTGGTTCTGTGAGATTCCATGACAGGATTTGGCTTGAAGTTTGTTTTCCTTTGCTGCTTATTCTTTGTGGAAGAGGCGTGATGCCTTTTCTATTTTAAGTGCTGCTCTTTGTTGAGAGACGAGCCACATTCTGTGACAATCACCTTGTCACTTATTCTGTGCTCCCAAGCCAGATCTCTCCACTCCGTGCAGCTGAGTGAGGAGCAAGGTGGAGTGCAATGAAAGCAAGCAGTGCATGCTCTGTGTGTGGAGCCAGAACATGGCTTTATCTGGCTACTTTTGTTCCTGGGAATGGGCAAAATCATCTCTGAATTTTGTCACCAACCAGCTGGGTGGTGGTGGTAGAACCACCAATGTCATTCACTCTAAGCTCTACTGTTAAAGCAAAACAAGTCCCTTGACTTTGAGAAGTGTGCTTAAAACGTGTTTCCCTCTAAAACTTCAGAAGAAAACATCTTCCACAGCCCAAATGCCCTATCCCAAAAGGTCTAGTTAGCTTGGAGGGACTCAAGACTGGCTGGTTCTTTTCTTGGTTTCAATTTTCTTTCCTGTTGCTGTCTTACTGTCCTTAATGGCACACATTTTAATCTCATTGAAATGCAGAAACTGAATTGCTGTCTTACCAGGTTGCAGAGACTGAGAGGCAGTACTGGCACTGTGGACTTCTAAGTCCCAGGCTACAGTTCTTCCCTTCCTTTTTCTCGGGGTTTTGTACTATGCCTGAGAAACAGTTTGCGTCATCTTTATTTTTTTATTTTTTCAATGTTTTACTTGTTTGGCTTGTGGTGGGTTTTTTTTTGTGGGGGTTGTTTGGTGTTCTGTGGGGGTTGTTTCGTTTTGTGTGATGTGTTTGGGGTTTTTTGTGGTTTTTCCTTTGCTGACTCTGGTAGCTCCTAAAGAATTCTTTTCTCCTTGCATTATGTTTTATTGAGTCCGTTAGCTGTGATAAAACTGATTTATTTATTTGATCTCCTCAAGAAGACACTGTGTAGCTTGGATCCTGTCCTGACCAGAGGTGGATGCTCTGCCCACCAGCACCCAGGGGTTACTGGTACCAGTTGCAACCTTCCTGCAGTGGTCTCAGAGCCAGTGCCTGTTCCCAGCTGGGACAGAGCTGGGCTGGAAGTTGTGTTTGCTGCCTGCTGAGGGGTTTGAGCAGCACCCTGTGCTGTTGTTCAGCACCCAGTCCAAGGGATGAGCGTTTCTGCAGTTCTGTGTCACAGGGCTGAGGATGCTCTCGGTCTATGTCCACAAAGAAAGGGCCTCTGTCAGTCATCTCCAAGTGGTGGCTGACAGAGCATTAGTAACCACTTCCAGTGCAGCAGGGTGTGTGCTCTGTCTGTGACCAGAACCCAGAGGCTGCTGCTAATGAGGGCAATCAGCAGGGCAGCCCCATGTGTGAGTGATTTCCCAGCTCCTGGCAGTGGTGCATTCAGCACTGGGGTGTTTGCTCCAGGCTTACACATCTTTCTGCTTTGCAGGGCTTTTTAAGAAGATTATTCATTACTCTGAGCATCCCCACAGCATCTGAGAAATGTGGGGTTTTTTTTTGGTTAGGCTCTGATACCAATAGCTGCACTTTGTTCCCTAACCTAACCTAGAGTATTGACTGCGTTCCAAGGATAATTGGAAAATGTGGGGAATGCTGCTGGCAGTTACTGATTTGTGATGTGCTGTTGCAGTGTACATCAGGCTGGCATTTGTTCCTGTTTGCCCATTGTCCCCTTACAATGTCACTGGGAACACGAGCCCCTGTGGCACAGCAGGGTCCCATTTGGTGACAGGGATACCTTGTCCTTACCGAGGCAGGAACATGCAGGTTGCCATGCAGTGATTATGCCCTGGCTGGAAATTGCTGTTCGGGGCATTACAAATGTTTTTCTTAGGGTGTTGCCAGTTTTCCTGTCACCCTAATTTATGTTTAAACTTCTCATCTAGCAAAAGCACTGAAGGAGCCTCAGAAAACAGAGATGGGAGAAAAGCTTGCAGGCTAGTTTTTTTTTTTTTCTTTCTTTCTTTTTTTTCCAGGCAGAACACTTTGGCTCTTATCTCTGCTTTCCATTTGCGTAGGTTTTTAGTTTAGCATTTCTAGCTATTGTAAAATAAGGATCTTATTTTTAATAAGTGTGAAATTATTAAATAGATAAGAATGGTTTGAAAGGGGAAAAAAAAACACCCACCAAACCCCCAAAGCAAGCCTATATTATAGTACAGATGCTATTTATATTTGCATTTGGTGTATTTAGGCATAACAGCTAGACTCTTAGCCTTGATTCTGAATGAAACATAGTTTTCTTTTACTTTATTGGCTAGGGAAAGTTAAGAATTGTTTGTTTGGGGTTTTTTTTGTTATTCTCCTTAAAAATTCTGTATGAATTAGGTTTTAGACTGCATAAAGTGTGTAACTACTCTTACTGATTTTTCTCACTGATGAAATAGTGGTCATGTCTCTTCTTAGCTGTCTCCTGAGATTCTGTAGGTCACCCAGTAACATAATAAAATCAAACACAGACACATTATTTGTTAGACTCTACACCATGAATAGAACATGAGCTCTGAAGTGAAGTGACTCTTTGGTCTCTCTTGTATTTTATTTTACTGTTGATTTTGTTCTTGTGGTTTTTGTGGGTTTTTTAAAATATCATGGGGTATTAATATAGAAAAAGCAGTAAGTGACAGAAACTATTGCTCAGATGGAAGTGCCAAGTTGTTGTATTAGGAGTAGCTGACAGACAAAACCTTAATTATAATCTGATTGTTTGCACTCATGTACAAAAAAAAGGGAATCAGAATAATGTCTCCAATGTTTTTACCTCACTTCGTCCTTTCATGAAATCAAGATTAGTAGGAAAATTTCATAAGGTGAAAAAGGGGACCTAAGATGATATGTGAGCCATTTAAGCAATAGTTTCTTACATTAATTTTCTTACTTCATAAAATTCAAGGGGGACTAATAAAGCCATGAGTGTAACAGCAGGGACTCCTCCTTATTTGAGAAGAGGTCTCAGAACAAAATTAAGACCAAGCTTTATTTTAGTCTTCATAAGAATAAAATTAAGTCAATTTATACTTTTAATAAATTTATTAGAAGTTGTTTCCCATCTTGGCTGTTTATTCTTGTCAAAATGTATTATAAATTTCATTTGAAAATATATCTCTTTTAATGTGATGTAGCTTTACCTTGCAGGAGGAAGCATGTCTCTGCACATTCTTTTGTGGTTTTTTTGTCTGAGTCTGTGGATAGACCATTTTTACCTTAAATGACACTCCATATCCATGATTGCTTTCTTTGTAGGTTCTCCTGTGCCATTTAGTGTGCAGGGTTTCATACAGCATCAGTTAGGCGACACAGAGGAGAAGGCTGTGGTTCTTTTCAGACTGATACAGGGCATCTCTTGTATCCTACATTATTATCAGCAGAGTAGTATTTCTTTATTCCATTTAGACAATTATTCTGCAGTCAGAATGCTACTGTTGAATTTAACTTTCATTGACTAGGAATAAGTAGTACTAAACAAAAAGCCAAGGTGATTTTGAAGAACTTTCTGATACTATAAATACAGTCCAGACTGGCAGTGGTTTAACCAGTGGGTATCATGTTTACATGGGCCTTCCTTTAGATGACTTTTAAAAATTCTGGGAAGAGCTTCCCCTATTTCTGACAATTTTCTATCAAATAAATGCCATCACGGGTCAAATAACTATTCAGGAAGACACCTAAATCATAACAAAAACCAAAGTCAGCCAACTTGGGCGCAGTATATAAAGTGAAAACTGCTATTCCTCTTTCCAGTCGTTTGCCCATAGGTCCTCCTTTGTTTTAGGGCCTGTAAAATGGGCTAGTTTTGATTAAACTGGCTGTGGTTTTGTTGGTTTTTTTATTGCAGTCAGCAGAGAAGTTTTACTGTTCAGTAAATTAGTCATTTGCACAAGTATGAAAAAGCAAATTCATTCAAGCAAAAATGTACAAGCGCTAGTGCTGGGCTAGAATTAGATTCACTCTGAGCCACCACCACGAGGTAATAAGGCTGTGGTGATACTCAACAGCAATTGAATGTTTAATCAACAAACATCCTGTCTGAGCATTAATATAAATGCAGTGAGAAGTCTGTTGCTCTTAAATGTAAAGATCTGAATCAAAGATTGCATTTAATGTGTGGAAAAGATACTTTTCCTCTGTAAAAAAATGACTTTGCAGAGATCCAGTGTTTTTGCTGCTCTGCATGTTTGTAGCTGTGAAACAAGAGGCTGGGGGGTTCACACTGGTGTTGTCCATGCTGGATGTAAAAACAACTTGTGTGTCAGAGAGGAATCCAGGTCAGTGTTTGTTCTCCTGGCAATCCCTGTAGCTGTTCCTTGCAGAGGTGCTGCACAGGTTTATTTTTGGTGACAATTTTGCTCTGCTGGTGTCCACACTCCAATGCTGCTAACACAAAGCTGTACACTGGAACTGCATGTGGGCCTGCTTGCAGGTGAGTTTTGTGGGATGGCTTTCCTGTGAATCTCTTCTTTCCACTGTCCTTTTTTCACCATGCCATGAGTGCTTTCAGTGTTGTGAGGGAAGTCCTGTGACCCTGCAATGGGAGCTCCCTTTGTTGGTCACAGCTGGCCATACCTCAGTGTTCAACAGTACCTGTGTGTTCCCATGGCACATTTCACAGAATACCTTTGCTGTTTATTTTTTCAGCAGTCTAAATGTACTCACTATGCAAGGGATCTTCATTTTCTCCTTTCACATGTCTGCTAAAATACTGCATGAAGCTCTTTTTGCACCTGAGGTGAGTTGTTGGTCTGGGAGTTGTCAGGGTTCTCAGGCAGCTCTGCGAGTTTGCCCATTGTGTCAGCTGGGGCCCTCTGTAGGTATAAGGATCAAACAGATATTTCTTCATCTGGCCAGGATGCTGAAGAGACGGCAGGATGGAAGTAATATCCCGCTGATTTCTGCCTGGCCACCTCTATCTTTCGCATGCTGACATTGCTCATTGCATGAGAATTTGTGGTGACACCTGGAGTTTGATGCAGATATTGATGTTAATGCAGCAGTTTCCGAGGCATAATTACGATGATAAATGGGATAATTCCATGGTTAGATTCTTCTGCCACATGGTGTGCCGTGGAGCTGCAGCTTAGCTTGCAGCCCAGCAGGAGAGGAAGAGTTGCTGTTGGCTGAACACAGTGTGAAATGTTCAGTCCATGTTCAAATCTGAATAATGTTTTTAATAAAAGTAAATGCCTTTGGTAATCAATATCCCTGTGTAATTGTTTAGCTGCTTTCCCAATATGAATCTGTGTACTTTAGGTGCTCTTTGGCTTAACAAGCTGCAGTCAGTGAAGCATTTCTTTTACAGTATAAGAGGTTTTTGAGGAGGGGTGGGAGCAGAGGCAACTGCAATTGAGTTTTGACGAACAGAAGCTTTAGGAATAAGAGCAAAGCCCAAGATATCAGGTACTTCTTTCCCTAAATTGTGAAAATCTCTTGGTGCCTTAGTGAATATTTACTGTTTCACTTAGATTGAAAATAGGTGTTGATACTGTTAAGCTTTTACAGTCTTGTGGAATTTGATGGTATAATTTAAACCTGCAGCTGTTGTTTGCCTCATGCCAGAGCAAAAAAGATTAATCTTCATTTATATCCTGCCCTGCAATTATCTAGAGGTACTGTGTGCCCTATATTATACAATCTGATACAGCAGAGTATTATTTGTAGTCTTCATTCAAGCAAAACTTGCAGTTTCTGAAGGGAGAATTTAATTTCAGGAAGGATGTTTGTCATCAATCAGAAAGTTGTGTATTAGAAATGCTTCTCAATTTCATGACTAGATCAAGCACTGCTGTAAAATAGCAACAGAAGTGTAGATGAGCTAAGGTGTATATACAAAGTATGCAGGGGTGCAAAGATACTGAAGATAGTGGAAAAGAGAAATGAAATTTTTAGGAATGTGGTTCCATAATAGGAAGAAAAAAAAAGAATTTACTCTCTCCACTGTATGTCTTTCCACTCTGTAGTTAGCCCAGATGACTTGCACTTGAACTTAAATGGTTTACGTAGAACAGGAAATGTCTGAGCAGAGGCCTATTGCATGTCTCTGCTGTCTGTGTTTTTATGCTCATTTCTTGGGGCTCAAGCCTTCTGAATGTGCCAGTCTTAGTTCAAGAAGCTGTAAATTACCTCTTTGTTTTTCATGGAATTACTTGTGCTTTTGGCTGTTCCTTGTGCAGCACCCTGTGGTGGCCTGCCAGGGGTCTGTGGTCCAACCTGGAGTGCCACAACCTTCCCAGAGAGAGAGAGATCTCAAAGGAGACCACCTTCCAGGGCTCTGGGCAGTCCTCTGGCTGCCAGATAACCTCAGCAAGGCACAGCCTGTGGCTGCAAGTGATCAGCTCTCAGCAGTGGTTTCAGCTCTCAGCAGTGATGATTTCAGCTCTCAGCAGTGGTTTCAGCTCTCAGCAGTGATGATTTCAGCTCTCTGCAGTGGTTTCAGCTCTCAGCAGTGATGGTTTCAGCTCTCTGCAGTGATGGTGTCAGCTCTCAGCAGTGATGGTTTCAGCTCTCTGCAGTGATTTCAGCTCTCTGCAGTGATTTCAGCTCCGCCTTGGGAGGGATCCCAGGCTGACACAGAGTGGCAATTCCACAGGGATGGCCTTTATTGTCCAGGCCCTGCAAAGGGGGCCAGGGACCACAGCTCCCTCCTGAACTGGGTAGAAGCTGGAGTATTTATGGGGGAAAGCGAGGGTGGTACCAAAGGGGAAAGACCAATGAGTCAAAAGGAATCTACATGGGTGTCACCCTGATTTTTCAGCCTTCTGATTGTTTCACATTTCTACTGGAGCTTTCTCACACTTGTAACAAAAACAAAGACTGATGTTTTGTAAACATGCATTCCTTTCCAGGGGGAAAGACAAATTGATAGAATTCTAAGTTGACCACTGGGTTCAGAGAGGTGTTACTCTTGTCCCCCAAGACCTGAACAAATTCCAAACCCTATAAAAACCCTAAATCATAATAAACTTCCTCTTTCTCTCCTCACTTCTCAACTTAATGGGTGAATGTAGTTCTTTTGTGTCCTCTAATGACACATGGGTATATCAGAGCATGATGGGATCTTGCCTTGACCAGGGAGAACAGCCTCAGCTAAGGGGGATCTCTCCTGGGGACAGCTGAGATGAGCATACCACAGCCCATTTCAAGGGACATCCCTCCAGGGGAGAGGCTTGGCAAGCTTATCTGCCTGCACAGCACCCAAGGCAGCTGGGTCTTCATTCTTTCAAAATACATTTTTCTGGCAGTGGCATTAAACAAACAATTACTCATGCTGCTCATTCTCTGCAGCTGTGAACCAGCATTGCCAAATAGTGCTGATGCTCTTGATGCTGATGTCTGTAAAGGCAGAATTAAGGAGTCCATGTGGTGAACCATGAAGGTGAGTTCAGCTGGTGCTAAGGACAGTGTGGGTGCAATCCCTCACCTGAGAGTTGGACTTTGTGATCCTTGTGGTTCCCTTCCAACTCAGAATATTCTGTGACATCAGACACAGCTCTTCTGTGGAATCAGGATATTTACTGAGAGAAAGTAAAAATCTTGATAACAGTAACAATCAGTGACTAAATCAGTAAGGAAGTTTTTCAGCGAGTTAAAAATTTCTATTAAGTGGATATGAGTAATTACAGCTTTAAGATTTTGGTGTGGATTCTAAAAGCAGGAACAGGGATGCTGTTGTTGTACATGGATACACAACCAAAGGTAAACACATATCTATCTTTTGAACATCTGGAAAACTCAAAGTAAAACTGTTGCTGTCTGCGGCTTTTTTTAGACCTGGTTTACTAATCCAAACTAACCAGGGGTTTTTTTCTACCAAATAATTTATTTCTTTTTATTGTAAAAAGTAATTTCAACCTGTTTCAGGAAGAGTTGAGGAATCAAAATTTAATTTTGGTATTGAAGCAGGGTCTGCAGATTTCCAGTTTGCTTCTGACAAGCTGTACATACACATCAGCATGTAAGTCATAATATAAATAGATCTCTACAGAATACTGAGGACATTGAGGTGCTTTGCAGACTTGCAGTTTTTCATAATGTCATACTTTATTTAGTATTATGGGACTTTACAGAAGCTTAGGTAACAGCTACAACTGTAAATGACATTTTTTTGAGACATAAAGAAGTTCATAAAGGCTTAAACTAATTTGGTTATTTCAGAGTTTATCCTTCTGTCTCATGGTTCTCCTTTTGTCATTCATCAGCTGGCATGAGCTACTCTTTCCCTGCCTAGGTCATATAGCTGTTGAATAGGGTGAACATTGTTCTTAAAACCTTGCTAAAATACAGGGGAGAAGGGTAACAAAAGCCTTAAAATTTAATCATCACCAAATAAAATGTTCATGAAATTAAATACTGTTTCTAATCATGTGAAATAATGGAGGCCAGCCATGGTCAGCTGTAGTAGGAAAAACCCCCAGAAAGTATTGAGAAGCAATTAATTAACTTTAAGGACTAAGTGATTTTTTTGAATTTTGATCCAGCTCTTCGGGCTTTATCTCTGCTTTGTGAGTAGTACAGTACTTCTTTCTGAGGATTAATTAGTAATAGTACATGGTAGGTGCAAGTAACCCATTGACTGGAGTTCTTTTGACCTCTTGGGCAATGTATTGATCTGAAATTACTTTGCCATGATGTGATCAAAAGGAATAGAAGAACATAAGAATTGCATTTAACAGAAACTCTACAAAGTCACCCTAATGTGAATGGAGCAAAATCTTATGTCTGGAAACATCAAGGTAGGGTTTTATTCCAGCAAAGACTGACTGTCTTGTCTTTTCAGGGTCAGTCTAAGGTTTTGGAAGTTTTTGCCCGACAGGGTTACTTTAATTTTATAGCAGAGGGAATGCTATAGTGAAGAGGGAATGGAAATAGTTCTATTGCATGCATTTCTATGTCCTCTTGCAGATGTAATCTCATAGTCTACATTTACAGTATCTTTATGTACACGTGTTCACACCACCAATACTTCTACCTTAACCGAGTCGATGCAGATGCTGCTGCAGTTGCTTGGGATGGCTCACACCTTGTTTGTGGACCAGCTCTGACTTGTGTGGCTGGCACTCACATTCCATCATGTTCTTGTAGCTGCTTGTGAGATCCCTGAAACTGAAATGCTGGAAAAGTGGAGAGATGTTCTGTCCAGTCCCATGTTATTTATCCATAGCCTCAGGATAAATCCTGTTGACTTTCATGAGGAGAAGGCCTTAAGACATTTAGGCTTTGGCTTTCTGATTCACATCTAGGAAAAGGGATGAAAAACCAAGTAAAATTGTGGTGTTCAAGTCCATCAGTACCAAACCAAAATGCAGATCTGTTAGTTCTGAAGTGCTCTGTGTGAGAGTTAATTTAATTCCCTTTTTAGGTTTCCCTGTCATTGCAGATAGGCTGCCTGCTGTGGTGCCTCATTTCCCTGTTCCCATGGCTGATGTACCACAAGTACTTGTTTGGGGATGTGATCCATGGCAGGAAACATTGCTCTGGCCAGGGGAGAGGATGTGGGATCTCAGGAATATACCTGGAATCTCCAATCCAACTCACACTAAATGCTTTCCCTTATTAAAGGAGGAAGTTGGGTGCCTTCTGTGATTTCTGTGGTATGGAATAAGGGGATTTCTCTCCTGCATCTGGATCCCTGTGGATCTGCTGCCATCCCAGCTGAAGGTGCTCGCTGTGTAAATGGCTGGTGGAGCCCAACAGCCCAAAGCATTGTCACCTTTTGGACCAGACCAGGAGTATCAGGCTGGGTAATCCCCTCTGGGAGTGGAGGGGTGCAGGAGCTCAAGCCTTAATTTCTGCCCCACAAGTGCTCGTGCTGTCCAGGGGATTCAGCTGCAGTGTACAGATGTGGCTTTCTCCTGCATGAGCCTTTACAGGAAGGTCCAGCTGTCTTTCACTTAATATCACACTTTTATATATGTATGGTCTTACACAGCTGTGCATGGGACAGGTATGGCATAGGTATTTGTACAGAATGATTGTTTTCCTTGCTAAAGAATTATTTTTTTGCTCTCGTGTATCATGAGTAACTAAGTTCAAATAGGGTAGGAAGCTTTTTAACCAGTTGGTCAGTGGAAATAACTAACTTTATATGAAGCAGAAATAAGCTCTTGCAGTGAAAAAGGGTTTTGTAATAGAGGAAAAGTGTAACTGTAACTCCGAGCTCCCAATTTGTGTGTAAAATCTCTTACTTTGCAATGCTTAATTGTAGCATCTTCCTCTATGTGTAATGCTACAGGATCAAATGGGTGCTTTTCTCAGCTGTTCACTTTCTCAATGGCTAAACAGTCCCCTGGTATGAGCTGAGTGATTGTTTGAATTCCTTTTTTTCTGAGGATGGAGTTGAGTGTGTGCTGATGTAACTGGAGAGGTTTAACTGTCTGTGTTTAAGGCTGGCAGTGCAGGGTGAGTGTGCTGATACACCAGAGTTTGTCTGCCCTGGTCCTGCTGGGCTGGTGCTGGTTGGATTTGCCTATGGAATCCAGCATTTCTGAAGTGAGGAGGTCTGTCCAGCTGAGAACTTCAGTGCTGCTCAGTGTTGCTCTCCTGCCTTTCCAATGGCTTTTCTTGCAGATCTTGGAATTCCTGCCTTGTCTGCTGAGCCTTTTGCAGCCAAAGGTGTGTGGCACCCAGTCCTAGGCAGCACACTGCAGCAGGAATGCATTTCATGGACTTGAGCTGACTAGAAATTATCTCTAAGCTATTTCTCTAATCAATATTTATAAAGAGAGGAAGGCTTATGTAGAGAAGGTGGAACAAAGAATTCTTTTTGACAGCTAAAGTAAGTAGAGTTGAATTCTGGCTTAAGTCTAGATTATGAAATAGTGAGTTTGAAAAATTTTGAATTTGCCCAGTATGTTACTGCTGCAGAAATAACTGGGTAGGTTTTTGGTAATTAATTATTCAGGTTGATTTTCTCTGAGAAGGAAGGAGAACTTAGTTCACATGCACTGTTTCTTTATAATTTATAATCAAGGGCAAGCAAATTGAAATGCTCTAGGTAAAAGATTGCGTGAGAGACCACATGAATTACTATGTGGAAATATTTTTCATATAATGTTGATAAATATTTTCTTTAAATGAGAAAATTTTCAGTTTATTTCAGCTTTGTTTATGTGGCATAAGAAGGTAACTTGATACACAATATTTCTTTACCACCAGAAATTATCTTTGGGAAGAGAGGTGAGTCTCACATTTTGTAAAGTGCCACTGTTTGCTATTTGTCCTACATCTGGTACTGCTGTCAGTGGTGAAATTAACTGGCTCTCATTCTTTCATGAGAGGAAACTCAGTTTTTTGACCTTGATTTACAATATAAGAGCAGTAAGAGTGACCTGAGCTAGAGAGACATGGTTTTGACCTTTAGAGCCACATGAAGACATTTATGAGTGCAGCTTTGATAGCTGAGCTGAATAAATAACTTCAGATATGAGAGACTGAAGCATCCCCTGTGAGGAAAGGGCAGAAGGAGCCTGTTCAGTGACTGGATGAATGTTGGAGATCACTCCAGCAGGAGAAGAGCCTGTGGGCCAACACCACTGATCTCACCTCCCAGTCTATTTACAAGTAGCCCATATAATTTTTTTTCCTGTTTCATTTTCTGTATTCCATTGACAGTTCTAAGTGTTAATAATTTACAAATCTTGGCTGTTATATTTCAGTCTCAGCAGAACAGGAGACCAAAATAAGCCTTCAGAGTGCTTGTGGCTTTTGTGACAGAATTGAGCCATCAAGGCAGAGTCATGGTCTCCTGCTGGAAAAATACCAGTGGAAATTATTTCTGTAATTTTGATTAAAATTTTAAAACTTGAAATCTTTTAAATTCATTCTGTTAATTTAAGAATATTCTATTTAAGAATATTCTTAAGAATCTGATTACATTTGCTCTGAGGGGCTGAATGCAGGATTTCTCGATGCTGTTAGTTTGGGTATATCTGACCTATTATTTCCTGTCACACCACTGCAAGTCTTGAAGGGGCTATAACCAGGTGATGGCAAACAAATGATGACTATTACTCTGCAAAGTTTGCTTTCAGAGGAGATAGAGGTAATTTTTGTGTAGATTACCAAGGTGTCCTGTAGATTTCTTTTCTGGTTTTGAGGATCTTTAAGGAAGAAGCATAAATATTGTTGGGTAAGTTGCAGGAGGGAAAATGAGCTTTTTGGAAGATGGCTGGATTAATCTTTACAGCCCGTCACCATGAAATCCCCATGCTAGGACAAAACTTTTAGTTCTGGTACTTGTACAGCATCACTGATAGTTACACCACAACTCTCATTTTATCCAGTGTCTTCTGTTGTTTTTCACTGGGTGATGCAGTAGGAAAAACTCAAACAGCTTTCTTGACTCAAGGGAAAAAGCACAACTGTTCAGTGTCTTAATGTTACCAGGATGAATTGTATAAAATTGAATTCAGTCCATAATTTAAAATGGGTTTTGTGATCATTGGGATGGGAGGGTTGCTAGCAGAAGTGACTCCTCAGCTCCTTGGCTGCAAGGTGGGGATTTGTCAGGAGCTGGCTGTTCAGTCATGGCCTGGGTGCCCCTTGGTTTCATGAATGGTTCCCTAGCCAGGCTGGGGAGGCCATCCCTAATCTTTGTACTGAGTATTTTTTTAGGAGAACATTCCTGTCACTAAGTTGTTGGGAGTTAAACTTTAATGAAGAGTTGTATTGCCAAGGACTTGGGAATAACAATTTAATACTTCTGTACCTGCTGTTCTTCTGAAAAATACTGGTGGACGAACATGACCCATTCATTGTGAAAAGTGGCCTGAAGAGGAAGAGACTCCAAGGAACTGAATGGTGTGAAGCAGCACTGGTACCAGTGACTGTTCTTTTGAATTTGCTCAAGGTGTTTCACTTTTAAATATGCTAAGGTGGTGTTTGGATTTCAATTGCCAGTGTTTGGATTTCAGTTACAGGTATTTGGGGATTGAAACTCGAATCTGAAGTGGTCTGAAGAACTTGCTTTCATTTCTCAAGGGTTTCATTTCAGTGTTATTTGACACCTGGTGCAAATGATCTTATGAAGAAGCAGGGTTGCTGTAATAGTCTTCTGTAAGTCCTGGGCGCTGTGTGATAGAACTGATTCTTCTAAAACCTAGAACAGGCAAAGGCCAGCTGAAAATGTGTTGGCAGTTGTGGGATATTGGATCTTCAGGGAGCCGGGTCTGTTGGGATAGACACTGGACTGCAAGGAGAACTTGCCCAGATGAGGAAGAGACTGCTGGGTGACCTTGCCCTGATTTATTTTACTGATCTATAGAGGTTCATAGCTCTATTTCGATTTGGTCAGCTTAAGGTAGGCATGAGTGGGAGATGGGGTCAAAACTTGAAGTTAAGTTGAATTAGATTTTGTTCCCCCTGTATATACCGTATTGGAAAGCTATGGACCTTCTGTTTTCCTTCCTAAAGCAGGAATAAGCCCTCCCCTCTGCTCAGAACTGAAGCCAGTTTGTATTTCAGAAAGAAGTGGTGTCATATCTTACAGTGGCAGGGATTGATGGGAGAGGAAGACAAAGAAGGGTGGAAATAAATCTTGTGTATACAAACCTTGCAGTGAATACACTGGGAGTGTACAGCCACTGAAACTGTGACAAATCCTTTCTCATTTTTTGATCTCTAAGAAAACATGTGGCTTACATATTTCTTAATTCTGAATGCAAGAGCTGCATTTCTAAAGGAAAAAATGCATTATTTAAAATAATCCACCAGTGTTCAGTTAAGACCCTCATTTACCCCCAAAATGAAAAGTGTTCTAATTAATATTTGTTTCTGATTTGATGGATTTTGAAACAAATCAGTCTAAACTGTCTTTCTGGGAGATTTTTTTTGGTAAATGTTCTTTGTGTTTTGCTTCAGTATGCGACCTTAACTTCTAGGTGTTAATGCCTTTTGCACGATGAAAGATTTAACAGAGGTGAAAGATAAATGTTCATTGCAAATTTTTTTCTTTGTTATATGATGGCAAAAAAAAAAAGTATTTTCATAAGGTTAGCCCTGCCTAAGGAGTTTAGTTAATGTTGAGTGTGGGCTTATTAGGAATTCTTTTGAAATGTATCATAAAACTGCATATTAACTATGCTTATTTGCTATTCCTGCCAGGGTGCTGTGGAAAAGCAAAAAGGATTTATTGTAATTCACCTTTACATGTGTGTTAGTTGCTAGACACTGAAACCCCTATTCACAAATGGCTCCCTGAACTCTTCGTTAATTCTTTGTTAAAGGTCATTTTGCAGGTGTAAATTACTGACTTTCATCATTATTTTAATACCTGAGGTGTCTCCTTGTCTTTGGGAAAATTATTGTCAAGTTGGGGGGAACTGCAGTGTATAAAACCCCCCCAGAAATAAGCAGAAATAATAAACATACCAGGAGCCTTGCTGTCACAAAGAGCTGCTCCAGCCCTGCAGCCCTGTCTATAAGAGGATCAGTAATTTAGGAACTTGGCTGCAAAGTTACAGCATAGACAGGTCCAGCCGAGCCTGGCCAGGATCAGCTGCAAACAGAGAGAAGCTCCCCTGGGATTCAGCCTGGGACAAGTCCAGCAGTGTGGGTTGGATCTCTTGGTGAGCAATTAAGGGGATAAGGCCACCCCCACAGTTCAGAGACAAAAAGAAAAGGAACTCAGACCATTGAATGAAGACTGGTTTTTGAGGTTTAAACCTTCCCAAGAACTTGTGATCAAAAAGAACCTAAAACACTAAATTTAAGTTTAGTTAGAGTTATCTTAAAGCAAAATTGCATCCAGATATAACTTACAGGCACAATAACAGAGTCTGAAACATAAATATGGTGTGACAGCATGTCCCTAAATCTGCTTTGGAAGGGACAGTTCCCACTTTTTTTCCTAGCTTGCAAAGTTTTAATCAGTTTTATTTTAATCAGGTACTTTAATCAGCCCCAATGTAGGGCATCACGTTTGAATTGCTGAGTTGGGTTTGGATGTTTCCTGCAAACAAATAGAAGAATTCTGGAATTTTTTTTGATTGTCTTAACATTTGGGCTGACACCAGCAGCTGACATTATGAAGTTGTTGTCTTCAAGGCTACTTTCCCTTCTGAAATGACAGTGACTGTGAGGACTCTGTACTATGAGAATAAAAAGAAAATAGAGGTAAAGTTGTGAAATTAAATCCTTGAATAAAGTGAATTCAGTAGTTGGTAGAACTTGTTAGCAGTTGTATATTTACCATATATACCAGTTGTATATTTACCAACTGTCTGCTGAAGTTTTTATTAGTAGCTATTTTTTTCTATTCTAGAATGGTACAGTCTTAACATTCTATTACTTTAAATTTCTTCTTCTGCTAGGGGAGCATGAGACATTAATGAAAAGTGCATGTCTTGCACTTGAATTCTAATTTAGACATGGAAAGAGACCTAAATGCTTAGTGAGGTTAGAGAGACTAATAAAGGAATACAGTCAGTTCACACTTTCAAATGGTTTTCTGACATTTGCCAAATTAGTTTTAATTATCTTCATAAAGATAGCTTTTTTTCTGAAGTGCAGCTTTGAGTCTTTTAAGAGCAATTGGAGACTCAGTTTGGCTGGATTTTATTTTGGTGGTGTTCAGTCAAGTTCTCTTTCTTCAAGAGCAACATCCCTCAAGTTCATTTGGTGACCTGATACGGAAGGTTTTTCTGGTCCTGCCTTGTGTAATATGGATATTTTTTTATATCCCTTGACACTGTAACCAAGCAGAGTACCCTCAGATAAGTGATGGAGAGATTTGTAACTGAAATGAGTGTTTGTTTTAGCAGTCAGCAGAATGGAAAAGGAGTCAGAGTGGGACACGTGAAGTGACTAACAGAGGTTGGCAAGGCTGCAGTGGGCAGGCATTTCTCTGCCTGTGATATGGTCTGATCATGTAATTAATGGGGTGTTATTACTCTGGCAACTGCTGAAATCCAGTTATGCTGCAGCAGTCAGACTTGTTCTAATTTCTCAACACCCACAGATGCAGAGGAAGCCCCTCATTCACTTGGTTGCTGCAGAAGTGAACACGGGACAGGTTCCTTTCAGAATTCCTGTGTGAGCTCAGGTGCAGCTCCTGATGTATCTGGAGAGAAATATTCTCCTAGAGCAATACAAAATCTACCTTTTTTATTCCTCCCCCCGCCCCATTCAGGGTTCTTTTTTTTGATTGGTGATGAAATACCAAGACCAGAGTTGTGAGTTCCTCCTCATAGGGAAGATCACTGTAGTGATGCTGTTTGATGGCTTGCCAGTTTTTGTTTTTCTACACTTTCCTATAGATCATGTATATATGTTACATATATATGTTATGTATACTCTTTCATATAGTTGTGTAAATACTTTTTTCTCACCATTTTGTCTCTTTTCAGTGACTGTGGGCATTTGAAATATAGTAGCTTGCTGCAGAAATGATTACAGATGTCCATGATAGTTTCTTTTGTGATTATTCTTGTCTGAATATTGATGTGAAATATGAAATACCCATTCTTTCAGTTGAAAAAAAACCCAAACCTTATGTGCTTCCCATTGTCATGTGGTAATTTGTCCTCTAAAAAATTCCTCAAATTCAGTTTTTTCAAGAGCTGGAATTTGCATCAGTCCATTTGGAGATCCCCATCACAATTACTTGTATTTGTATTTACAACTTTCCCTAAGCTGCACAGGCCAGAGGTAATTTGTGGTGCACAGCACCAGTGAACTCATGGGACAATAAATGCATCACTACATGCTACTACACTATTTTGCCACCTACCAGGATGTCTGGTAGCAGCAGTATTATGAATCCTGCTGGGCTGTCACAGAAGAATCAGGAGCAATTTTTTCTTGGAGGCTGTTTACCTTCAAATAAAATGAATTAACAGTGTTTAGTTAATACTAGCACAAGAGATCATCAATGTTTTATAATTGTTCTCAAACACCAATAACCAGTGGTGAACAAAGCTTTGTTAGCTGTGGGTTTTACTTCTCTTTGTTTGCTCTGTTGTAGAATCAGGAGTAAATATAAATTAAGTGCATTATTTCAGAATCAATACTACTATGGACTAGGAATGAAAAATGAATAGTATCTGGCTGCCAGGTGTTTGGATGGACAACTGGAGCATGCTGGAACTGGAGGACTGGAGATGCAGGAACAAACAGGAACTCATTTTGTCTTCTCTGTGCGTGTGTATAATTCTGAAAAGTGTTTTAGAAGAAACCTGAAACTAGAGTTTTGACAAATTAGGTTATGAAGCTTCCAGTCCATTTTCACAGCTGCAGACTTGTCATGTGCAGCTCAGACTGTTGAATTCCTTCTGTTTTGGGAAATACACTTTCTGACTTAGTCCATAAGTGGTTCTGAAAAGCTTTTTGTTCTCCTGGAAAAGAGGATAGTTTGTAATGAAATCTGAGATGGGACAGAATTTTAGTAGTAGATGAGAGATCCTCTACACTAAAAAAATTTTTATTTCCCTCGAATATCATTGACGTTGGAAACAGGTCCTTTGATGAAACAATCAATTTTAAAGCAGGGATAAAACATGAATGATGTGGACAGGTAGCACAAAAAATTAAGAACTCTTATTTATGAGAACAGAAAAGTAAAGGTGCAGTTTTGTAAATTGTTATGTAAGAGAGTGATAATTTGTGTGTTATCTGTAATGTCACGCTTCTTTGCATTGTGGAATTCATAAGAAAAAGATATTTTGGAAAAATTATAAAATATGTTTGCAGAGTTGTGAAAGAGCTAAAAAGGGGTGCACAGACTGATTCTCGAGAGCATGTTCAGTGTTCCTGAGCAGTCTTGTATACACAAAACACAGCAATTAACACTTGATAGATGTCTTGAGGCAAAAAAGCTGGGAGAATGTATTAAGTAAAAATTACTTTTCACGTTCCCTAACCTTATTTAAATAATGGGATGTACTTGCTAATTAATGGTATTTTGAACTGTGAACACTAATAGGTTTGGAAAAATCCCATCCCTGTGTAATGTATTACTGGATTTGCACACTGATTCTAATGAATGGCTAATTAACAGTTGAAATTAAGTCATCTGATCATGAAGCAGCCTCCTTACTGTTGAAATGTATTGAGTAGCAAAGATTATATGCAATTGACACTTTTAGCCCTCTTAGAGCATGAATCCATCTGTAAGCCAAGGTGGTTCCTGAGGAGCTGGGAACAGAAGATCTCGTGAGCAGCAGGTGCTGCTCTGATCCAGGACCTCTGCACTTGTCGTGTTTGCGTGCAGGGCACTGGCTGCACCTGAACCTCAGGAATCTCACCCCAGACAACCAGAAATAACAAACCCTGCTGTTTCCTCAGCCAGATTTGGAAAAATCTTCCTTCAGTACTGTTGCAGTTTCTGCATGAGGGAGGTAAGACTCATATCCCGCTATTCATTGTCTCCAGAAGGCAAAATCTTGCATCATTTGGGATTTCCTCAGGTGACCAACAGTGGCAGAAATTGAATTGCAGTCGTTAAATTAAAAAAGGCTTTATATTCCATGTCCTCAGAGCGCTTAGTCATCGAGCTGGCTTTGGTTGAAACAACACAATTAGATTGCTCTTGGCTTGTCCTTGCAAATTTATCACCCTCTTTACCACATTTGCAATATTCTGCTACTAAAGTCCCTGAACATACACATGAAAAGAAGCTTTTCACGCAGAATGAGATATGTTAGCTTGGATTTTCAGAGAAAATATGCCCGCAAAGCCTTTTTTTTCCCTTAATGTGCTCTAAGTTAGTCTTTTTTCTGCCTAATTAGCTTTATTAATATTAAAGACTACAAGCTGGTGTT
The DNA here is from genome assembly GCA_024734555.1 of Trochalopteron elliotii. Classification (NCBI taxonomy): domain Eukaryota; kingdom Metazoa; phylum Chordata; class Aves; order Passeriformes; family Leiothrichidae; genus Trochalopteron; species Trochalopteron elliotii. The sequence continues at coordinate 1,859,483 of JANPWX010000211.1, forward strand.
CCCTTAATTCAGGAATCTTAACTTTAATACTTACCCGGGGATGCAGAGAAAATGTACATTATCATGTTCTGTCAATGCAAAGCAAGGGACCTGAAGCCCTGTATTTATCTCAGTCTTAGTAAGGCTTAAATAAATGAGTTACTCGAGTTGTAAACCAGCTGAGAAATAAAATCTCAAACTAGATCTGTTTTTGGGGAAAGGTAAGTGAACAGGTGATGAGGAAACATGGATACATCAAGGTAGGTTTATCTTGTTTTTCTTTTGGTTCTTTAGACATTTCTTGTGAGCAGAACAAGAGCTGGACGAGTCACCTCCCTTCCCAAGCTGCTGGGAGGTGAGGAAGAGCTGCTGTGAGTTGGGAGATGCTGTTTCCTGCAGCAGCAGCTGTGGGTTGGGGAGATGCTGTTCCTGCAGCAGCAGCTGTGGGTTGGGGAGATGCTGTTCCTGCAGCAGCAGCTGTGGGCTGGGAGATGCTGTTCCTGCAGCAGCCTGGCTCAGTGCCCCTGCCCTGTGCTGCCCTGGGGGCCCTGTACTGTCCCTGTTGTTGCTGCAGCTCGTGTAGGATGTGGGCAGTGTCCATGAGCTCTCAGGCAGCTCCAAACCCAGCAGGATAACTGCCCAAACAAGGACTTGAACCCTAAATCCATCTTTGCAGCTGAGGTGACATCTCAGTGCTTGAGCTGTGTTTAGAAGCTGGTTTGGGTGTTTGCAGGGCCAGGATTGTGATGTGTTGAGACTTTGCTGCTGCCATTATCCCTGGATCCATTCCCTGTCTGCAGCCCTGGGAGGGCTCCTGGGATGCTGCAGGGAGCACTGGGTGCCTGCTGTGGAGCTGTTCCACCGAGCTGCAGGTGCCTGTTCTGAAGCAAGGCTGGGAATTCCCAGCTCAGCAGCAATCCTTGCAGTGGCTGCAGCTGCAGATAAACACTGAGCTCACCCCTGGCTGTGGTGGTTACACACTAATTGGAGTTATTATTCAGGGGTGTGTTTTCATACCACGTTTCCATAAGATCTATCTGGATAACTAAGATGCAGCATAGGGGAGATTTATATTGCAGAATACATTCCAAGGTACCGTATAGCTTTTATTTTCTTAAAATCTCTGCTTAAACCAGAAAAATAAAAAGTGATGCAAAATATTATGTAGATGGTTCATAAAAGACATATAGCTATTGAGTATTTAATAAATATTTCAGAATATTAATTTTCAATCATTTAGTTGTCAACTAAAATGATTTTATTCATTTATTCAAATGGTTGAAGAAAGAGAGGGCTGCACACATTTGATGCAGCTTGGACAAAAAAAATCTGGATAAGGAAAGCAAGGTCATTGAAAGCCCTTTTTCTGAATTGACAATAGTTGATGGCTTCTCTTTTGCACAAATTGTCTGTCACATCAGGACAAGAGGAAATGGCTCTAGGTTGAGCCAGGAGAGGTTTAGACTGGCTGTTAGGGACAATTTCCTCTCTGAAAGGGCTGTCCAGCCCTGGCACAGCTTCCCAGGGCAGTGATTAGTGCCCAGCCCTGGAGGGATTTAAAAGCCACATGGATGTGGCACTTGGGGACATGGGCAGGGATGGGTTGGCAGAGCTGGGGTAACAGCTGGACTCAATGATCTTTTTTCCAACTGAACCAATTGTCTGAACCTTGGTGTCTTCTCACTCACAGAAGGAAATCATGACTCCCTTTGAGAGGTCACTCCTGCATTTTCCAGTCTGATGCTGTTTCTCCTGTTCCCTATGTCTCCCTCTCAACATCTGTGGCATTGCCACTGAGCTGAGACCTCAAACTGAGTAGTAAAGCCTGAATAGATAAATCTTGTGCTTTTTTTTCCTACAGCTCATGGGGAAGATATAAATCAGTACTTGAATTTCTTCCCACTAATCCCCTTTATTTTATCATTTTATTTTGTTATTATTACACTTTTCTATAAAAAGTTGTTTTGTTCTCTCATAGGCAGCACTCTGTCAGCTGCCAAAGTCATCAAGGTCATGTCAGGTATTTCTGGTATCTTTTCCTGGCTTACACTGTGCATCTGCCAACCTTTTCACACCCACTCCTTTAAAAGGCATTCTTTATTTTCTTTTACCTATTTTTTTCTATAATTTGCAATACATAGCATATTAAATTGAAATGCCAAGTTTTGAACAAAGCTTAATTAATTATTGGCAGAAAGATGGACTAGAATTTGAGTTTTTGGCAAATAACCACTTTCCTGAGCATGCCAGGTTTCACTGAACCTGAATCCCCACTCAGGTTGCTGTTGTTTTGTTCTGAAATAGTGCCTAGTTTTTTTCCCATTGCTTTAAACTTGTTTCTGCAATGAAATCTCACACGCAGATGTGTGCAACTGTATTTGCCTCTATTAGAACTTTTAGCCATAGGGAAGTGTAATTCAGTGTATACTTCTTGTTTTTTTACAACTCCTGAGAGTTGTGCCTGCTGTCTGGGTCATAGCTGAATTAAACACTTCCTGTCTTCATCCCCAAATGAGTGAGTTGTTTGTTTATGCAAACTGCAGAGGCTGAATGAGATCTTAACAACCCAAGGACCAGAGCTGGCAGTTGGCTTGTGCCTGTTGAGAGGTAACACCATTGTAGCTGTCACTACAGCAGAATCTTTCCAACCCACACTAGTCCATGGGCAGTATGTACACTCTTCTCTCACTAATGAAGAATTAATGCATTCTTTCCTTTTGTGGAAGTGATTTTATCCATTTGAGATACTTATGTCCAGTAATACAAACAGTATTATTTGTTCCGTGCAAATATTCTCTTTTACTCTATACAAATATTTTACTCTATACTCTTATACTCTGTAGAAACTTTTTCTATACGTGTGTTGCTTACAACATGCCTAAGCCTCCCTTTAAGCTTGATGGATAATCCCTTAGCATTCTTTTACTGTTTCGTGCTCTTTCTCCTTCAGGAAGTAAACCAACATCATTTTATGTATCAGTTATTCCAACTGAAATGTCAGTTGTTCTCTTGATTATTGACTGAACATTTGCCAGTCTTTTTATTGTGTTTTAGTAAGAATAGTGATTAGAATGGAGAAACAGCCACGTCTCAACTTTCAATCTCCCATGAATAAAGGTTTAGAAACACCTCAGTGGGTCTGTGGTTGAAGTGTTTTTTTCCAGACACACAGCCAGGACAAGGCTGTCCCCTCAGCCTTTGCTGTAGGGGTTGCACATCTTTTCTGATGTGTCAATATCTGCAGCTTCTGGAAGGCACGGGTGGATCTGGGTGGGTTTTAAAGACGAGAGAATTCAAGTAGAACATTGGGAAAGGTTATGTGCCTTTGCTTTCTCCCCAGCCAGGTCTAGGATTTTCAGAATCTGGTCTTTGCTGTCCCACTGCTCAGATCAGTGGTTGTTAACTCCAGTGGAAATAAAGTTGGCTTAATGTTTGGCCCTGCTGAAAGAGTCCTGTGCTCCTTGGGAATGCCTGGGATGCTGAATGGGAATGAGGGCTGGGCAGAATTGTTTCCTGGGCTGCACGAGAGCTTTATGCTAATTCTGTTCTGGAGCATGATTTCATCTCCCAGGAAACACTCATTTCCATTTTCTCCTTTTGTCCTTTCTCATAATGTTTGTGCCTTAGGTATTTTAAGTGATTCAGCTGCAAAATTACAAGATTTTAACTTCTGTTAAATTTCAACGTCTGTTGAAATTGTACAATCTTTCCTTCAGGTGACTTACTTTAACTGGCTTGCCCATACATTGTCTTCTCAAGATAGATTCTTTTTAATTTTTCTCTGTCTTGACTTTTCTTTTTACATCAGAAAATTCTACTGGGTGTATGATCTCTCTTGCCACCTGTGTGTAAACAAAGCACTTAATTTTTAATGTTAGCTTTATTAAATTGAAAGCAGCTAAGGTTCTTATCCTAGGATTTGGATAGGGGTTTTTTACACAAAAGTGTTATTCCAGGAATTCCAAAATACACCTTCAAGAACAATAGGTCTGTCAATGGGGATGTTTTGGTATCCAGAATGAGAGTAGGGTGGAGTATGGCAGTGTTTGCTCTCAGCACTGGCTCTGTGAACAGGCTGCTCAGAGGATGAGTGAGATCAGAGGAGCCCCCTCACAGGGTGGGGATGTCCCCTCAATCACTGCGTGTCCTGAATGGTGTTTCAATCAAATCTGAGGAGCTTTCACTCCAAATTTGAATTCTCACTCACTTACATGATCTAGAAGAGGCTTTTAAATAACTTCATCTCTTTTGTTTATGAGCACGTGGAAGAGGCGTTTTCCTTACTGTGTTTTCATTTTAAAACAAAGAAGTGCTTCTTTCAATTTGAAGTTTTGTGGGGAGGAGATGGAGGATCCAATGTGGATTTTTTTTGTTGTTGTACTTTAAGAAGAACGAATGCTATAGACAAGCCCTAACCCACATAATTTAATGCTTTTTGCAAAAAATACTAGAAAGCTGTGTTCCTAATTGCATTGAAGCCACGTATTTGCACTTTTATCACTTGACTGTAAATGCATTATCTCCTTTGGTATGCATATTATCCTTGTATTTTATTTAAAATTTTATTAAGCAAGGGCTCTGTAGTTGTTATTGTGTGAGGAGCATTTCCTACATGGTGCTCTGTATTAAGAACCTGTTTTTATCATCAGTGATAGTTCTGAACATAAAGCAGTGTTTCTTCTATGACATAATTAGTTTTTTGTGTTAATGTTTGCCTCTGTGGCCTCCTGACTTTCTGGTGTGTTACTGCATTTCCAGACTCACTTTCAATCATTATTCATCTTTAAAAGAACAGACTGAAAAAAAGGGTGCAGTGACTTGCAAGCCAGCCTTTCTATTATCAGTTGCCTTGTCTTAAATATTCCCTGAGCTGGTCTGCTCCCAGCTATCATGGGTGCCCTTAAAGTGAGAGAAACATCCTGCACAAGCCCGTTAAAAGCTAATTAATCTATTAACTTTGTCAGCTGGACTTAGATTACTGTGTTCTGTAGGCAGCTTCAGTCTTTCTTAAATTACTTTAAGATTTTTGTTGTTTTATCTGCTGTACTTGCCACTTACATTTTTATATTTCCATTTTTATTTTATAGTCTGATGGTTCTGTATTAAATTTTTAGGGGTTTCCTTACATTATCTCCATTCCTATTTCCCTGTGCCATGGGCTGTAGAACTTATGTCTTGCTTTTGTTTTAGCTGCTTGAGTCTTACCTGTACACTTAGGATAAAAACTTGAGCACACATTTGCATTTTTCTGCTCTTTGGTTTTCCCCCTTTCCTCTTTGCCAGCTCTATCCCACTGTTGTACTCTGAGGCTTGGAGCAGAGATCCATTTTGGAAGCTTTTTGAAACTTTTCACATTAATTTTGGAGAAACAAATGATACCATTTGCTCTTCAAGTGTTTAAATGCCTTCCTGCTCCCTTGAAGGAGTTGAGATGAGTTTCTCTGATCTCCAGTTCCATGGGGGTCAGTTGTTATGCAAAGTGTTGGATTTTGCAGCCTCTCTCTTGGGCATTAACCTTGTCCAGGCAGTTAAAGGAGCTCACCTTCTCATGAGGATTCGGCATAAATTCCTCTGTCCTTGAATTCAATTTCAGTTCTCAGCTGCCCCACTGTATCTAAGAGACATACTCCAAAATACATCTTTTTTCTTTGCTCAGGGATATTGGGCCTATCTGTCCTAGCTGCCTGGGAAAAACGTCATATTTTCTCAGTTAAAGAAGGTGTCTAAAGATCCCTTCATTAGAAAAACACATGTCTCTCTCTCCTCCCCTCTCAGAGAGGGGGAGAGGAAATGGAACTTGAGAGCATCTTCTCCAGTTAGAATAAATGGCTTTCAGACACCACCATTAGTATAAAACCACTGAGGGTTAAAGAATGGTTCCTCTTTGGAGACCTGTTTTAAAATTGATTTCTTAGCCTTCATGGATTCCAAAATAAAGATTCTTCATGTGGAAATAAAAAGGCATAAATATGTATTTTTCCTTAAGATGTCATTATGAAATCCATCATAACTTTTTGTGCTCAAAAATCCTACATTTAATTGCATTTATGAAAATCCAACAGAGTAAACAAAAATTTAATTTACTTGTGCAATAGGAACATGATTAATGTGTATTATGATGGTACCTGGGGCAGAACAAAACCTAATTTTTTTTCCCCGCAAATTCAGTTGATTCTTGATCAAGAGGATCTGAAAAATACAAATAAAGTGCTTCATCACCGAAAGGAGAAAGCCGTGAAGGATTCTGTTGGATAAAATGATGTGATGTTAAGTCATTTTTGAGACTGTAGGTATCTTTCCAGCATTGCTGGAGAAGGAATTTGTACATGGTGGATAGCTACTGATTTCTGTTAATTTCTAGCAAAAGAACTTTGTGTGAATTACCTGATTTTGTATATGTTCCTTCTTATAAGTGGGTGCAGTTCTTTCAAACACTTTAATAATTTGGGAATATGAAAAAAATCAAAAAGCCTTTCATGAGGGATTTTCTTTACAGATGGACAATTTTTCTTTCTGCTTTGCTAGACTCTAACAAGATTAAGGGAGTAAGCAAATGCATTGAATTGTTTTGCACAACTATAAAAAGCATATTCTTATATTTTCAAATAACCTTTCATAAGGTATTTACAGAAATTAGATTTGAAATGATAAAAGGATTTATTAGCCTTGACTGGGATTTAGGAAGCAGTAATGCTCTTTAAAGATTAAGGTTTAGGATTTTTTTTTCTTTATAATTCCACCTTCATCCAATCAGAGATCTCATTCTCAATACTGCTGAAAAGATATTTGACATGTAAAGGCATTGTGTGCTTAGCACAGAATATGAATTAATTGAGGGTAATCCTGATTTTGTACCTGAGGATTATGATAATTTACTGTTTATAAAAATAGTTGTTCCCTGAGTTTGATTCATTTGAGTTTCAGTTCATGAAATGTTCATCTGGTGAATATGAACAGCACTTGGTGGATTCCTGATTTTGTGTGGTAACTGGGGATTGCAGTGGGGAACCCACTACAGGAGGCAGTGCTGGTGAGAACTCGTTTCCATGTGCATCCAGAACAGTGGGAATTGTCAAATATGCCAGTCAGTTGCTTTGCAGGAACTCAGAATCTCTTTGGGGTGGTTGGGTGTGAAATCGGGTCTGTGATTTGGTCCAAAGAAAGAAGTTAAAGGTGGGAGCAAGCTGTACAGTGTGGCTGGACGAGGAAAATTGGGAGCTGCCTGGGGTGCAGTAGGTGTGGAAGTGTTTTTCTCTTCAAACTGGAAATGTAACCTGCACTTTTGTGTCTTACTCTGCTCATTTCCTTGTTGGGACTGAACCTTTGTGTGTCATCACAATGATTCCTTCAGTGCTTTGTCCGTCCCCGTTGGGTGCAGTGCTGTGGTTTGCCTTTGCAGTGCAGGCACACTGAGCACAGATCATTAATGGATCTTTGGCCTTTCTGTGGGTTACCCTTGGAAATTGTGCTGGGACTTCTCCTTTGCCAGGCTCTGTAAAAGATTAGGGGATGACAGAGCTGATAAGGAAAGGGCCTTGAAGCAGGTATGCTCTTGTATCCCTGTCATTTCTTGCTCAAGTGACTGCCAGGTCCTTCGGTTTGCTAAAATCAAGCACAAATACCTGCAGAAAATAAGGGCAGGACCTCATTCAAGGATACCAGTTTTTCTTAAGGAGGAGGATTTAGGGTGATTGGGAGTCAGAAGAGATTCAGGCTACGTCAGGAGGAAAATTTCTGTGTTTCTGGAAGAGAGGAGGCTGAAAGATGTGCAATTGGAAGGACTGGAGGTGAGGCAGCAGTGGGAAGCCAGCAGGAGGGAGGCAGAAGGGCTCTTTGTAGCTGGAGAAATGTGTAAAGAAAAAATATTAGTGGAGGAGATGGACCTCTGCCTTACAGAGTGAGAAGACTAAAGAATGAAGGACACAGTTGGAGGAGGCAGTAAATGTCCTTGGAGTCTTTCAGGTATATGACATGAAGCCACAAAGCTGGACAGATGTGTTGGAAAGGTTGGCCTTTAGCTGGTCATTTGGAAGATGTCAAGATCTGTCACAGCAACAGACTGACTTGAACTGGCTTTAATTCTAGCAGCTGTTTTGCAAGGTTTTGTATCTAGTATTGGCACTAAAAGCAAACTGTGTATAATTATGAGAACAATTTTTTCTGCTGCTGCCAATTAACTAGAAAAACACAATTACATTAATGCTTTTAAGCATCTTTATATTGATACTATTTCATTTCCAGAAGGATGGTTCAAAACCTGCTGTGAGCAGTGGGATAGACAACAACGCTGGAAGAGGCTTCAGTTTTCTATTTAGTAGACAGAAAATTACATCATGAGTCAGTTTTTTCATAGGCTACTGTGACTTATGCAATACACTGAGAGAAATACACATGAACTTCCTGCAGACGTGGTTTCTTTAGGCCATTATTTATTGATCATAAAGGTGAGACAAAAGTAGCCAAGAACCACCATGCAAAGCATTGAAATAACAACCTCTGTATTAAACAGCCTGCGAGACTGTAGTAAAAACCCTGCTGAGTTCTGCTCTGAAAGCCTTTGTGTCTGTGGGGATGTGAAATTCATGGCATTCCAGAGTGAGTGTTCTGGTTTGTTCCTTTTCTCAGTTTATCACATTTTCTGTCCATTAATATTGAGTTATTGTTTCTGTTGGTCTTTTTGACATTAATCATGGCAGTGATACCTTTTGTTTTACAGGATCAGTCTTGTAGAAATAATGACCTGCACTCCTGTAATGTAACCTAATGATCCCAAGGCAATGGACAACGTGCTCCTCTGAAACTTGCTTATAAATGTTTTAAGGTCTCCTGTTCATTCTAGCGTTTAAAATTTAGTTTTTATGTGGAAAGTGGACTTCTTGGCTCTGACACTCACAGCACTGCTAGCTGTAAACAACTTCCAGCCCTGAGTTAAGGCTTGTACAAAAGAAGTTTTAAAATTTTTAAAATTTTAAAAATCGATATTATTTTGCTTACATGTGAGCAACATGAGGCCCAGGACACTCAGTCCATGTATATCTGGTATTTTCTTGTATATCTCATGACAGTCTCTAAAAAGATTTTCAAATTATTATCTTTCTGGAAGGACATTGTAGATTTAATGCCATTAATAGAGAGTCTGGTTTTATTTCTCAGAGTGGATGTTCTTGACCAGTTTATGATGTTCTTCAGTACAGAAGAGGATAGAATGAGTATAGTCAGGAATGGTATTTGGAGTGGAATTAGTACCATTTCTTTGGCAATAACACTGAAGCTGCTGTGGAAGGAAACCTGAGCAGCAGTGATTGGTGCTGTGGAGCTGCAGGAGAGCCCCAGGCTGTCTCTGCATCCCTCACTCAGCCCTGTGTGCACAAGTGATGTGCTTGCCTGGGGTTCCTCCCTGTCAGCTGCACCACTCAGCTGCTGGCAGCAGCTCCTGGGGTAGGCTGAACACCTAGAATAGAATGAAAGTAACTTTTCTTAATAGTTCAGGTCATGGGTATTCAGAGAAGTAAATTGCTTTTCAATTTTTTTTTTTTTTTTTTTTTTTTTCTGTACTGCCTTAATTCTCAACACTAACACAGTGACGTCGCAAAGCTTTAAGACTGAGTGGAGTTCATTCGAAGAGAAGTTTTGGGATATGCAATAGGATAAATTCAGTTCGTGCGCAGTTTTATTTGGGGTTTGCAGGAGTGTGTGCAGAGCTACTGCTCCATGCTGCCCTTGGTGTCTGCCCAGATAAACCCCAGGCTGTTGGGATGTGTGTGCTGTGTCCTCAAGTGCCAGAGGGTTTCTTTCCTTGCATCTGATGTGGAGTAGTGCACCTGACACCAGTGAGATTTATTGAATGCATGCCTTAATTAGCTCATGATACTCTGTGTTTATTCACAGAAAAAGGTCATTAATCAGCAGGAATTTGGGTCTCTTAATTTAAACAGATGTCTGCTAAGACCCCCGGTGTCAGCACTTGCAGGTTCAGCCCATGAAGAGAAGTGCTGTGAGGAGCACAGGGACTGATGGCCCAGAGGGCTGTGCCTACTGAGAATGAATCCTAACAAATGCTTCCTCTGGCCATCTGCACCCTGGCAGAAAAACTGGGAGAGATCAGGTGTAGCCAAGGACGTCAGACAAAGGTGGCCGGGCAAGATAGCTGTTTCAAAAAATTTTCGAAGTCCTTCTTTAGTAGTAAGTTTGCACAAGAAAAATGAATTTATCAGTGATAAAAGAAAGGCTGGATAGAGGAATTAAGGGAGAAGGCCTTTATTTGATATTTTTTAATACAAGCCTCTCAGTCCAGTCAGTCCCTGCTGTGTGACATAGGGCCCATATGTCCTCTGCCAGAACTTCCTTTTGCTCCTTTGCTGTTCTGTGCTGTGCAGTTTCTACATAGGAAAGTGCATTTCAATCAAGTGGTTTTATAAAGCATCTTGGGAATCTGTGGGATGAAAAGGTGTGATCTATCTTAATCATTGTTTTTCCTCTGTGTGTTGGATTTTTGTGGTGTAACTGGACTTCAAAGATGTTGCTTTCCAGAAAACAACTTAGTGGAAAGACAGAAATATGATTTTGGCTGGGCTGAAATGAGTGACTTCTCATCTAATACTTAGTAGCTGATGAGTTTTTCTCCTCTAAATCTGTGCTTTCTATTTGTAGTACATATTGCCTAATTAAATGTTGTCAGCTACTGTCTGACCTGTGATTGTGGAAAATCCTTAGGCTCAATTTACAAAGGAAGAAACAGTGCCATGGTGTCAGTGGGATTAGTGGTTCTGAAAATGCCATCATTGTTTAGACCAGAAAAAGTGAAAAAACAGTGTGCATGTATGTGGACCGCAGGAAAAGGTTTCCTGACTCAAAATTCTAAGAATCTCTGTCTTTATGACTGTCTTGGTTTTTTTCCTTAGAAACAATTTCAAGTCGTTTCCTTTGTTTCTTCATTTTCATTAACATTTGAGATGATGTTTTCCTGGCTCTTCAAGTGAGACTTGAGGGAGCTGTCACCACCTGACAGAGAGCTGTTATTCAATTATATCCTGATTTGAGAGTAGCCTTTCCTAATGCAGTGTACAAAGGGCACCCTGCAACCCTGACTGAAAACCAGCTGTAAAGCAGCCAAGGAGGGAGGGGGATGGCACTGCTTGATTTTATTGCTAGTGAATGGTGCTCAGTTCAACCACGCAGGGGCAGAAAGTGATAGACAAAACATGATTTGCCTCCTAGGAATGTACTTTTCTCTTTTAAACTAGCAGGAATGTCAGTAACAACTGTGCTCTAGCATCAGGTCTGATTTAGTGGGCACTTATTCTGTAATTAGTGCTCTCAATTTAGCATCTGTTTTTGAGGTAGCACAGCAGGTCCCAAGGTAATCACAATGCATATGCTCTTTGGGAGTATTTTGAAGAATTAAGTTCTAAAATCAAAGCTCTGTTTGACTTGTATCTATGAATTTTTCTACTTTTCCACCAGACTGTGGTAGCTTCGTGTTCATCTTTAGTAGGGGAAATAAAGATTTAAATGCCTCTGTTTATAACTCCTAATGACCATTGCTAAAATCATTCTGTGACTGACTTGGTGTACCCAAGTATCCTTGATTCCATGAGATGATGGGTTTTACTTAGAGCTTCAAAGCAAGGACAAAAAGTATGTTGGTATCTGCCTCATCGTAATTTTAAAGTCTTCATATGTGGTGGAAATAATGATTTAAAGGATAATAGTATTTCAGAGAAATAGATTTGAGGGAAGTAAAAATGCAGGTATTTTATAAAACGCAATAGGTAGCTGATGTTTAAGAATGTAAATAAATGTTTGCCCAGTTGATCAGTGCCTCTCACTGTTGGCTCATCAGCAGCACCTCTGTAAGCAAGAGAAATGACTGTAGACTGCTGTAATAAATTGCACTGTCATCCTTAAAAGAAAACTTCTTGCTTATTTAGCTCTAACGCCAACTTTTTAATTATTTTTTTCCTGTAACATAACAAATACCTCCTTAAAACAATTTATTCTGCTGTGATTGTAGTTGTTGCATGGGTTTTTAATATGGAAATATCTCTTTATTAGAAGTACAAAGTAATTTTCTGAAATACTGTTTTCCTTGGCTTTAAGGAAAGTTCTAGGATAGGAGTGAGGGAGTATTTTTCAAGTGATTGCATAAATATAAATAATGCATTGAGATATTCAGATTAAAATTCAGAATTGTTTGTTCAAAAAATACGCAGCCATTAATCTCAGAGTGGAAGTGTCATTTTGGTTTTCATATTTTCAGCTGAAAAACATGGCTAAAAGAAAAGACAGGATTTTTTTTCCTAATAAGCAGAAAACAATAAAAACAAAGCTATGATTGTCATATGAACTTTCCTGCAGCAATCACTCTTCTGGGTTGCACAAATACCCCTCAAATCACATAATAAAAAATTGCATCATAAATAATTACCTGGCAATTGTGTATTTCTCTTACGTGCTGGAATTACCATATCCCAGCTGATGCCTTTCAATTCTCCCAGACACAGCATTTAAATGTTTAAACCATTTTAACAATAGCTGTTTCTGTGCTTGTTGGAAATGGAAGGAAAGGGTTTTCTTCTAGTGCTTCTGTAGAGGTTTCAGATGTTTTAAAGCTCTCAGGAAAGGTTTTGTGTGCTGAAAAGGCTTCCACTGACTCCAGTGGTTATAAGGATCAGAATCAGCAGTTTATGTGATCAGGTTACATTTGCAGTAGCTGGAGAGGGGAGCTAATGAGTGAGTGTGAAAGCACAGCTCAGGGGAGATGCCCGGGGGGAATTGGCACTGGATGTGTGTGTGCTTTACACATGGTGTGCAGTGTGGGTGATATGCTCTGTGCTTCAGTGCTGCTCTTAGAAATCGCTTACTCTGTTTTTTCTAAACAAAAATTCAAGTCCAAATCTCATTCCTGATGGGGGCCTACTAAACAAGGGCAGAACCCCAGCTCTGTGAGCAGCCATGCCCTCTGACGCAGCAAAAAGTTATTGTCATTGAGCAGTCGTGCCCTCTGACACAGCAAAAAGTTACTGTCATTTATTTACAAACTCCTGAGTACAAAATAAAAGCTGTTCCAGCTCATTGATAGGGGTGGTGTAGTCATTCATTGTTGTGCCTAGTCCCTTCTTAATGGATTATTCCTGGATGTGGTTGTCTGCTGCTTTGGAAGTGCTCAACTTGACCAGAAAAGAGGGCAAGGTCCTGGTGTCCCTGGTGCTGGTTGTGCCTTCCTTCAGTGGCACAGCTCCCTGCCAGGCTTGTGTGCTGATCCAGGCTGCAAGGGAGCATCTGCTTCTTCCACACAGGATTTCCAAATTTTTTGGTGCCCTTATGGAGGAACTGCCATTCCCTCAACTGAAATTACTGTGTTTTAACAAAAAAGTAGCATTCTGTACAAGTGCTTGTGTAGAGCTACCTCAAACCACTGCTGATTTATTCCTTACACATCAACTTCTCCAGGCCATTCTTTGTTATTAGATTTCCCACAGAGTCCAGCCTTAAAGGTAGCTTTAGCTTTTTTTAGCTTGCTATCTGATTATATTTAATCCAAGTTAGGATACCTGAGAAAGGCCTGGGATAGGATGTGGCACTTCTGGGACTTTCTGTGGAATGAATAGGTAGGCAATATAAAATAAATATCTTTTGAGTTTTGGAATCATTTGAGTTCTGGAGGCTCTTCAGTGAAGTTATGGAAACCATTACAACTTGCAAACTGTGTATGTAGGAGCCCTGTTAGTTTTTCAAAGGTGCTTTAGTGTCTTACTATTGCCTTCCAGCAAATTTGTGTACTTGCTTCATTTATGAAAATTAAGTTCTTGTAATATTTAGGGTAAGATAATATCAACAGGAATCCTGTGGGGAAATTTTATTACCGGCATTTGCCTTGGGTAATATCTTATTTCATATAATGATGAAATAGGTATTTTTGTATTCTCTGGGGTGATTCAAAAACATCTGCTTTACATTAGCTCCTCCAAGTACTTTGTTTAAAAGAAATGTATTAAAGAAACCTTTCACAGCTTTTAGTTGGGAAACTATCTCTTACTTAGTCTTGGGCTAAGTGCTTTCCAATATGAATGATTGCTCCGGCAGCAAGGACAATTAGAACAGCAGCCTGCAATAAAACAGCACCCAGTCCTATTTGCAGAGTATTAATGGTCTGCTTTCCCAGCAGGTTATGATCCAGATAATGCAAAATGAGCTGCTACTAAGAGTTCCTAGAATTTTATAATGCTTTATTACATTTTCTTCTTTTTGCAGCAGCTACTGTAAGTGAACAAGTTAGAGACCATTAGTGGCTGAAATTTTGCAAAGGTGTGGGATGATCCTCAGATCTGTGATTCTTCACTCCTGAGTTAATAGGAATGTCGTTGCCCATCAGTGTTGCTGTTTTGTTGTCTCCTTTGTTTTCCAGTCAGAAAAGCATTCGAATTTTTATTCTATGATTTTCATGATTTAATCTGAAACCATCTTCAGAAGATAACACTGAGAGCTATTTTTAGTAACCTTCCTGTCTCTATGTCTTATTCCATTACCACTGTTCCATTAATATTCAGTCCTGTTTTCCTCTCTTGTATCTGAAATATATTTCTTGTTTTCAGGCAGAACTAAATTTATAGCTGCCTTTTTACCCTCTGATCCCGAACTGATTCCTTCACTGCAGAATTCTCTCAGCATTATAATGTGGGAGTGTGCTCCACAGCTGCCTGTGCTTCCCTGGGGATGTGGAGCCTCAGCAGCCTCTGCCTCAGCCATTCTCACTCTGTGGTGGCCAACAGTAACAAATTATTCACTTGTACATTTTCATCACTGCTTTGCCCCTGTGTCCTTTCCCTGGATGTGCAGTAATATTATCATGCTGCACGTTTCATGGCTTGCTGCTGAACTGATACTGTGAAGTTTGAACTCTCTGAAATATTTGAAATAACTATTTCATTTTTTATTCCTACAACTGCTTACCATGGAAATGCACAAAACTAGGCCTTTTCTGTGTGTATAAGTGTAATACTTAGTTTCGTGTAATTTCACATTCCTATTTTTAAGAAAGTAAGCAGGTGGTTCAGATGTATGATTTTTTTTTCCCATTTGTTGATTTAACTTTAGTGTCCAAGGGACATATATATGTATTTTAATTTGAAGCAGATTTTTTTTCTGCTCTATTTTCATCTTTCTAATAATGCTGGTAGGTCAAAATGGTGTCACAGCTAACTGTCAGTAATTAAATTTGGAATGTTTATTGCACATCCAAAAAGCACCTAATCTTTTGTGATAAGGGCCAATATTTAATGATGACTTGCCCAGCTCTTCTGAATTGTTGTGTGCTTCTATTTCATGCACCATGGAATTGGTAGAAGCCTCTTCATGAACCTTAGTATGCTTTGTTTCAATATGTAAGCAAGTGTGTGACATAAATAAACATGTACATGACTGTCGTATTGTGTGTTTTCTGGTAAGAGTTATGGATTTAGGGAAAAAAAAATGCTTGTTTGCTTTAGTAGCATGACTGTAAGGGAACTGATGTTGTCATTGCTGCAGGCAGGTTCTGGTTTTATCTTTTTAATGGGTGTGCATGTTTCAGTTGGTCTCATCTTGGTTGAAATTCATGATTGTTTTGTATTTGTAAAGCAGTTGCACTAACATACTTCCTACTTGTTTTACATCCTACTGGAAGAACGACTGATTCTCCTCAGCCTTGTAAATCACAGAAGATTGCAAAGGGACATATAAAGCAAAATAATGCATCAGTAATGCACCACTCTTTGTTTCTCTGTAACATCTGTCAGCTCCTAATCAGAGGACACTGCAGGATGGGACATTCCTGTATGTGTGTAATTTCTTTCCAGAACTAAAGTGTTAACAGTGGTAAATATCCATGTATTGCATCTGTAGCACTGCAATAAAGTCATTTCTCTGAGTGCTGCTTGGACTGTGAGACACGAGGGCTCTGGAATACCAAGGTACTAAATGAGTTTTCTGGACAACTGTGACAGAAAAGCCAAGTGAATTATTCCTTTCTGGTGCAGTATTGTGCTCCATCCTTCCTTTGCTTGATTATCTGAGAGCTCCAGTCAGACCTGTGCACAGCATTGCTGCCGCTGAGTGAGAAACATCTACCAGTGTCTTCTGTGCTGCCCATGCAGGATCTGTATCTATTTCTTACTCACATCCGGGAGCAGTGTCTGTGTTGATGCTTCTAAAAGCCAGCCAAGTGACAGGAGGTGGCTCTGCAGAGTGCTGGTTTCTTTAACCATGTGCAATAAGCAAATAGCAAAATGTGTGCAGACACCAAAGCAGTTCTGTTTCTACAGGAACTACCTAAATCTCGCTGTGTTTTGAGGTTTGCTCAAATGGGAGATGAATTATTGGTCTTATTATTATGAATTATTGGTAAGCAAAGCAAAATGCACTTCTTTTGAGAGGCTAAAATTATTTCAGCTTCACCAGAAAACATGCTGATTTTTCAAACTCATCTTAATGCGCAGCCCTATCCTGTTCCATTTCTTTGACCTTTCTGAAATTGATTTGATGGCAATTTTACATGTCAGCAATAGATGACCAACTCAGACTATAATGTGAAAGTTATTAGTATTAGTGTTTCTAATATTCTCTAGTATTAGTGTTTCTAATATTCTCTAGTATTAGTGTTTCTGACTCTAGAGTTGAGGTATTGGTATTAACTTAGCACTCAGAAATGAGTAAAAAGGTAGTTTACAGCTCTGAATTGCTGAATCTTTAATGCAATCATGGCTGACTCAGCAATGCTTAAAGCCTTCAGCTTCAGCCCTTGTGGTATGTGAGAATGCCAGTAAGTCATGGCTCGTTTGTCATGAAACATTTATAGAGATTTCCTGGGGACAGAGCAGTAAATTTCAGAGGAAGGCAAAGGAAATTTTTGTCTATTACTGATTTCCAGCCCACTGGTGTGGGCAATAAATTTAGAAAAGTGTGGTTCAAAGAAGATTGAGAAGTTAAAGTCTAAAGTAAAAAAAAATAGTTTAAAGTGGAATGGATTAATATTTGAGAACATTATTTGTCTACTGAAAAACACTTAAGGAAACTTTTTTTCCCCCTACATTTCACTGCACAGGGGCCCTGAAGGAATCAAATGAAGTTGTTGCGTGCAGGTGTGGTAGCCTTGGTGAAATCCAGGGATTATTTGTCATGTGGCTAATGAAGTCAGTTTTACAGCTAATCTGCTCGAAATATGCTAAGAATTCATGTGGACAAGTAGTTTATTGTAATGAAGGTTGTAGCTGCCGTGGAAGTTGTGCATGTTTTGTTCACTGTTGAATTTTCATTAACTACAACAGCATAAGCAAGGGTTGGGTTTTTGGTGGAAAGCAATGATCTGAAGAAGGTAAAAATGGCAGAGCAGTGTTAACTGCCCTTGTTTTACTGAGCCAACAAGATAAATCCTGCACATTCAGGGGTCTCCCTGAGGAATAAAGAAAACCCTGTCATTAATGATACGTCTCATGAGAATTAGGTGTTTGTTAGCTGATAAAAGGAAAGAATACCTAGATGATGGGAGGGATAGCCTGGAATTTTAGGCAGCAAAGGCTGTAGCTGTTTATCCTCTCCAACACATGATGCCTTTCTGAACTACTCCAGTGAGTGCATCTTGCCTCAGGGGCTTGCTTGACATTCCCACACACAGGGATCTGTCTTCTGTCTCAGATCAGTTTTCCCTTTGCCAGTTTCAACTTTTTATTTGGTTTTGGTACTCCCAAAAGATTGCACTTGAGCTTTGGGGAAATTTGTTCCAGCAGCTGTAGTCTTGCTTGAGAGGTGCCTTCAAAGGTTACTGAGTATAAAGCTATGGAAAATCAGTCTCTAACAATCATTAAGACTCTAAAATTGGCTTATACAGTCATTGTCCAGATGAAAAAGAAGAATAAGTTACAGTAATTTCCTAAATGACCTGGGTGCAGGGTGCAGAGAATGTGCAGGACTACAGGGACAAAATGACACACATCTGGTGTGTGATGCAAAACACTCTTCCCTGAAGAAAGCTTTATTCCTGAACCTGTGATATGGAGTCTGAATTTTTAATTTATATAAAAACGTTTCTGAGAAAGTATGAAGTTGGCATATAAGGAAAATCCATTGTGCCAAAGTGTTCATTTAGGGGTTAGTATAAACCATGGGGGCTTTTTGGTATAATGAAAACATACCTGCTGCATGCAGCTGATTTATTCGAAACAACCACTGGGGATTAAATCATTGGCATTTATTTACATCTTAGTTGAGATGTAAATCTGGTCATCTTAGCACTCTGCCTCAAAGCCAGTGCACTTTGAAATATGCTGCTGAGCTTTCTCCTGTTATTGAGAACATTTCCATTGTGCATATTGCCTTCAGGTAGATAAGCAAAATAACCATTAATCTCTCTGTTTTAAGGAGCCACTTAACAAGATAAAGTAGAAATACAAGAGCATTTTCTAGCTGCCAAAATCCCAGGCTGAGGAGAGTCTGATTAATGCTCAACTGTGTTTACTTAAGTGGAGAGACTGTCTGAGATGAGTGAGTACTCTGCTGTTTCCCAGGTGGGATATTCCCTGGAATATTGCTTGCTTCATCATAGGCATCAAAACAGCAGATGGCTTTATTGTTGTTTTTCCAGTCTTTACCTGCTGTGGCTGTGGCCCATATTGTCTGGGCATTTGGGGACTTGTCCCAGCACTTCCAGTTAGCAACAACCTGCACTGGTGATAGAAATTCAGTTTACTCCAAGTTACAGGAGCCTGTTTCCGTAATGCAGAATGTTGTTCTGCACTGTTTTCCCTGAAAACAGTGATAATTCTCATTCAGTGAAGATCTATGGATCACAGAGCCATTTAGGTTGGAAAAGACCTTTAAGATCATCAAGTCTGTTAATCTAGCACTGCACGTGAGCATGTGGAACATATTTCATCAACCAGTCTGTGCATCTTGTAGCTTAGTTCTGATGGCAGTGCTTTCATAGACTCGCAGAGGAAGCAGAACAAGCGTGAATCTTCAGCTCCTACCAGTAGACAAAAAGTTCATTCAGTGTTGAAGCAACTGAATATGTAATTTTTGATTATGATGAAGTGTTACTCCGTTTTCTTATAGACAACAAAATAAATGGCCTATTCACCCAGCTGAATGCTTTTTCCATCTCTGTTCAGTAGATGTAGAAAATAAATTAGATTTCTAGCCTTGGTGCTGTATTTGATGAGCTCGAGTTGTGCATCTTCCCTGGTTTTGACATGAGACTATGTTGCCATAAAACACTGGCTGGGTGGAGCATTGCAGTGAATGTTCCCACCAGTCACGTCCTGGAACACACATGAGCAGGGAAGGGTTTTATTGTGCTGAACACACTTCAAAGAAGATCTTTTCCAGACAGAAATTATATGTTGGTGCCAGAAGAGTAAAAGCCTACAGAAAGGCATGATAATACATTTTTTAGGCCATTTGTGTATTGCCCAATGCATTGAGTTTTGTGTGTGTGAAAAATAGTGAGATAAACTGACCTTAACTGCAGCATCTTTTTATAACAATAATAGCAATATAGCATAATCAGAGAAATTAAATGCCAGTATATTTTTGTTATAAATGCGTATTATTTAGTTGGCTTTTTGCAAATATTAACATGTATAGTATCTGTATAATTGTACAGTATTATGTCTTATTAATAGAGTTTAGAAAGGTAATGAATGTATATTTTTTGATTGTACCAGAGAGTTAACAGTAAAAAGACTGGTTGTTTTTTTTTTAATTCTTTGTAACATCTAAACTGACCAAGCCAGAAGATATGGGGTGGGGGGGTGTCACCTTGTAACCCTGCATAAAGACTGCTAACTTTCTGGGTTTTTATCCAAACGAAAATAACCAAAAAACCTCAAGAGAAAGATTTATGACACCCATGTTACCAGACAGAGTGGAGCCACCCACAAATAAATATGCCAGATAAGATGATTGGAGATACTTGAAAGAGATAAAAACTTGAAAAGAATGTTTGAATCATTTATTAAGGTCTATTGAATATGTAACACAGTGATCCTTAAACATAGAAATCTGAAAGGGTGAAGGTGTGCTGCTGGCTAGCCTTGTGCCAAGCACCCTCAGCCGAGAAACTTTCGCCTTTCTGTCTCCCAGTTGTCTATTTTTATTTTTTTTATTAAACTTATAAATTTCTCTAAGAGAGTGGAACTTGTTTTTCCCATTTTGGAAGGGTAGAAATATATTTGAAGTCTGATTTCCCGTGTTAACTTTGGTTCCTTGCTGTTCAGGCTGCAGTTCCTCAAGTTCACTTAAAAGGAGAAGGCACCTGGCTTTTACAGTGATTGAGAGTTTATTTCATTCTCTGTATGTTCACCATCCCCAAATACTTCTTGAGAGTATAGATCTGTGAATTTCTTTATTTTATTGTACTCTGGTCCTTTGGCTTGTGCTCATTGTTGCTGTCTTAGTTCTGTTTCTCTTGGTGTGGAAAGGGAACAATGCCTATTGTGCCCAGCACAGCAGGTGAGAAGGTCGGGGAGTCTTCGAGGCTATGAAGAGACAGTGTTTTATGCTTGAGTTTTAAACTAAAGTTTGTCCAAAAGAGTTGTGATTATTAAAGGTGATGTGTTTGTAATTGGCTTAAGTTAATCTGTGATTAAAAAAAAAAGAGAAGTCTGGAGGTTTAAAATAAAAAAAAAGGGTGTGTTTTGTGGAACACAATGCTTTTAGCTGTTTACTTAAAACTTTCATATGTGTGGCTTTTGTACCTCATTTTAAAGCCAGCACATCTTGGGAATTGATTTTTGAATGATAGACAGATCATTAAAGTGCTGAGGAGCTGTGTATGGGATGATTGCCACTAATCCTGTGCTCCCAGGTTGTGTTGCTTTCAGTTCAGGCAGTCATAGGAAAATAAAAGCTGCTGCCCTTGCAATGCAAAAGATCACAACGAGCTGCTGATTTGGATGGAGAGCCTGTCACAACAGAAGGAAATAATACTGGCTGTGAGAAGCCTTTGTTGAGAGACATCAGCAGCTGTTTGCACAAGTGGGATCCTGGATGTCAGCTCGCTGAGGATGCTGCTGGTCCCAGTGGTTTGTCAGCCACCTTACTGGTGACAGTTTCTGTGAGCTGCTTGCTGAAAACACTCGTTGAACTATTGGGAGCTGGTGTGCAAGGAAAGGTCTAAAAATGGGAAACACCAGATTTCAGAGCAGAGGCATATTCAGACTTCAGTATGAGGTGGAGTTTGAAATTATAGTTAGTCTGTAATGCAAACCAAAGTTCTTTCAGATTATGATGAATTATTTTCAGAACCTGAATTTTATATACCACTATTAAACTATTGTTAGGAAGCAATACATGTGAACCCTGAAAATGGGGTAATAAATCTTTCATGTTACTGTTTTGAAATGCTCCACTGATTTATGTAGCTGGAGAGCAAGACCTTCATTCAGTATCCACCCAGTGTGCTGGAACAGGGCTGTGCTGCCAGAGTGTAATTCAAATATTCAGGGCATGGAGTGGCCTTTGAGAGCTGTGACAGGTAGTGGTGAGCAAAGCTATTGGGAAGAATTAACAGTAATGATGATCAATACTACAAGAAGCTACACAAAAACCATGAAATGAGTTTTGAAAGTCTGAAATGCATTGCCAGGAGTAAGGTGGAAGGCAGAAATTCAGCAATGGAGCTGCATAAATTGGTGCTCAGTGATCTTTGAGGACTCCTGTAACTTTGTAGGTAGACAAACCTAGGGTTTGCTTAGGGTTTGTCAGATCAGAATGAGATGAAAGTAATAACTTAAGCCTGCCTTTGTTCCAAAGAACGTGATGAAAAGGTGGCTTTGTCACTCAGTCCCTGGATCCCAGACACTAGGGAATAGCTGTGATAACTTCAGGCAAGGCAGGAGGTGTGTTGGGGCTTCTGCAGCTCGTATTTGGCTAACTGTTCTAAAGTTGAGGGACAGCTCTTTGTGCAGCACTTCCACAGGGTCTGGGGAGCTCTCAATAACCACACACCACATTTCTTTGACATGAATGGAGGGCACACTGCTAATTTCTCCAGTGCATTTTCTGGTGCTGTGAGGAGCAGCAAAGCTGTCATGATTAATCTTGAAAAAAAAAGTCCAAGAACAAAATCCTAGGATTCGTGGACCATGAGTATTTACATAGTAGCACAAGTGTATTTAAATACATGAGCCTTAAAAATCAGTTTAAAACACTGGAGTGTACTAACAGAAAACAATGCTTTGCAGTCACAGCAGTAGAGAATAAAGCTGTTTATGGTATGTGGTGTGAGCTTATACAGGATTCTGCTCAAAGGTTACACTGATAAATTATTTTTCCATGTAGGAACAAGCAAACCTTCCCTTAACAGAAGCACCCTGTGGTGAGCCGTAGAGATTTAAAAAAGCAATGTTTGGCTTGTGGTGCTAATTATCCACAGTGCTCTGGAGCAGTGCTGGGCCATGGCCCTGTCACAGCAGACACCACTGGAATTGTTAACTGCACCCAGTGCTCCTCCAAGGCTGGGATTCCAGAGCTCCAGGGACACAGGCCTGGGTAAAACCTGTTATTCCTTCTGATAATCACATACACCTTTGTTCATAGCTGGAATTTGCCTGGGTAACCTGTGATGAGGCTGCCCTGGAAATGCTCCTTAAGGGAGATGTTGGGAATGTGATGTGAGACTGCTCTGGCAACAGTGTAGGGTGATTCTTATTCCAACCGCCTCATACATTCCTAAAACATGGTAAAAGAACAATTTCAAGCTGTGCTTTCAGGTTTGAATAAGATAAGAAAAGAAATTGATGTTTTTAATATTGTGTTTAGCCTTGAAATCCAGATTTCAGAGGTTGCTTTATATATATATTTTTGTGATCTGTCATTTTTCAGCATCTCAGATGATGTGATTTTTACCAGGGTTCATTTAGAGCCCTCATTTGGAGGCAGAAGACCTGTGGGTATTTCTTTCTGTGATGTTAGAAGGGGAGGAGGAAAGTATTTAAACCCTCTGTGACTTCTAGAGGGTTCCATTCATTTTAAACTCCGTTCTGTGCAAACTGTAGTATTGTCATGTCACTTTTGACAACATTTAAATATTTCTCACTGTGTCACTGAGGTTTGAGGACTGCTGCAGATGTGCAGTCTCTGTGGAAGAAGGAGAACATTATGTCCCAGAATACTTTCCTGCACAGTGGTCATGGTTCTTCATTCAAGGTGTAGGTTTTCATTTTTAGAGCAGATGTGGGACCCGTGAAGGAAGGCTGAGTGTGTCTTGCATCTTCGTTGTCCTAAATGCAGGTTGAGTGAAATGAACTTCCAGTTCTGTAAATTTAGTAATTTGTTACTTTATTTTACTTTATTGTGAGCTCCTTCAGTATATCTCAGGACAGGTCAAACCACTGTATTTTGACTTTTCTGATAATCTGCTATGCTGCTTACTGCCCAGCTACAAAGAGAATTCATTTTGCAACATGCTAAGAAGCATGAAGTGCTTGAAAAAATCTTTTTTTTTTTTTTCCTAATGAATTAATTGTTTTTGAGAAATGTTTTTGCCCAACCTGGGTCACAGCAGATCACGTGGAAATCAGAGATTTAGAAGTTGATGTATTTTATGTTTCAGTTACCTTGCCTTGCTTATGATAATTAATGCTTGGAAGCACATGTTGATATTGCTGTGGGGGATCAATCACATCTCACATTAGAATCACTGGTACCAGACAGCCCTTGAAGCAGGGGACAACTTGATTCTAGTGTCTGGCCTACCTCAACTGTTACATCTAAACATAAATCCTATTGCTGAAATATCACCAAAGACCAAACACCTCTCTGCACTCATTGGACAGTTCAGCTGCAAGAGGAAAGCAGAGCCTTGTAGGTGCTCCATGGGAGCTGTGGACAATCACCTCTTCTTTACCCTGATGGATGCTGGAACTTTCTGTGAGTGGAAAATGTCATCAGAACACCTATTCAGGGCTAATTTGGATTTGTACAACACTAAAGATCTGAGAGCTGTCACCACAGTTAAGGTCCTTGTCTGTCTCTTTCTGGCATAGTTTTTATTTAGTTAAGACATGTCCTAAACAATTTGAGATAAACTTTGAGACAGACCTAGGTCTATTTCTTTGGCTCTTGATTGCAAGTTGCATTTTCTGTTTTCCCAGCCTCTTCCAAAGTAACTTTTCAGCCTTTTACATTGATTATTCCCCCAGGGAATGTCAGATGACTTAGCTCCCTGATTTTAGTCTTGTCTATACTTTCTCACAGTGGGTCCAACTGATGCCAGTTTGTTCTTTTGTCTGAATAGTTCCCTGCTTCAGGCCCCACAGCTGCCAGTCTTGCTGTTGAGCCTGTGATAGGTAAAGCTGATGAAGTATTTTATATCTCTGACATATCCAGGCCAAGTTGCCCTTTAGAACAGTCTGTTTTCAGCTGTTTCCTCTGTGAGAGCTAAGGAGGTGTCTGAAATGATTTTAAAGGGACATTCTGTTTTTATCTTGGGATAGCCTGGGAAAGGGAGGGTAAAAATGCTGTGGTGTAGAGTAGGATCCTTGACGTTATCACAGGTGGCTGTTAAAAATGTTGAAATGATGAAGAGCTAAATCAATTTTAGGAGTTGCCTGAAGAAATTAGTTGCTGCAAGTGAAACTGTTTAAAGAAGAGATACCTGGTTATGGGATTTTAAAGTAAATAAACTTTTAATCAAGAGTAAACTCCTTTCCTTATTCTTAGAATTGGTGCTGATACCATTTAATATCCTCAACAGAATCAGCTGAGAAAGGAGGAAGAGCCTTAGTCCGAAAATCCAAGAGCAAAGTCTTAGCAATGTGTGAGGTGATGAATTGCTTTTTCATGTGCTTATTTACACTTTTTATTCCTCATCTTTGCAAATGTTTTATGGAAGGGCAGTAGTGAACAGGTCTGCTTTTTGTGCCAGGCCATTCAGAAGTAAAGTCCTGTCCTCTTGCTGAGGAAAAAAACCTCCAGTACTTTATTCTGCTAATTCCCCACATTTATCTATTATGCTGCCTGTTTTTAAGGAAAAGCCTCTCACCTGCTGCTTGGTCAGCCTCTAACACGAGATGCATAATGTCTTCCTTGGTTATCTTCAGTCTTTGCTGCAATGCAAAATTAACTGCTGCAAATTCAGCTATGTGTATCATCAATGAAATGTGTACTTAGTAAATAAAACCTGCTCCAGGCTATTGTACCTAAAATACTCTTTCCAGGGTTTTTTTCTTATGTACCATCTTGTTTTTATAGATTGGTTGCTGTTATTTTCATAGACCTTTCTCTGCCTTGTCACTTTTGCTTTTCCCCTATAGATGAAACAATCTTGATCCAGCTCTGACTTAAAGATTTTTTTTCATGTTTTTCCACCCATGAAAAATTCAATACCAGCTTTTTGTAACTCCCTGCTGCCATTACTATTTCAGCCTTTTGCACAACTTGGTTTTGTTAAGGTTATATGTTATGTGATTTTTATGAGGGTTCATTTAGAGCCCTCTTTTGGAGGCAGAAGAGGGTATTTATTTCTGCTAGAAGGGGAGCAAAGTATTTAAACCCTCTGTGACTTCTAGAGGGTCCCATTCATTTTAAACTCCATTCAGTGCAGACTGTAGAATTGTCATGTCACTTTTGACAGCATTCAGATATTTCTCACTGTCTCACTGAGCGTTTGAGGACTGCTGCAGATGTGCACAGTTTCTGTGGAAGAAGGAGAACATAATGCTAAGTTATTATTTCTGTCTTGTTCTGATCTGACAAGCCCTAAGCCAAGGTTTGTCTGCCTACAAAGTTACAGGAGTCCTCAAAGATCGCTGAGCACCAATTAATGCAGCTCCAGTGCTGAATTTCTGCCTTCCACCTTACTCCTAGCAATGCATTTCAGACTTTCAAAACTCACTTCATGGTTTTTGTGTAGCTTCTTGTAGTATTGATAATCATTATCACCTTTGTTGAGGTTTTGTTATGAGTTATTCCATGAAGACAAAGCATGGCAATGTGGCCATGGTGGTTCTGCTCTGGTTCATTCCCTTGGCAGAAAGTGCTTTGGGTTCTGTAGCCTCATAGTAGGTCAGGTGTGCCCCAGTGCTTCAACTGACAAGGAGACAATGGCATCTGATGGTCTGTGTATTTTGTCACTGGTTTTAAACCATGCTAAAGACATTGAAAAGATGTTGCAGAAATATGTTACCTTTGGATGACTTAGGAAAGGTTGGTGAAAAGCTCTGTCTTCTAGTGATGGTGTATCTGCATCTTTATTACTATGAGGAAATGAAAATGTGCTCTTTCTGTGCACCCTGAAAGGTTTGACATCTCTAACTAGCCTTGAGACCTTCCCTAAATCTTCACCTCTGTTAATCCCACAGGGAGTCTTTCCCCAGTGCACACAGCTGCAAAGAAGACTAAAGAAGACTAAACTGATGTGTTAGTTTGGGTACTGACTACACCAGTCTGGTACTTCCAGTGCCTCCTTCCTCCTCAGGGAGATCCTGGGGCAGATCCCAGACACTGCTTCCATCTCTGCTGCTGTGCTGACACACCACAGCATTTGTGCCAGATGTGACAGTGAACATTTCCTGGTGAAACAGCTTAAATGCTTGATGGGTTTAACAAGAATAATATACATGTGCATACATATACTTCCAGGCAAAACAGAATATCCACTAATGAAAACATCTGCTTGGTTTTATTACCTGCAGTCTCTCATTGTAAAAGGAACAAAAATGCTACATCAACCTGCCTATAACTGTTTCATTATCAGACTTATTTCTGGTTTTTCTTCTCTCATGGCTTTTAAAATTATTGTTGGCTTTGACTAACTATCAACAGCTCATTTGACTGAGATTACATAATTCCCAAGAGAATTAGATTTTACTGAAGAATATGAGCAGATAAAAATGAGTATTTGATGTGTGTGTGGTCAGGTGGTCTCCGGCACTCTGTGGTGGGCATTTGAAAAGCTTCTTCCTACGTGTTCCTGGAGAAATGCAGGAACTTCTGCAGACAGGTGGGACAGGTAGTTCTGCAGCAGAGAGAACAGGAGGGCATGGAGATTTCAGTTCTTAGCTTTTGGGTGGTGGGGTATGTTTGTTTGGTTTGGGGTTTTTTTTTGGGGGGAGGGGGGGTGTTTTATTTGTTTTTTGGTTTTTTTCCCTGGTGTTTTTGTTTTAAGTTTTTGTGATTTCTTATTGTTTGCTTTGACTAAAATCTCAGAATTTGGAAGATTTGTTAAGATTCCCAATGTCTTGGTTCCTAGACATTTCTAGTAATTAGGGGCCTGTTGAAAACAGTGATTAAGATGAGGCTTTTTGCCATCCTAAGTCAATTGCAATCTGATTACTTTAATCTGTCACTTCTATCTGTTCACCACAATTATCCCCATCCTGCCCTATCAGAAGTGCCTAAGCATGTGTTGCAATATTTTGACAAAACACTTTGCTTCAAAGGCTTTTTGAACAGTTCTGCTGGGGACACATTTCTGCAAAGTGGACAGCCAAGTCCAATCCTACTTAGCATTTTATGTGTAAAATTTCAGCTTCCCTTTAATGGGTATTTCCCCCATTTGGCAGCTCTTGCATGTCAGAATCCCCAGTGACAGCTTAGCAAGGTGAGCAGGTATTGAAACAAGGCGCAGGCTGCTAAAGCATGTGCAGAATTATGGTTTTGCACAGAGTTTTGATTGCTTTGCTAAAGCTGCAATAAGGACTTGTTCATTAGGATCTTACTTGAGGAAAATGCCATGTGATGTTCTCCCAGTGAATTTTCTCTCAAAGTGTGAGATGGGCTGGCAGCCAGCCCATGGTGCTGAGGAGAGAGCCAGGGCACCCCAAGGAGGGTTTGGAGCAGTCAGCTTAGGTCTGCCCTCATTTGGCAACAGCTCCTTTCTTCTCTTCTTGGGAAAGCTGTGTGTGGCCCCGCAGGCATAAAGGAGATGTAGGTTTTGTCACCTTTGTGTTCAGGCTTCTTAGCCAAGATTTTTAACAGCCTTGGAGTGGGTAGTTCAGCCTAACTGCTCCCTGTTCCTCTGGAATATTTGCACACACTTGGAACTTTCTCAAGGCTGACTCTCAGCCTGTCTGCCTCCAGCTGCCTGCTCTTCAAGCCCTTTACTCTGTCAAGATATCAGATGAATTTCTGCACTTGTGACTAATGTGTAAGGTGAAGGAGGTTCCAGTAATATTTAGAGAAGTGATTAAATCCCTCGATAGGATGTAATTCTTTTGAATAATTGCCAAGAAGTCACCTTCTGTTTTGAAACTCAGGCTTTCTGTTGTGCTGTGCAGTCTGCAGCCTCCTCCACCAGGCAAGGGCACACACAGACAAATAGCTTGTCTGCTATTTTTTTACATTTTGTGTTTGCTTGCCTTTTGCCACCAAAAGATTCCTGTGCTTGAAAGTATGGCATATCTATTGAAAGGCAGGAAACTACTCAGAATTATTTTCTGCTCTGTATATAAGCGTATTTTCAAAGAGAAGCATTAAAGAGCAAATTTTAAAAATCCAGAAAACCAGATTTGAATTGATTTCCCAGTTGTATTATAAGATGCAAATGCTTTGCAGGATCACCTCTCTCCTACTTCTCGTCCCATGTCTCTGGGTTGTGTGTCATATCATTTCCATTATTCCATTGTTTCAAAGCAGTGATATTGAGCACCTTTGTTCTCACACCTGGTGTTGAGACTGGTGGAGTGCACGTCTGACCCAGAACTTTATTCATGCAGCATATTTCACATCTTCATTGAGCTGCTTCAGCCACAGCAGTTAAAAATAATTCATCTATTCAATAAAAACACCCGACGGAACACAGCAAACAATAAATAAAAGTTGTGTCAGAAATACTGTTCAAATTATGTGGTTTTGTGTCTATTTGTATTGTGTCAGAACCTATTTCATTGTAGATCTCTTTAGATGACAAACAAATGAGTTGTGAAGTAGTCTGTAATCATGTTCTGGTCTTTGGAGAAATTTAATCAAAACTATTTTGAAGGCACTGTTTAAAGAACTCCAATATTTGTAACAAATTTCACGTGAATGTGAAAACAAGGTTGGTGCTCCCTCTGTAGGGGAGCAGCGTTTTTGTGCAGGAGCAGCTGCCCAGACAAATACAGACATGTAAATTAAGAATATCGTTTATCCCCACACACAAATCAAAATTTAATAACTAAAAAAAGAACCTTAATATTAATTCAAGAGACTATGGTCTTATTGCTGTCATTTGTGGACTGTTTGTTTTTCACACCTCCAATAAGGATTGAAAAATGGGTGTTAATTTCTCAAAACAGAAAAAAATGCCCTTGAGATTTGCATACCTGCAAATCTCTCTTGAATTCTCAGCATATCTATTAGCTGCTTTGGAAAATATACAGGTTTGTTGTGAGGTGACAGATCATTTGGAAAAAGAGGAATGAGAGTGAGATGCTTTCACCTACTAAAGGGGCCACATGTCTTCTGTTCAGGCTGCAGAGGTCAGGAAATGATGGTGTTTGCTGTCAGTTCGAGCTTGCAGGTGAGAGATCCCTGGGTTCCAGCTGCACATTGCAGGGATAACTATGCTGCAGTTTCATTTGGGGGTTTTAATGACCACATTACTCATATTTACATTTCTTTCTTAATTGGACACTTGGAGGAAAATTTATTTGGTAGTTCTATGTTACGGTTTTCATCTTCAGCAACTTATTAAAGAGCACAGTCTTGGTCAGAATGCATTCAGAGCACCTTGTCTGCTTAAAAACTATCTGTACAAGGATAATGAAAGGTCTAATTATCACTGCAATTACAAACTAATTCTCAAATGCAAAATATACTTTCCATATAATTTCTGGGATCAAACTGGATTTTCAAATCACTTATCCTGTTTAACTGGAATGCCTTCTAAAATTAACCTGTCTCAACATTATAGGAGGCAACTTATTCCATTTTTATTGTTCTTTTGCCTTTACTATGAACTGGGAGTCTTTTTTCTTTTTTTTTTCTTTTTTTTTTTTTTTTTTTAATATACTGTGTATTATTCTAACCCAGAAATCAGTGTTACACAGAGTTTGTGTAAACATACTCCTGAGGATTTTCCTGCAGGAAAACACTGAGAGAAACTAAAAGACAGAGTGAAATGTTTTCTTTAGGATCCACTGAAAATAAGTAGCTAGGTAGTAACAGCTCTGTGTTTTGACTGTTGTTAAATAAGTGGTGGTTGGGCAAGATATACTGGTTTATCTTAGAATTCAAAATATGGACATGAAACTTAGCTTGGTTTTCCTATCTATTTTCTTGGTTTTCCCCTTTTTCTGGCTTCACATTCAGTCTTTTTCTAAATGCCTTGATGTTTTTGAGCCAAGGTCCTTATGTATCTGATTATTTCCTGATTGCAGGTATAATTTCTGCTGGAGTGATGGTCTGGATCAGGGACTAATACAATTGCCAGACAGAATAATAGGCTCCAGATTCCTGCAGGTACTTAAAACTTGTTTTGCGGTGTATTAATGTTCCATTCATTCTCTTTCATTGCCATGTCCAGAGTCTGTCCTTGGCTTGGTTGCCATTTTTTTTGGGCACCTCAAAGGTGTCTCTTCCACAGAGAGAGAACTCTGCATTAAAGATAATATTCCTCTCCTCTGTTCCTTGTCTCTTTTAAGCACTAAGTCTGTAGAAAGGGAAAAGCAAACATGGCTGATCACATTCTGGCCATCTCAGGTCAGCCAGTTCCTCCTCCACTTTGGGAGGTCTGGGAATAAATCACAGCTTCCTAAATTCTCTTTGAAATGAGTCAGGGATGGGTGGATACCAATGGCTGACCTCCAAATCCAAGATGATGGGGAGGAAATTTATGTTCATAGAACCTTGATATGTTGGTAATAATTTTTGGCTTAGTCTGATTCTTTTTTCATAATGCAAAAAAAATTTCTGTGGTTCAGAAATTAAATACTTTCTGATCCTATGGAAAATAATTTAAACCCCTCCCCCCCAGTGTGATGGCCTTAGCAAGTTGTAGGTGCACCATTTAAACAGACAATCTCTTTTAGTGACTTGGGCTTAGACTTCAGTGGTGTCAGACCTCTAAAGTCTCAAACGAGCTGACCTGGCTTCCAGGGCCAGGGATTTTTGGAAGCTGTAGCTTGACTGTGCTGTGACTCTTCTTTGCAGGCTGACTGTCCGGAGAAAGACGAGTTTGCTCCTGGTTGCAAGGACTTTGTCCAGCAGTAGCTCCCCATGGGGAGGGGAACTGGAAGCCTGAACAGGGTCAGGCCTTTGCCTCACCCAGGGGCAAAATTAGAGAGTTGGAAATAAATTTTGATGCACTGCATTTCCTAAAACAAATATTTCATTATTTCTTTAAAATGGAGAATTATGAAAATGTACCGTGAAAGCCTAGTAGTAGAAAAAGTGTTTGAAGTACTTAGCAAATCCAGAATTACATGCTTAGTATATATAGGGTTGGGTTTTTTTAGTTCCTTCTGTAAATTGTGATGATGTTTTTTCCTTGGAGATTATACCTCTGCTCATTTTAAGTTCTGTGCTAAGAATGTGCTAAGTCATTACAAAAAACATTCAAGTTATTGTAATCTCTGCTCTATCATTTGAAATCTGCAAATAACAATCTTTTCAACAATACATATTTGTAGATTAGTTTATCTGAGAAAGAAGGTCTACATCAAGATGAAGGGCGGTTTTTCAGCTATAAAAGCCAATTTACTGCAAATTCAAATTAAAAGTTTTATTCCAGTGGGGAAGTTAGTGGTGGGAAAGGTCATCATCCTGTAGTATAATCTACCAAGTATTTATGGAAGTTACTGTAATACCAAGATACTACTTGGTGTTAAAGACAATATGAACCTGAAAATCCTGTCTGGTTGTTGAGCCAAAACCACTTTGGGTCTTTGAACTGAAGAGAGGGTTTGGCTCTTGGCTTTACTGAGAAAGAGAACATCATCTGTGTTTGGGGTGAGTTCCTGCTTGGTGGAGGGGAGGAGGGAGACAGTTCAGGGCAGTCACTAATTCCCATTTTCTTTTGCTCCCGAGACTACCAGGAGCAAGGACTTCACTTACGTTGCAGAAAAAGGGAAAGAAAAAATAGGTGATAAAGATCCTGTAGTTGTGGGCTACTGGGGAGAAAAATCTTTCTTCCTGCCCCTGTCTTTAAAAAGGGAAGTGCTGGGTTGCAGAAGAGCAGGCTGTCTTTTTTTTATCCCTTTTTTTATCCCTTTTTCTTTTAAACCCTTCTGTAAAGTGAAACTGCACCAGTGTTGAGAACTGCCCTGAAAGACTTGGAGCTGCTCTTTCTTTTCATGCCTTTTGTCACTGCTGTGGTAACTGTGTCACCGTTCCCCAGCTGGCAGTCCCCAGGAACTGCTTCCTGGGGAAATTCTGCCTTTTCCAGCAGGCAGTGCTTGGGTGGGATGGGTCACTCAGTCTGGCCACCCAGACCTGAAGGTGTTACAGATGGGAAGCCCTGGTTTGGACTGGAACCTTCTCTGTGGTTGTGTTTGTCATAGCACAGGTGCAGCAGGTAGAGCTAAAACAGGTAATTTGAATTTTATAATCAGCATGGCCAGGTCCCTATCTGGGCTATGTGCCCTCCCTGCCTCCTGCCCACCACTGCAGGCTCTGGGGGCAGAGTGGGGAAAAAGGGAAAAAAGCCTTGAGGATGTGCAAGGGCTGCTCAGCAACAGCCAAAACTTTGCTGTGTTTTCATGCTGGTTTAATCACAAATCAAGCACAGCACCAGGCTCACCAGCAAGGAGCAGAATTAACTCCATCCCTGCCAGACTCAGTGGGATGATTAGCTGAGATACCTGTCTCATGGTAATAGTGCCACCAAACCTGAAAATTATAGATCTGTTATTCCAGGATGTGCCAAAGCTCTTTCTTCAGAACTGAGTTTGTCTTTTGGAACAGTAAAAATGTTGATTGATAAAGGTGATGATCAGATACCATAAATAAAAGCATAAAGAGGATATAATACAGCACTTAACTGACTTCAGCTTATGCATGATCCAGCAATGGGTATTTTTGAACAACAAAATACCGTCATTTTAAACCACTTTACACTTTTTCATCTATAAGCCAATACTTCTAGTAAGTTTAATTCTTGTTTTCTTATAGAAGTCTTTTAGACCTCGTATCTTTTAAAGTTCAAAAAAACACCACACAGAATATTAGACATGGATTAAACCAAGCTCTGCTTCTTTCACCCTGAATCTCATCTTCCTCTTTATACTGTCAAAATAAGTCTTGGTCTTAAGGAAGCTAAAAATGGGCAGTGAGGTGGCAGACCTCTCTTTCCCTCCATAGAACCACTGGTAGTGTTTTCAATAAGATTGCTTACAGAAGAGTAGTGTATAAGCAAGATGAAGCAGTAACCTAAAGTTATGGGAGAGCTAAAAAAGATAATCATGTGATTTCTCACTCGTGCTTTCATATGGAGTGGGGAAAAAT
The DNA here is from genome assembly GCA_024734555.1 of Trochalopteron elliotii. Lineage (NCBI taxonomy): Eukaryota > Metazoa > Chordata > Aves > Passeriformes > Leiothrichidae > Trochalopteron > Trochalopteron elliotii. The sequence goes on from JANPWX010000211.1 coordinate 1,892,861, forward strand.
ACAATGATTTCTCTTCTGTGGCAGGTCACTGTGGCCCAAACCCAGGGGTGGGATCTCTTTTGTAGGGGATAGAGGTGGAGATAACCATGGAAATGCTCCTCTGCTCCCTGGATATCAGGAATCCTCTCTGATTTCATACTGGCTGAAGAGTCTGTGCTACCTCAAACTTCTGCTCTCCAACATCTGCCTCATGCTCAGCAGCCACATAGATAAAGCTGGAAATATTGCCACCTGCTGTGTGTGTATTTATCATCTTGACTGCAAAACCCCCTCAGATAAGTTTTAGTCCGCAAGAGCAAATAAACTGCATTTGTTACAAAGATGAAATGAATTTTAATAAATAGAAATCTAGATTTTCGTCTAAAATGAAAGTTTAAAGGTGGATAAATAGACCCTGTGAGTTATAGCCCAGCATTTCTCACTGGGGGGCACTTGACAGAGTTGACCAGCAAATACGACTTGCTCTTTTAAATCTTGGCTTTTAGCAAGTAAATATCACTGCAGTAATGATGAAAAAAACCACTAACAAACAACCCAATGAATGCCTGATATTTGAATTTTCAGGAAGTTTGAATCAGTGCTGCAGATGTTACCTGCCTGTTAACAGCTCTGAGTGATTGCAGGACCAATTTAAAGAAAAGGGAAAATGATCTATGTTAGACATTACCCTTTGCACTTGAAGAATTGTGTAATTGGTAATTTTCCTCATTTTCAAAGGCTGGTGAAATGATATTATGACAAACCCTGATCATCAACACTTAAAGCCTTTTGTTGAAGCTGCGTGTGTTTGATTTTAGTTTTTTTTGTTTGTTTTCTTTTTTCTCTGCATCTCCATGTTCTGCCTAAATTAAATGTTTGAAGGTGGTGTTCTCTGTGGTATTTTTGTAGCCAAACCAAGCAGAGTCTTCGGGATTTAGGAGTCATGAATGATTATTTTGACTTGCTGTTATTTCATGTGAATGTGTGAACAGGAATAATGTAGACATTCTGTATGAAATTACACGAAGGAAAACATCAATGTAAATTTTCTTAAATATTAAATTTTCTAAATTTCAAGCCACTTGTGTTGAAAGAGACACTTCTGGCCACTGTTGCCCAAATACCAAAAATATAAATTAATGTATCCAAACCTAATGAGATTCTGATGGTCAGGGGACATTTGCAGAACAAATTCCAAGCAGACTTTGTTTCACCTTTCTCCTGAATCATTCTGCTGTACTTGTCTTGACACAGAAGAGGCTATTTGGAGAGCATATGGCATGGAAAGGTATTTCTAAGCAGGTGTAACAGGAATTCTTTTCATAATGGCTGCAAATAATTCAGATAAATATGTCATGGATGGTTGTTCCTGACAGGAGGGAGTATATAATGTATAGAAATGATAACTTGTGGAAGACTGACTTTGAAGAACCTCATTCTTTGCAATGAATGAGCCCCAAATGTATGAAATCCTAGTACAACTGCATAATGAAGGTGATTCACTTATGTTCCAAGGTTTCTTCAAACTAGAAATTGCATCAGGTGAGATTTTAGTGATTTATTATCATACCAGTCTACATCTAACAGTAGCTAAAGGAGGATTTAGGTACTTTTACAGTTTGGGTTGTTTTTTTTTTTTCCTCTATTACATAGAATTTTAGAAATAATTCTTTGTAGAAAACGAAAATAATCTTTCTAATGTAACCCTCTATTAACAACTGTCTGAAAACATTCATCTGGTTCTGGTGGTGACAAGACAGAAGGAAATGGATTATTGCCTTTTTAAATCAAAAATGATACATGTGAAGAATTCAAGTGATTTTATTTCATATGTTTGAATGGAATTATGACTTTACAAAACAATTTTAGGTGCTGTTTGCTGTTGATGTTTCACTGAGAAATAATCACAAATTTATTTTTGCAATTTGTTTTTGGGTTTATTGCAAACTGAGGTGTAGTGAAGGACGCTGCTGGCTTTACATATAATTACTGTAAGTTTATTGTGGTGGAATTGTGATGCAGATCCTGGAATTTTATATATGGAGAAGAGGTTAAAAAAGGTTTTGAGTGTTTGTGGTTGAATATAAAACTTCAGCTGTGATCAATCAATCTGTAACATGGTTATAATGTATATATACATTTTTAGTTTTGTTTAAGCTGAGCTATATTGTTTTGAAAAGCAAAAAGGGACAATATTCATCTCAGAACTGGAAATCTCAAGGATTCTGATTGGTTTGCCATCTGTTCCTTAAAAATGAGCATTTGAATTGGTGTCTAATCTCAGTGTTTGCTGACACGTTAATAGACATAAAATGAAATTAGAACTTGATTCTGGCCTTCCTCAGTCTGACCAATCCTGACCCAGTTATCTCATCCTTCACCTCCCAGTCAGCAAAAGGGTCCGAGTGAAATTGTAAATTCAGAATGTGAAGCAGCACAAACTGACCTCATCCCCATGGCTCATGCTGTGTGAGCTCACACAGGGGCAGGAAGAGGCAGGACACTGGAGGAGCACAAAGCCCTCTGAAGGAGCTGCTGTGGAGAGACGTGCTGGGGCCAGGTGGGGCTGGAGCTTTGCCATGGAGGATGTGTCTTCTCCATCACACCCTCAAGGACAGAAGGGGTTTGTTGGAGCAGAGAGAACAACCCAGATTTCCTCACAGATCTGATAAGAGCTGCCCATGAAGTCCAGATGGGAGGAAGGGGGTTGCATGCTATGGAAAACTGAGAAGAGAAAGAAGGAAATGAAAACCAGTGCAGTTCTCTTGTTATTTGCTTTGAAATTTTTTTTACTTCAGTATCCTTCAGAAAAAGGTGCAATTTCTGCATCTCAGACTGTTATATCATCTGTAAATAACTACTTTATAGATTTTCTTTTTAAAAATAAATTTTAATGCAACTGAATTAGCAGGTGCCATAAAATTGAATTCTGGGATGTGATAGGAATAAGGTATTGCTACCTGATACAGGCTTATCTTAATTACAGTGGGTGCTTTTTTTGTTTTTAAGATTCTGTTATCGAGATTCTGGAATTAATAACATCAAAATAAAAGACTGTGTCTGGATTTAGTGGAGCTTTAAAATCTGTTTTAGGGTTTAAAATCTCAGATATTGACTGCATACTTCACCCCTGTGGGTAACTTTGCTCCATACATCCATTCCTGGGAGGAAATGTTCTACCTGATGGCATTGAGAGATGAGGAGGTGCCAGAGCCTCCTAGAGAGAGCCACAATCTAGTCCTTCCACAGCCGCAATGTGGTGTTTTCCTTGTTGGAGGATGATCAGGCATAGGAAAGGTGTGGACAAAGTTGTACCTGTACCTGCTTTCCAGCCATCTCAGCCCATTGGCTCAGTGAATGGAAACTGCTGCTGAAAATAAGGTGTCTTCTGGAAGAAGTTTCATGCCTTTCATGAGTTTCTAACATGTGGCTGTAGGCCAGAAACCCAAATGAAATACCAAAAAATGTGCGTGTAGGGTCTAAATCAAATATAAAATTGGAAATGTAGACCAAGGAGGGGATGCACATGGAGGTCCCTTGAGATTGCCTCTCTCCCTGCAGGAGAGATGAGGGAAAAGAGAGGCTGTGGAGTCTCTATCCTTGCAGATACTGAAAACAGGCTGTGTAAGCCCCTGAGCAAGTGCATTTAGCTTCAGATTTGGCCCTGATTTGAGGAGGTGGCTGCAGCAGATGGCCTTGAAGGGTTCTTTGACTTAATTTATTCTATGACTCCATTTTCCTGTGTATAAAAATATTACCAGACGCATGTGTATTTTATTTTCAAAAGTGACATTTTTAAATGGATGCAAAACGTTGTATTAATTGTACCTTGTTATGTACACTAAAACTGACAAGATCAAATTTGTAACAGTGGTTTGTGAAACCACAATAACAGTTTTATTGGCTGAGATAATTTGATGGTGGGTTTTTTTTTGGGAACTGCTATCACTGTGTTTGGTCTGGGCTGATTAAGAGTGGGAAAATAGAAAAGATGTATGGGCTAGTATTCTCTTTGGGGTGAACAGTTATTTTGATATTGAAGTGACAGAAGGAGACTAAATAATTATATTGCTCATGTATTTCCTAACAGAGTAAATAAAAATGGGTGAAACCCCCAAAATGCTGGGATCATGTGAAAGACTTGATCATCATTGTATTGTAATTGCAGCACTGCAGTTTTCTGAGGCACTTGCTAGAAAGAGCAGTTGCAGTAAAACATAATCAGCCCTTGGTGTGGTAATTGTGCAGGGTGTTCGGAGCTGCTGGAAGTTCTGCAGGGCCATGTGTGCACATTTGGCACGCTGCAAAAAGTGTAATTTAACAACAAGAAAATGCTTGCAAATCATGAGAAGTAGCAGTGACTGTGTGGTGCTGAGTCCTGGGGAATAACTGTTTTTTCATGGTTAAAACCTGAGATTGAAATCTGGGCTCTGTTTTTCTGTGGGGAGGCACTACACAGAGCAGTGTAATAAAGCTTCTGTTGAGAAACACAAATGTGGCATAAACCTTGTCCCTTCCAGGAAATATTGTGGAGACTTAACTTTCCAGTTTGTGCCATTGTGTCTGCAGCTGAACATGGAATGCTTCTGAGGGGATGCTCTGTTATCTGGGATTCAGCCAGGGATACCCTTCCTGAACAGGAGGAAATGTGGCCAGGTCAGTACCAAGCAAACTGAGAAGGGCAGGAAGAAAGGTAGGAGCAGTGTCCATCTTATTTCAGGGATATAGGTGAAGGAGGAGATCCACTCAGGGACTCTGGAAAATCACAGCTGACTTTTGCATTGGAGATGGATTTGCTGGGATCCCATGCCTCAGGAACTCCGTGTGGCCGTGATGTCTGAGCGCAGTCCAAAGGCACCTTGGTGTTAAGTCCACTCTGGGACTCGTGTTCTTAGACCAAGAGCTATAAAATCTATGTGGGCAGAGCCTGTTGAGCTAGACATAATCATTAAAATAAGAATATAAGTATTGGAGCTTGTTCCTGTAAACACTTGCTGCAAAGTATCCTGCTCCCTACTCAGTGAAGTGGGGAAAACATGCACAAATCTTTGTCAAAGCGTGGATCACAGCAAGCGCAGGTGCCTAAAATTAAACACCTAAATAAGCCATCTGGATTTGAGAACTCCCAAAGCTCCCATTAAAGAAATTAATGCCAAAGGAGAGCAAGTTCCACTAATGCTTGGGAGGGGTGAAGTCACTTGAATTGCTGTTGTCAATAATTTTGATTCTAGTCGTAAAGCTCAGGCAGATACTCTGCTGACCAGTAAATATTGTCTATTGATTCTGTCACCTGAATTAATGTCTCTGAACTGAGTCCTGCTTCCCCTTAATGCTGGCTTTGTATCAGATGCAAGAGGCAGAAGCAATGTGAGATTATAATTTATTGTTTTAAAACATCAGTTTGGGCTGCATAAAACTTGACCAAATGTATAACCCGTGTGAATACTTAATTGTGGTGGTTAGTAGAGGGCCAATTGCATTTGTGTTGGGAAGAGATGGAATATTGCATGGCTTGAGGTTTTGCCTGATTAGCACTTACTGCACCATGCTGTTCAGATGATTGAAATATTTTAGTACCCTTTTATTCTTTTTCACCCAAAGAAAACCAGGCACAACTAAAATTTGCTTTGTTAAAGTAAAAATGAGGTGAGTTTTACTTCTGAAGAAATAGTGTTGTCATAAAAACATGTCCCCCAAAGGCAAAGTTTTCCATTAAGAGTGGAAGACTTAGTGAATGTACATTAGAATGGGATATCTTCTGGTAATAGGCAGTCCCAGGAGCACTTGCTCTCAGAAGCTTTTTACAGAGCAAATCCTTGAGGATCGTTTATATTTTTATGCCATACAAACTCTAGTCTGTCTCTTACATGTGTTGTATAATTCTTATTTTGTTCTTTTTGACCTTCTGCCCTTAACTTCTTGGCAATTTATTAAACTCCTGATAAACCTTTTAACACCTACCGCTTTTTCCCTTCAAATAATAGCAAACTGCTGTTTCTGACAAAGTTCAAGTTCTGAGTTTTTTGTTAAGTTGAAACAAGTCTTTTCTCCATCGTTAAATTTTAACCTTTCACATTTTTGAGTATTTGGCTACCAACACAGCTTTACTTTTAATGAGAAAACTCACAGCAGATTTCTTGCCAGCTGTCACAGTGAAATGCTGAGCATTTAAAGTTATCAGAAAGACAAGCTGCAAAATGGCATCAATTGCTAAATAAAAGATTTGTCAGGAAATGTGTAAAAATTACACGTTTATAGTTTCAAAGACAATTAATTACAACTGGGCTATTTTTTCTAACCTACCTTTCAATATTTTAAAATGCCTCACAGTCATATTAAGAATACAATATTTCTTTGATTTTGTTGGGCCTTGTTTCCAGTTCTCTTTTCTTTCCTGTTACACAACAGCCTTGTTTTGCATTATTGACTGATTCATGTTATAGGATGAATTTATGATGGTTAAACATGGAGAAATGCTGAGTTTCAAGATTTGTACTCTAAGTTCTTCAGTTTAGGTATCCTCTCAGTGCTTTGAAATGCAATTTCCAGAGGAGATAGTTCAGCAAAAAATTCAGTTGAGCACAGTATTTAGGAACTTTCCAAGAGATGAATTGTTTTGCTTCATTCCGAGGGTGTTGGCGGTGCTTGTCTGTTTGTCTCTTGGAGTTCTATTGCTAGAATGGGATGGAATGTAATGTTTAACTGATGCAATTTCTGATGTATTTTGTCAAGAAAAGACATGTATTTGCTGCATAGTAGATTAACCCTCTCTAATATAACACATCATATGTATGATATTGTGGGTGCAGTTTGTTCTCTGATGTGAGGGAGGGAAGAGGGTCCCAAGCTGTGGGTGTGTAGTGAGGAGACAGCGTTTGTGCCTCAGGGCTCGGAGCAGGCTTCGCCCTCCTCGACTGCTGCAGAAAGATTTATTTATTTAATTATGGAGGGCCCTGAGCCCCTGCCCTGTGGTGCACAACATTTCCTTCCTGTGCTCCCATTTGTGTGGGGAGCTGAATCTCCTTTCTGGCATTCTCGTGTAGAGGAGAAGCATTCTTGTTCCAAAGCATGGATCCGAGCTTTCAGGGCCTTGCGGAGGATCCGGAGCCTTCGGACAGTGTCCATGTTCTGCACAGGGCACTGTGCTTTACTTACAGCTGGGGCAGTGCCTTCCCACAGCCTGTTCAGGTATAAATCAGAGAAATATACAAATCCAGGTCCCTGCAGACCTCCTGTGTCCCCTCCCTGCTCCAGGCCCTCCCAGTGCAGGGAGAAAAGTGTTTTTCCTTCCCACACTCAAACCCACCCGGAGGTCGGGCTGGCACTGCCTGGTGTGGCTGCCTCAGGTGCCTCACGCCTCTTCTGCCAGCCTGCACTTCCAGCTGTAAGGACAGGAAGTTTTTCAGGACAGAAGTGTTCAGTGTCATTTGAGCACTCTGGCTCCTTGTGGCACCCCCAGGAAGAATGAAATACTCATTGGTTGTTGTGACCTGCATAAGACCTGCACTGGAGACTGGTTATTCTGTGGCTGATCTGACCTCTGCTTAGGACTCTGCTGGAAACCTTTTCTTGTTCCTGTCAGACTACTTCAACATCTGAAAGTACAGTCTTTTCCTTGGCAATTAATCCCTACTGCACATGAAGATCTGTATTCAAGCAGATGATGAGCTGTTGTCTGATCTTCTCGAGGAAGAGTTGAGGCTTTAAAAACAAAACCAAAAACATGTTGAAGAGCAGCATTTTAGAAGTGGGCCTGACAGAAGATATCATTCCTTTCGAGACTACAGGCAGTAAAAATTCAGAAGTGGAACAGTCAGGAGCTTTGCTTTTGTTCTTCTTTCTGTGGAAATAGTGTAGGGATATAACAAAACTGAATAGTAGGTCATTCCACACTGTTAGTGGAATCTTTGACATTTGTTCAGGAATTAGGTAACACCTCATCAGCAGCTCATTTATTTTCCCACCAAACCCCCTGTGATGTTGGTGTTTTTGCACTTTTGTAATGGCATATGATGGTGGGGGAATTCAGCTCCTGTGCTTTCTCTGGCACCGCTAACATATCCCAGATGTCATCCGAGCTCAAAGCTCAGATAAACTTCTGTTGGCAGAGCAGGGACAGGGAAAATTATTACTGTTATAACTCTGATACTTCAGTAAGATCAGGATGTACTGCAAATCTTGTATGAAATGTGTAATCTCATTTATATGGATTTGATTTTACTTTGAAGTTTGCCAGGTCTGTAAAAAAGAAATAAAAATCCTTGAAGCATATTTGCTATTTCTGTTTTCTCCCCCAGAACTTTGACAGTGCTATTCCAGTATAAGTTAGAAGAGAGTTTTCAAATCTCAAATATTCATAACCTGAACTACTTTTGTCCAGAAAATGATGGGTGGAATTGCCAGCTACTAATCACGAAGAAGGATGTTTTTGAAAGGGCAAAGTCTCTAAGAACTGAAGCTAGAGCATTGTTTTAAAGTCCCTTCAGACTCTGGTATTTTTATATGCTTCTGTACCAGTTGTGTGTTGTAGAGGTTGCAGCAGTCCTTTGAATTTTCCAATTATTCGAGACCTTCCAATTATGTCTCTTATTGATCAGCATGCTGGAGACTCATCTAGGCAGAACCAATGATCTGTGACCCTGTGGGAGGCCTCTCTATTCAAAGCTTGTGGATAATTCAGAAACAATAGCATAAGCTTTTGTGGGCTTAGGATGTTTGCAGTGGAATTAATGCACTCACTGGTTCAAAGGCTTTGCAAGCCAAATGTCAGCTCAGCTCCCTGTTAAACACTTTCCTTGGACGTGTCACTGGGAACGTGTGAAATTACACTGGTAATCTTCATCAAATTCCAAATACAAACCCAGCATTTATTTGTTAATATGTAAAAAAGCCTTGAACAGAAAAGCCTGTCTGTGCTGCAGCACTTCCTCCATTTCATAAATGGAGTAAATAAATACAGCCTGGTAATTTTATGACTACTTCAGTGGTCTCAAGGCCATAATTTACTGAAATATAATGAATTATTCCTTGTGAGGTGCACAAATTGGTTGATTATTTTTTACTTGAAGCTTTTTTCTTATTCTTGTGGTGGTTTTTTGTTGTTGGTTTGGTTTGTTTGGGATTTTTTTGTTTGTTTTTTGTGGTGTGGGGTTTTTTTGTTTGTTTTGGTTGGGTTTTTGTTTTTGTTTGTTTGTTTGTTTGTTTGGGTTTTTGTTTGTTTTGTTTTGGATTGGTTTTGGGTTTTGGTTGGGTTTTTTTTTCACCTTGAAGAATAAATTGCACAGGAATACCTTTTAAGATGGGGATGATGGAGCATCTTCCCTTTTCCCGGAAATGAAAAGTCTGCTATGTGATTAGCTTGTGAAGGGAACATTGAAATGAAAACTTCTCTGCTATTACAATTTAGTGTTGATTCTGCTCTGTGTTTGGTTCTACCACTACTGGTGTTTGTCTGAGTGCAGAACACCTGATAACAGACAATTGGTGTGGTTTTTCTCGTAGCCCCTGTGGGTACACACAGGAAGTTTAGAAAATTCCCAATTCAGGCTTCACAGTATAAGGAAACTCAGCTTTCTGTGCACCTTTCTGGGGCTGTACTTCAAAGATATTGCAGCAAGACTCAATAAAAATGAGGATTTGTAGGAGTTATAGAGATTCCATTACACTGCTAGCTTCTGAAATTTCTTCAGGGTTTTTGTTTTCTTTTGTGATCATTGACAGACTGTGTATTATTAGCCTTGAGTGAAATAAAGGCATTTAACTTTCCACAACATATGATCTTTTTGTTTTTTAAAGACTACAAAAATTGATTTAAGTATTTTTCATTTTTTAAATTGTGTTTTCCTCAAATCCACATTTCAGCTGTCAGGATGTTCTAGCACATCTGGAGCTGGGTGAAAGAGGGAAGTTCTGTTGATGAAAATGTCTATCAATGTTTTCAAATCTCTTTTGTCACAAAGGGATTCTGTCATTTCTGTCCAGAATTGTGTCTGTGCTGAAGTGAACCCAGCCAGCCCCAAACCCGCTCCAGTTTCTTCAAGTGTTCACTTTCTATAAATTGTACTTTGCTGGGAGTTAAACCGTGTCAGTGCATGAGGAGGGTGAGTCAGTGCAGTGGGCTCTGGGAATGGCCATGTGCAGTCAGCTGCAATCTTTCATCTTCTCATCAGGAGAGCCCCTCTGGCAACACCAGGGCTCAGCCTGCAATATTCCCTCTGAGCCACCCTCCTGGGGAACAGAGGTGCCTGACAGAGCAGCTCAACTCTGATCCTGTGAGTTCCCAGGGAGCTGCAGTAACACAAAAAGCTGAGTTAGCTCAGCTCCTGGTCCTGGTTGTGTGCTGGCTCACCTGGTGTGGCAGTGCGGGCACAGGGTTATCCCACCAGTCTCCCTGGAAATGCTTCCCTTCAGAAACAGCAGCTGGAGCTTCAGCACAGTGCTGTGGTAACAGTCCACATGTGCCAGCGTTCAGCAGGATCAGCAAGTCCTGGCAGGAATGTGGGGTATCAGCTGTGATTGATGTGCCTCATCTGATCAGGAAGTGCAGCTTGCACACAGGATCATAACAGGAATTCTGTTTGGTGATTGAGCTGTGTTCAGACACGGACACTGAAGTTCATCCTCCTGCTCAGGCAGTCTGCAGCATAGGGCTGGGATGGATGAGTCATGGCAGCGAAACAGGGACTGCCTAGGTAAAAAAGGAAAAAAAGCTGTCAGGGTTTATTTATCTTCTCTCTTCCTCTGCTACCTTTTGATTAGTTTATAAACCAATTTACTGTGCATTTAACTCAATAAGTATGAAGCTTTATGAGGAAAGTGGATGACCTGAGATGGTTGTATTTGCTTTTGTAGAGTTCTTAATTTTTTATTAAGGACAAGTGGAGATCAGATATATATACACAAACACACACATTTTTCTATGCTGGATTTTTCCCTTGGCATTTAAATGTCCTCTGCAGTCGTAGGACACACACAACCTTTTAAAGTACATAGAAACCATTATACAGACTTTGTGTCAGATTATACAGGAGCACAAAAAAGGGAGAAAACCCACTGAAAAAGTAATGTAGTGTTGCAACCAAAGGCTGTGTATGTTTTGTCAAAATCATGTGTCCTCTGTCCACCAGCAAGAAACTGCTGTGATCCTGATTAAAGACACCAGTTCATCAGCTAATCATTTATCTGTCATATCAGATGTTTGAGCTATTCTGGTTTGGTGTTTGCCATTAAATTCATGGTGGCCACTTCCTTTTTATTTCCTACAAATAAATACACAGCCAACTTTCCTGCTGAAAGCCTCGGGACTTCTAATTTCAATGGGAAGTACTGTAAGTGTTGTTTTTCTGTCTCAGTCCACCAGGTTACCCACTGTAGGATTTTCTGACCACCAGGTGCAGTCCTGAATCTGGCATGATGTAAGCTTGATTCCTTTCCTCTCTAAGCTCTGTAGTTGTGGTCACTGGCGCTGTTCCCCAGTTTTTTTCCTGTTCCAGAAGCAGGAGATGTATGGAAGCTTGCAGTACAAGGTGCTGTAATGCCACTTGTTTCTACCCACATGGATTCCATTGTAGCAGCTGCTCATTTGATTAATGTAGATATCAAGCACTGCTTGGTAATATAGGCATAGAAATTTTGAAAAAAATAATAAAAAAAAAGATTTTTTGAAAGGCTTTTGTATTAAATTAGTTTCTATCTCTTTAAAGCCGTATGAAAGCAAAGGTTCAATGGCAGGCCCCTCAAAAAATGTGATTTGCTCTTATAATAATATGGAGCTACAAAAAAGCCAGACATGTTTGTTCCTGAGGTGTGAGTTAGCTCTCTGTCCAGTTCTGTAACCTCCTTGATGAGTTATCCTGGAGTGTTTGTTAAATAATAGCTTCTAAAAGACCTTTACAAGGTCACCCTGACAGGTGAAGTCTAATTTCCTGCATCACCGACTGATTAGTTTAACAAGAGTGGATATTTAGGGTACAGAAAATCTCTCTCCTCCCCAAAAAAAGAGATTGCAGCATTTTTTGGAGGTAAGGCAATTTCCACAATTAGAAACACCTTATCAGGTTTCATGAAATATGTATTTCTCTTTGCAAATTAAACTTTCCTCGCAATCAAGCTTCGTCTTAATTGCTCTACAGAAAATAACTGCCAATAAACAAAAAAAAAAAAAAGAATCACATTGAAATACTTCTGTCACTAATGCTTGTTGATCTTCAGAAAAGAGTAAACAGTTCCTTACTGGGAGCTTGGTTTTGCCAGCAGCTGCTCTGTGAGAGTAATTGTTAGTTTGGGTTTTTTTTTCAAGATACATGCTAAAAGTTTCATCTAATTCCATGTACTTTTAGTTGCTTGTTTAATAGATAATAAATCAGTTTATTATGTCGACTTAAACTTGATTTGGATGTGGCCCAGCATATCCATGCCTGTCATAGTGCACTCTGCTGGCTACAGAAGTTTAGTGAAGTTAAAGTGGATTGTTCCCAAAGTGCCTTCTCAAGTCATGAATTATTTCTTTTTTTGGGAGGAAGGAAGGAAGGAAGGAAAAGGGATTAAATTAGTCTTGATATGACCCAAGAAAAAAGTAATACATGGTTTTCCTGATGTGTGTCCTGCATAGTTGTGCTGTTTGGAATACCTGTGGTGGGTGGCAGCTGGGGGATTGTGGAACTGAGCTTGGGAAAGGTTCAGAGCTGCAAGAACCACTGAGATAATTGATGTGTGTGAGCTGCAGCCTGAAGTGCCTCTTTTTCAGGCACCTCTGGTAAGCAAATGTGTTCTTAATGCATGGAGTGTCTTTCCCTGGAGGCACTTCAAAGGAAAAGTGTCACTCAGGTCACTAATCAGCCTTTGTTTGGCAGTGCAGTGCACAGTTACTGAGGGTAGGAAAATCCATCAGGATTGTTCCTGGAAGGTGAAGTGCAGCTCAGTTACCAGGGCAGGGATTGCTGCAGATGTGGCTCCAGGTGCTGTTCTGCTGTGTTCCAGACAGCTCTCCAAAGGCATGGGCTGTGCAGAGCTTGGCTTGTGACAGGTTTCTGCTGCGGGTCTGTGGCTCTGTGCTCTCAAGGTGGAGGTGACATCCCAGGGCAGCTGCCCGAGCAGGGACAGGGACACTGAGTGCTCCAGAGCTGCTCTGCAGCACCTCCTGCCTTGCACTGGGCTGGCAGCTGCATCCTCTGTGAAAATGACATTTTTGAGATACGAAATTGCTGTGTTCATCCTTTTCTTACCAGTTTATCTAAAGAGGCAGAGTGGAGGTAAGGCAGGGATGAGGAACAGTGGCGTGTTCCAGGGAGCTGAGTAAAGACATGGCTCAGCTGAGCTGTCCAAATAAAGTTTCATGGGATATCAGTCCTTTCAGTCAGCCAGGAGGGGTAAGAAAAGTCCTTTGTGCTGAGACTTCGAATCACCTCAGTCTGTTCTTGCATTCTATGGCCTAGAAAAATAAGGGCTCACTTGATTACATAACTGCCAATATAGGGAGGAGAGAGATTTGTGATAGCAGCTCTAATCTACCAAAAACCCCAGAAGCAGTAATGGGATCCAATTATGACAATTTGAAGTTGAATTAAAATTGAAATGAGGGGATATTAGAGGCAGTCAATAGAATTAAGTACACTCTTTCTACTCTAATGCTTTTTAGTGGACATCCCAAGCCAGCATCGTGTCAGGGTTTATTCATACAAAAATGGGTTTCCTCCCTGACTGACAGAGCTGGGCAATCAAGGATTTTAAGTTTCTTTCTACTTTCAATTTGAAACTCTGAAACTGAAATACTTAAAACAAGTGCAGATTTCAAATTTCAATATTGAACAGTTCAAGCTGAACTTTTATTTTATGGAATTCAGAGCTCTTTGTATTCCTCTAAAAAGGATGTTTCGGTTGCATCTGTGATTGTACCAGGATGGTAATTGTGAAAATGGTTTTTAACATGAAAAAAAGCACAATGAAATTTAGAGGATGTAGGTAATTCTCTTTTTCTTCTTACACAGCTTATCATTTCAATAAATCAGAAGTTGTAAGATAAAAGGGTATATTAGAAAAAGACAAAAGAAAATAGTAATTCTGGCAGCTGGGTAAGAAAATATTGCAAAAGGTCATGGAATTAAGTGCTCATTTCTTGCAAAAGGTTGAAGAATCCCCTCAGAAAACACCTTCCCACTGCCTGATGGATCAGTTTCTAATAAACAGCTGGATTTTAGCTTCAAGTAACCAATGGTAAATACCAAAGTACTGTGTTTGCAAGCACATTTTGCTGTTGACTAACAGACAGCTGGGCTATGTTGTGCTGGACACGAGGTTTTTCAGAAATCATGTTTGGAAGTGAAGGTTTCTGGTCTGCATGGGATGGCTGCTACATGAATTGAAGCATTTTGTGTGCCTAGATTTAAATGTGCTTTTAAACCCAATATTTTCAAACCTACCTGCTTTGTGAGACATTGATGCTCTTCCCTTAGTTATGTAAATCTGTAGAAGAGGCCAATAGTCTAAATGGGATGATTTCAAATTCATAATGTTGGTTTGTATATAATGCAGGGTATAGTTTAGCACAGGCACCTGATCTGTAGGATCTGAAAGCAGAATGTGTATTTTATGATTAACCATCTTATCAGTCATCTTCAGTGTTACAAACCGTTGCAGTTTTGGAAAGCTCTCTTCCCCTTCAAGCATCCTCTCCTGTTTTGACAGCAGCAGTAAAAAAACCCTTAAAAAAATCCCAGCAGTATCCCAAGCAGTTTATATTGTTAATGTCTCATTTCTGGTTTTCTGGATTTGCAAACCCGTTAAGGATTTCCCAAGCAGAACCTTTCTGTCCCAGCTCCCAGGCTGGAAGATCTGCCCATCTCCTGTTGCCATTTATATAACGTGAGTCCCAACAAGCAACTCTTTGTGTTCCCTGCTGTCAAAGCTGCTAAACTGCTTTTCATGAACACCTTGTTCCATATAGGATGAAAGCTGTTGAATAGGTTACTGTGTTTCCTACTTGAAGCTACATTTAGCAAGTAAAATATGTGCCAAAATCACTCCTGTTTTTTTCCTAGTGCTTGTTTTAAGGATAAGTAGAAGATTAGGAATCCTACACAACTTAACAACATTGTTTAGATGATATCAAAGCCATAAAGATCAAAACAAAAAATTAAAAAGGGATCTTGGCCTAAAAGGACCAATGGAGGAGGGTGAGAGACTGGCCATTGTGTTCTGGATGCCCCCTTGTCCTCTCCCAGTTCATCTGGTCCTGCTGAGCAGGGGCTGCCTTCATCCTGGGGGAGTTTTCTCTGCTAGGGCCAAAGCAGAAGGGACAGGTAGGACGAGCAGAAATGCAGTGCTGGGACATCCTCCTGGGTGGAACACTGGTCAAATATTCATCTGTCACTCATGGCTCAGTTACCTTGAGCATCTGCCCTTTTCAGCAGTGGGTACTGAGAGAGGAAGGAGCAATTCCTGATATGAAATTAAAACTAAGTTTATCATTTTAAAAAAATACAGAAAAATTAAATTAGTAAAATGCTACTTCTACCTAGCTGAAATAATAAATAGTTTG
This sequence comes from Trochalopteron elliotii, assembly GCA_024734555.1. NCBI lineage: Eukaryota > Metazoa > Chordata > Aves > Passeriformes > Leiothrichidae > Trochalopteron > Trochalopteron elliotii. The sequence continues at coordinate 1,908,375 of JANPWX010000211.1, forward strand.
TGTTTTGGTTTTGTTCTCCACAAAGCTGGTTGTAGGCAATATCTTAGGGACTATTTGCCTGTCATGGCCAATCAGAGTTCATATGACTAGACAAGTTTCCTGGCTTCAGCAGTCCTCACTTTGCCTCACAGAAGCATATATAGGGCCAAATTTTATTCTTGATAATTGGTGTTGTATGGATTTGCAGCAGGAAAAATCTTACAATTGATTAATTTGGCTGCTATTTTATGTCTAACGTGTTCTTAACTGTAGGGGCTTGAATGAACCAGCGTAGGTTCTTGATAGTAATTTGCATACAATATCCTAGGACTTAAAAATAGCTAATACAGCATGTGCCTTTGACAGGGACCCCCATTTCCTTTGTGATATTTTATATCAGTGTTCATGGGGTGACTTTGCCTATAAAGGTTCCTTTTCCATCTGCAGCTGATTTCTCACACAGTTAATCCTGGGAAGAGATGATCCTCCTGAGCCTCTGTTAGAGCTGAAGTTCCCCCTCTCAGCTTTAGGCTGAATGGTTTTTCTTTTCTCTCCCTTGAAGCCTGCTGCCACTCCAGGCCTGGAGCTCAGGAGTGTGTGTGAAGCACAGCAGCCTGAATTTCCCTGTTCACCTGCAGCTTCCTCTCCTTCCGTAGGGTAAATTTCTTGCTCTGTTCTGGAATGAGACTTTACAGGGTCACTCCAAAGGCCTAGTGAGGTGGGATGTGCTTTGGGAAAAAAATTAAATTAGAAAGCATGTTTCTGGACCTATAACTTCTTCTGTTACATCCTTCCAGTTTCCCTGTCCTGAGAATTGTTGTTATAATGTGTCAGTTAAGAATGAATGCAATCCAGTGAGCAAGAGAAAACCCCCTCCAAATATCAGGAAAAACAGGATTACTGAAAGCACATAATTTTTTTTACCCAAATTGATACTGTACTTCTTTTTGATAGGACGGAAGTTGAAGACATCTCATTTTATTCTTAAATAAATCTACCACACAAACATCTCAGTTCATGCCCAGCTCTGACTTCACAGATGATTTATAAGAACTTTCCTCCTTTCAGGCAGTGCATTTGTTATCCCTTCGTCTGACTGTATATTGAAGTGATGATAAATGTTGGGAAGTTTCATAGGCATTAATTATTCCATGAAAATGGAAATAATTTGCATAGTTTCTAACTAATTCTTGGTGGGTTTTTTTAGTTTTAGTTTTAGACCACCTCTTAATCTCCTTGAGATTCTGGGAGAGGTGCAATAAACTGGTGTGTTGGTAAGTAGTGTGGCTTTTATCTAAATGACCTGGAGGTGTATTACACCTTATCCCTTACAGTAAATGGAACTTTCACACCTCTGTGCTTTCCTCCTGCAGCCCAGGATGCTCCTGAAAATTGGGATCCTTCCCAGCTCCCTGCCTTTGTCACTTGGGGTGTTTCAAATTGCCACCAGCAGCGAAGGACAAGTGGCTGCAGAATGGACCTGGTTGCCTTAAAAACCTCAAAGGTTGGGCATTCCAAAAGGATAATATTCAACACCAGAACCATGTTAGGTTTAATGTTTTACTGAAGGAAAGTAGCCCAAGGCAGCTGCTGACACCTGAGCTGGTTAACTGAGAATCCAGGTGGAAAAAATCTCTTAAAAGGAGTGCAGGTTTTGGGTGAAATCTGAATGTTCATTTTCCTACACAAGTGGACTTCCCTTTCCAGAAAGTTCAGCAATGGGATGCTCAGGCAGTGGGTGCATATCCAATTATTTCCAGCTAGTGAAGGTTGTCCTACTGTGCAGGTACAAACAAAGGTTGGCTGGACTGGCAGAGGCCCATTTCCATGCCTGGGATTTGGGACAGGATGCAGTTAATTGATAGAAGTGTTGCTTTAAGGCTGCCTGCACGAGCTGTGAGTGTGAAAATGAGCAGCATTTCTCTCAGTCTTCAAAATTCAAAGTAATCTTGTATATTTTTCTTGTTAATTAGGTATAGTTTTAAATTTTGAGAATGGAATGTGTGAGGAGGTTCAGGACACAGTTCCTTGCCTGTCCTGAGAGGCACATAGAGGGAAAATACAATTGTTTTATTTAAGTACATAATAATACCAAACCTTCCAGTTTATTTTTAATTTCTTTGAAATTTGTGTTCCTACTTTCTATAAAGAACTATTCTAGCATTATCAATACATCTTTCAGATGATGCCTTGTCATTTGGTGACTCTTATCTGAGAAAGCAGATGTTTATTTTTTTGGAATATTATTAAAATTTTCACAGTACAAAGACATTTTATTACCAACTAAATTATAATGCTTTTTAAAAGAATGTTACCATCACAGACAACTTCATATTTTACACTCTAGTAATTCAGGTCAAAAATCCAATTATAGAGCTGGAGATACACAAGATCACACCAGAGAAAGAAAAAGCAGAGATTTGAATCTCTAGTTTGATGTTAAATGCTGGACCTGGTTATGTGCCCTTCTTCTCTGTTGTGTAACTTCAGTTTTAAAATTAAAATCCTAAATTTGGAATTGACTTCTTGAATCTGTAAAGGTTTGTTTTATTAGTTTTATACTTCAAATCAGTGAGACAGTTCACTTACACTGAAAAGCTTTTCCATATTTACAGCCTCCAAAGTGGAGGCTTTAAAAATAGAAATGTGTCAAATAGGTTGTTTTGAAGCACAGGTTGGTCAAGGCATTCTGTAATTTCAGAGTTACATCCTGATGAGCTGAATGACAAGATCTCCATGGCATCTGTTACAAAGCATAGCAGAAGTAACTTCACTTAAACAAATAACTGGGAACAGTGTGTTTGTTCCTCACTGCTTCAGCAAGCTCTTCTCCTTCAGCAGAGAGCCCAGGAGCAGCTGTGAGAGCCCTGCCCAGCTCAGTGTCCTGCTCCAGGCGCTGTGGCACTGTGGCTTGGCCCCATGGCTACTCCCTGGGGTCCTGAGGGGTTGTGGCTTTAATGTGATTTCAGTCAGATTCATTTGCAAGTAGATGCTTTTGTAGGGCTGCCGAGGGCTGCTTGGTGCCATGTTTTTATTAAATGATAGTAAATCAGGTTTATTTTATATCTTCTTCTCAGCCTAACGAGCGTGGTGTTGGACACTGGTGCTGATCACAGCAACACGTTCCAGCCCAGGGACTGAGGTTGGGAATTTTGGGGGTGTCTCCTGGGAGTGCCCTGCTCTCACCCCATGCTGGCAGTGCTGTTTTCTGGCTCCAGGGAGGTGTGAGAGCAGCCAGGCAGCACTGCCTGCACGGATGCTCTGATTTTTCCAGCTACAGCAGAGATAATCCATCAGAGAATCCTGCCCATCCAGGGGGTCACAGCCTGGTTCCTCCCCAGCCAGAGGGGATGTGACAGCTCACTGCACCCTGGCAGCTTTTACTGGGATCACTTACTCCTTAGAGAATGACAGTTAGTTATAGTTGCTCTAATTGCTATAATAATTGAGGATGAGGTTTTATTAGACATTCCTCTCTACTTCTGCTGGTTTTCTAGCAGCTTGTAAACATGTAGAGTAAATCCATTGAAGAAGGAGTAGTAATTTTAAGCTGTAAAGTCCACTTAAAACCTTCTTCGTTCACAGGATTAAAGAGCAGGAAAATTTAATTATTGCTGCATGAAAAGTAAAAGTAACTTTGAAAAAAATTTATCCCTTTTTCTATTGCATAGTTCTTTTCCACATTTCAAAGTACATGGAAAATCTCTGTGCTTTTTTGGTGAACCCGACAGTATTTGCCTCTGATTCTCTACTCCTAGTCTCAAAACCAGTCTTTTTGCTGCCTTTGGTCTCTGAGTGTCTCGAGGCTGTGGGTGTGCTCCTGCTCTTATTTTCATCAATTCTTGGCAGCTTCAGTTCTGGAAAACCAGATGAGAGCTCACAGACACAGTGAGGCAGTTTGGTGGGATTTCATGGATGTCTTCTGAGGTGCTGAATGAGGTAATTTCTCACTCCATAACTTTATTAAGCATCTGGAAGAAGGAGTGTGTGTTCACAGCACAAGTCTTTCAGTGACTGTAAACCAGAAACTGTATCTGCATTATAGGAACAGAGATCAAAATTACTTGCCTCTTGGAAAAAATATTGTCCCAAATAGATCTGAGGAAAATCTAGGGGGAAAGATGAGTGCTGGATAAAAACAAGGACTGAAGGGTACCTGTGTGACCAGCTAAGGAAGAAGAAAGGGAAAGGTGGGGGTTTCTAAAGAACTATGCAAAAAACCAGTAGGTGCAACACACTGTGAGTTTAGAACTGAGATTATAGACAGTTCTTATTTCACGCTGGGAGTGCTGCATTCAGTTCCAGCTCTACAGCAAAAATAAGTAAAACATTACAGAAAATTGAATGAAGGAAGGGATAAATTTTGAGGACTAGAGGGAAAGGAACTCTGAAAAGCAGAATGTGTATGATATCATTAATCTAATTGTCAACATATTATTTCTATGTAAGCACAGATAAAGAACTCAATTTTTGTTTCATGTTCACCAGTGAGGAGGGTAGTCAAGGGGTATCTTTATTACATATACCAGGGAAAAAAAAAGTTATAAATAGATCCTTTTGGTGCTGCTGAGGAGTTTCTCAGGGGAAGTGTTACCACCTGGAACATTCCAGCTGAAGTTGGGAGAGCCCTGGGCAATGTGCTGTAAGAAAGGAGCCTTTGTTAGTGAGGGGGCAGCAGATGCAGCTGGACACTGTGGTGTGGGATGTGACCTAGACAGGATGGGAAGAGAGGGAAAGGCAGTGGGGGACCAAACTGGCTTATCCGAATCTCTGAACACACTGTGTTTATTTCAGACTTGCATTAGCTCAGGGCAGAGCAGCCTGTCCTGAGTGCTGCTCATGGATCTGTCACTGAGGAGCTGTTTCCATGCTTTGCAAACCAGGAAGGCCACTGAGGTGATCTGGTTTGAACTTGGGAAGAGCAGAGTACTTATCGTGACAGTGCCCAGTACCTGTGCAAGCCAAAGGCAGCCCTCCAGGGGACAAAAAGGCACTGAGCTTTTCCATATCTGCACAGAAGAACAGGCAATATTGTGCTTTTCTTCCATTCCTTTTTCAAGACTGGGATAACTGCTCAGTCTGCATGGTATAAATACTTAAAGTTTTCTGTGGGATTAGGGATTTAAAGGAGAAATATGATAGCTGCAGTGTGAAGTAACCAGATTATGGTAGAATTGTGTGGGAAGGAACAGGATCAGTACTGGTCTAATTGAAGTCAATGAAGAGGCATTAATTGAACGGGGGCTACAGTATGAGTTTGGGAATGGTGAAATTCAAATTGAAAAACAAATTGGCACAACGTTCTTGTGGTGTTTCTGCTGTGGACTGTGAATTTAGGGAAGTTAAATTCTGCTGAATGTTGACCAAAATAGTTCCTTCTCTAAAGGGTATGAAAACAAGAATAGCAGCTCAAGCCATCACCTTTGGGCTGTGAGGGAGAATGTAGACACAGAAGAGCAGTCAGGTGAAGGTGTTTGCAGACTTTGTGTTGGTGTTGGGTTATGGAGGTTAAGTTTTTTGTGGGTTCTTTCTTGGGTTTTTTTTTAGGATTGAAAGGAGGGAGTTTTTAAAAAAGCCAAACCAAAACCAAAATTAAAGAGCTGTCAAACTAGAACCTAACCTGGGAAGCAAAAAGAAAGGAAGGTGGTGGTTGAGATGAATGTGAGGGTAGAAATCCATCAGTCACAAACATCCCTGGCTGGGGGACTGATGAGTGACTCAATCACTGTGGCAGGTCAGGGCAGCATCACCCCAAAACATGACCCTCCTTCCAGAGCAGCCCTTGCTGGGGAAGGGAGGGAGGAAGTGAGAGTGTCTGCAGCATTCCCTGAAAGCACTAGTCCTGTGACCTCCCACGCTTTGGGTGGGTGCAGCTAGAGAATTGTTCTGTACTGTGAGTTTTTCATGCATCGTGAACATTTCCTTTAGACAAATGTAAGGAATTGTCAAGTTTTTAGACTTTGAAGGACCAGTAGTTTTATAATTACAGGTTTTAAGCTAAAGATCTGAAGATCTGTCCAACATGGGTCACTAAAGGGCATCCTTTCTGAGAAAAATACACTGATTTTATCTTTCTGTGGATACCTGGACCAAGTGCCCTTCATTAATGGTAATAAACCAAGCCTCAATTAGAAAAGCAGCCATCATTCTTTTCCTTCCCTCAGTCTGTAATTTGAATGCCAGTAGTTTTTAAGGTCTCTACTATATTCAGTGGTCCCAGAAAACTTCAGGCTTGTTTTACTCAAATCTGTTTAATTGCAGCCAGTCCTGAGCTTTTGACTGGAGGTGACCAATGTGAGTAATGTCAGGGAAATATTGAATGTGCTCTGCAAATACTGCTTGGACCAAGCTTTCAAAATTGCACCAAATCCCATCAAGTGTATCAGAACTGTTGCGATTTGGGGCACATCCATAGCAGACCTGGGATCTGCACTGATGTGGCTGTGGAATGTAAAGGCACCCTTTATTCAGTAAAATCTATTCAGGGAGAGATCTTTCCCCCAGATTCTGAAGGCCACTGCTTCTCTGGTAAATGCCACACTTCTATACGAGTGTGATGTTCTGCCACCAAGCTGTCACCTGCCCAGAGCAATCAGACCATTGAAGAGTTTTGCATTCCTTCAGTTGTGTTGTAGGTTCTTATTGTCACAATAAAAAATAAAACCGCACTTATGCTAGACTCTGAAGCATTCCTGGGAAGGAAAATAAGCCAGTAATTACATTGTATTTTACTTTTTGGAGCATTCACTCCTTTCCTCCTACTTGTAATTATTGCAAGAATACTGACAAAATAAATATTTTACCTCTGGTCTGTGCACATGGTGCAGTTTTCTATAAATTGTTTTTTCCTGTTAATTATTTGCAGTTCTTGTCTCAAAGAAAAGAAGAGTAATATGCCAAGGAAGCTGAGGAACCTCAGACAAAGTATAGGAAGTTCAGGAGAAAGTGTAGCACCCACTGTTACTTTCTTCCTTTTTTAAAGAGATATTAACCTCTCCACGATCCTTATTAAATTGGCTGAAGTTTAGAACTCATTTTGCAGCTCAAATTTAGATACCCAATTTGCTGATATTAGGAAATTTGATGTAATACCTAGTTATAAAATAAACTAGCAACACTGTTAATTTGACCTTGGTTTTAATTAACCCAAGTGTGTTTTGGTATCCAGGCTTCCCAGGGCATCACACAATCTAAAGGACACTGCATAAAAGCTGCTTGCCTTGCATTACAGCTCAGTGCAGATTTTGGAGCTGATCAGTTATTTTTACCTTACAGCAACATTGATCTGCTTTGCACAAAGTTAGCAGCAATTGCTTAGTGTGCTGAAATCATAATGATATGTAAAAGCTAATTAATGATGGAAATTGTACATGCACGTGCTTCTGTTTACTGCACTTTTGTCCTAAAAGAATTTCAGAAATGGAAGATTAAAGATTAAAAAAAGAAATAGAAATTACCTAATTATTCCCTAGAGAGGAATCCAGTACTGAGGTGAGTAAATTTCCCCATCCCTATGAATACCCACATTCCATAAATCCTCCTTGCTTCAGTACTTGAAGTTATGTGCCTGAGATCCCTCATGACTTTGAAATGCATTTGCTAATGATAACTCATTAGTAGTGATTACCCTGTACTAATAACTCTTCACCAGCTTCTTTATTCTTGTTATCCTTTTAAACTCTAATCAATATAAAAGGTTCTCTGATCTTGTGGTAACTTTCATTTCTGCCCACCTCCTCTTTAAATGGAGCAATCATTGCACATGCTGCTTTTTTTTTTCTATTTTTGAGCTGAGCCTCCTTTGCAAATCACAGACTAATTTTGTGACTGGCACACTGTGCATGGTTTGAATTGTCAAGGGTTAGAGATTCAGAAGCGTATATTTGGACTCCTTGGGAGCTGGAAACACAAAAAGAGAATGGGAGAAGATATGTGAATACCTGAGACTTTGGAGAACTAAAATTTGTGTATTTTAAGTAAATGTTAAACTCTAAACATACATTGTGGCCCTATAAATATTAGTGTCTGAAATAAAACACAGGCAATTTCGAGATAATAGGACTTAACTGTGCCCTGTTCCCCAGTGGAGCAGGGGACTAGAACTCCTTGGGGGCAGGGGAATATATTTGCAGCTTAACTTCCCAGTTTGGCTCATCTGGGACTGAATTTGGCAGATTGGCACTTTGAGACTTGAGTGCTTTGAAATCCAAACCATCTCCTTTGGTGGATTATCACTGCCTGGGGAAGTCAGGGCTGCAGATGGTTAGTGTGGCCCCCCTCTGCACCAGGTAGGACTAACTAAAAAAACACTTGAGGAGCAGAAAGAGGCTTTTGAACAAGGACTGGCTCAAAGCAGATGCAGCTTCAGGTGGAGCTGCTAGTCGGGGATAAACTCATGTCAAGTGCTGAGGGAGTAAAAGCATCTCTGCTGAGTGTTTCTGAGGTGCCATTGCCAGACAGAGTTTCACAGGGGGCAGAATCTTCCAGTGGCTGCTTTTTCCCTGGATGGTTGCAGGGCATGCAAAGGCCAACATCCTTTGTTTGGTGAGGATGGGATACATCCCACCTGCCTGGTGTCTTGGGAGAAAAGGCTCCTAGAGTCACATGGCTGGGTAGGGATTTCCCCCCTTGTTTTTCCTTCTTACCACCTTCCCTTCAGTGGCGCTCTAAAAAGTGACAGGTAGTTGAGAATAGGTTGTTTGTGATTTATGTTTCTTCTACCTGTTTCTTCCTGTGCCACGTGACTCAAATTTTTCAGTATTTCTTAGCTTCATTTTCTAAGAATTTGGGGATGAGGTTAATTAATATGGAGAGGTGATGATGCTCCTTTAGAAAACAAAGGTATTTGATAGCCTTAATGTCTTAGTGCTTCATTGGACAGGGCACACAGAATGATCAAATTGATTCTTGCCTGGGGGTAGTGCAGAAGAAAGAGGAAGACTGGCAAGTACAAATTCACTGTTCTGCATATGTATCCTTCTATTTTCAGGGGAAAATAAGTATTTTCCTTGAAATACTTGGGTTTTTAACCTATTTTGGCGTAGAAATATGTACTCATTTTCTCTGAGTAGGAGATTGCAGAACCACCCTGTTAACAGGTTGTGCATTCTGGAATTTTGGCAGTTACCATCTGGATCCTTGCTGATGTTTTGCCTTGTTGCTGGTATTTTGATTAATAAGATCTTCCTGCACTGATCAGTGGAGGGACAGCTCATGCATCTCATGTTCCCTGTGACTGCTGCTCCCCACCCCTGCCTGTGAGCAGTGGGATGTGGTTCCTGCATTCTGCTGCCAGGGGAAGCCGGGCTGTGTTGGGAGAAATCTGCAGTGAGGGAGCTCAGCGAGCGCAGTGTTACCAGCTGCTGTGGTGGTGAAGGCTGCTGGAAGTTATCATCCAGACAGAACTGATTAAAAATGAAACCTCTTCCTCTTGTACCAGTTGTTTTTTCAGGGAAACTGTGTGGTTTTGAAACGTTTGAACTTGGCAGTTTGGATCAAAAGCTGAAGCTTTCTACTAAAAGCTTATAGTTGGGCTTTGTAGACATCCTTGTAGCACACCACAGGATAAAAACCTGCTAATGTAATGTTCTCTTTGAACTTCCTGCATGGATTAACTGTGGCAAACAGTAAATAATTTACAGATAATTGTGAACACAATGAAATTTAAAAAATTATTCAAATATGCTATTTTATACTGGTAGAGTACAATCTGCTGTGAAATGATGTGCAGAGGGATGATGAGCACTTGCACTTGGTGTGAGTTCTTGCAGTGGTGCAGTTGACTCCTCTGTACAGTTCTGCAATGGCAAGTGCTGCTGCTCCTTGTGCCTCACACAGGGCATATCAAGTTACTTTTCCTGACAAATTCAGGCTCATGTACTGGTAAAACTAATACAGGGATGGAGAGAATTGCATTTTTTTTTGCATTACCAAAAGATGACTTAGCCCATTTAAGACAATCTTTGCTTTACTTCATTAAATACTTAATTTCTTGTTGAACCAATTGTTATTTCTGCTGTTAATTTTTTTCCTTTGGAGAAGGCATGAAGGAGTGTGAAGGGTTTGTTCTCTTGGCATAGTGAAAATGGGAGCATGAGTGGTGATGTGGAATCTGCTGGTCCATGGGCTCTCATTCTCTGTTGCATTTGCAGAAATAGCAGGCTCAGATTTTTGTATTCCTCTGTGATTTCACTTGTTGCAAGCTGAAATACAACACACTTTAGAAAGATGATTTAATATTTCAACTAATACATGCAATTCTTTCATTTCCCAGTTATTAATCATTTATGTATCTATAAAAGTGGCAGGTTTGCCCTTGGGTTTTGGTCATAGGTCATTATGATTTGCAATCCAGTATAGACTCTGTTGTGGATTGATACAGGGCAGAAAAAGAGAGCCTGAGATATGAATAAATCATTCAGCCCACTGTGATAATGCACAGCAGTTTGTGTCACCACTGCTCTGAAAGGCCAACAGTCTGACTTGCCAGGAGCAGAAAGTTTTAAAGAACCTCCCTGCGTTTTGGTCTGCAAAATGCAGCAATGATTAAATGTCTAAAAGTTCTTTTTAAAGATAATGAGAGGTCTGAAGTTTGGGGAGCCTTTCAGTAGGGCTTCAGCACATACAGATTATCAGCCTTTCCGACCATCAGTGAAACCAGGAGCTAATTAGCAAACTGGACATTTCCTCTCATCTGCTTGACTGAGGCTGTATCTAAAATGTCAAAATTGCTGTTGTGTCTACTTTATTGAAACAAAGGTATGCTTGAAAAACCCCACTATCTTATTTATCAGATAACAAGGAAATACCAGAGAGTTTTGAGACTGGCATTTATACCTCTATGCTGTTTATTGATACTGCTGAAAATAAGATGCTCATTGGACTTACTCACTGGAATTAGTTTTGGAAAAACCCTGGGTTGTAAATGAAATTTCTCTAGGTTTGGCTTAGGCCAGCTTCTGTGTTAATTAACCCATGCACATTTTCAAAACTCAAGCTATCAATGCCTCTAAAGCAGAAACTTTGTGTTTCAGACTTGGAGCTTTCAAGGTTGTTTGAAGCAGTGTGGAAACATCTTTTGTGGTATTTTTCCATTCTCTCCAATATTCAGTTCCTGATCTTATTATTCTGTAAAATGCATGGGAAATATGATTAGTTTTAGTTCAAATACAAAGAAGTAGGTCATGAGCAGACTGTGAAATGTGGATAAAATCCTTTAAATTAAATTGTTTTATTGAAGAAAATTATCTCAGTGCCTCTAAGATGGAAAGGCTGAACATGAAAGAGATGTTTACTGAAAAAAATGTTTTGACAGAAGCTTAGTATTGTGGTAATGACAATTATTTCAGCATATTCTGCATTGGCTGTTGAAATCACAGCATTATTTTTATTTATGCAGAACAACTGATACAAGACAGACTTGTATTCTGAAATCTTTGAAATTACATCTACTTTAAAAATCAGATAATTTTTATGTTAATCAACATCCTATCATTTTATTCCAATTAATCTCTTTTGTTCTAGATCTTGTCCTTAAGAAGGGGAAAACAAACTGTATAAGCAAAATTATCCATTTCCAATATCTCAAAGTCTTCTCTTGATAAAGTCAGAGGTAAACCCTTTATCCTCCTGGATCAGCTCTGGTGGAGTGTGCTCACCTGGCTGCTCAGGGTGCTGTGGGGAAGGCCAATACCCACTGCACATGAGGTAGTTCAGTTCAGCAGAAGAGGACATAGCTGCTGTTTGATAAATGGGGATCAAAATCCATTTAGATGAGGGACTGGGATGGTGGTGTTCAGAGTATGATAAAGGAAATAGCAATATATCACTGGGTACAGCTCGTCCTGCCTGATGGATTTTGTACCCTGTGAGTCAGGCTTAGACTCCTTCCAGTGTGCACACATGGAGCCTTGGCTTAGCTGTGGCTTCTGTTTACATTTAAAGACCATGCAAAGTAAGAAAAGACAATTCCAACTAAGGCTGGAGCACAGAGGCTCTGGAGCAGGTGTCACAGTGCTGAGCTGCTGCTCACCCAGGCTTGTTTGTGTCCAAGTGTCATCTCAGACACGAGATTCACCCCCAGCACAGTCCTGAGAGCCCCACTCAGACAGAACTGATTGTGCCAGCAGAGTCCCTTCCTAATTCACATGGCTCTTGAATTTGTAATTAACACTATTGACCTTTAATGGGTACACTTGTCACATTTTTTTCCATGTTTAAAATAGCACAGTAAAGTTTACTTAATTTTTTTAATCTAATAGGAAGATTAAAAGGTCTGGCCTTGTTGTCATTGCTGTGATTCTGTGCAAAAATGGTGTTCTCAGTGGGCAATAGCAGGACTACGAGATAAAATTCACCTTTCCTGTATCTGGTTCAATGGCAACCTGATTACTGGGCAATTCTCTATTGCACCTATGTGAGATACTGAGCTTCTGTTGTCTGTTAAAATAATGTTTTGAGTTACCATTAATAGCATTTTTTAAGGAATTTTGATTTCTTTTAATTACAAAATTACAGTCAGGTAGTTTTTTAATACGTGATGGTGAAATTCTTGTGCAGTTGATCTTTTTCATTCTATTAAATGATGAAAGCCAGTACAATGCCCTTTTAACTGTGTTGAGTTTAACATATAGAAAAATCATGCTTAAAAACAAAAAGTGTGAGATTGAAATAATTAGGTATATCTTTATTGGAAATTATGGTCATACCTGAGTATTTGCTGCCTATGCTAGCTGTGGTGTTAAAAATATGACTTTTTCTGCAGACTTGATTGAATCAGAATTGGCAAATGCCTGGAACATCCCAGTGCTGGATTCTGCAGCCACCGAGTAAAGGGGCTGTTTGAGAGAAGTGTGTCTGTCTGCAAACATTTCTTGTGTTGTGAGGCAGCATCCTGCTGGATCAGAATACGATATTTGTACTAGGACAGAGTGCTGTGACCCTCATAGTTTAAGCTGTGCTTCAGAATCCTGAAAGGTGAGGTGTGGCCTTGGAAGGGAGCAGGCAGGGAATGTGAGCTTGGGTGGGATACAGGGGTGGGCTGGCAGAAAGCTGTTCTGCTGTTGCTCAGGAGGGTGGAGATGGACTGCGAGCTGCTGAATGGGTTCCTGGGCAGCAGGAAATGTGTCTGGGGCAGTGTCTGGAGTGGAGGGTGATGTGCCTGATTTGAAATGACGACCAGTGCACATTTAAAGTGAATTTTGTTTGTCCTTATCCCAAGTCCTGCTCAATGTGGTTTCTGTTTTCTCTACACAAGGAGACGAGGTATAGCTGATCTAAATAGCTTTGTTCTCCTTCTCCTTGGCTCAGTGTGTTACCTTACACCTGCCCACTGACTTTGGTAGTGGCACAGACTTCTCAGCTGTTCAATTTGTCTTTTCCTGTTGGGCTCTGGGTGTGAGTACGTGCTGCCAAAACTGATGGTGAATGAATTTGTGTGATTATTGTAATTTTCCTGTATGAACTTTTTTCCCCAGACTGAGTTGACTGCTTAGAGGGCATGAAAATAGCCATTATGTAAATAAATACTGTAGCTTCCAGTAATTTCTAACAAAAATTATGCTGAAATTCCCTGTCCTATGAAAAATCACTAATACAGTAGTTAGTGAATAGTATGCAGAGCAGTGGTCTCTAAACAGTTAAGGGATTTTCATTATGAATATCATTACTACTGTTCATTTCTAAATTCAGTACTATTGAGGGAACAAGCAATTACCTGCCACTCAAGGAATTCCCTCTTGAGCTTCCATAAGTACATTTTGTAAAGTCATTCAAACACCTCAGTGCTGTGAATCTCGTGTCTGTCACGGCAGTCAATGTAATATATGTTTATGTAGAGAAACATTACATACTGTTACATTTTTAATTGATTACTATAAATATTTTAGTGTGAGGGGAATTTACTATCTATAGACTAAGATCTTGCTAACTGGGATTAGGCCTACTGCAGACAAGTTCTTTGCAAGCTCTTTGTGTAGTTGCAACAGATCTTGATGATCTTATCTGTGTGATTTCTTGCTCTACCTGTTTTTCATCTTGCCTCTCTCATCTTTATAAAAGTGATTTTCAGTCTGCATCACAAGATGCTTTGTATCATGTGGCTTAGTGATAAAATGTTGGGGGGAAAGCACAGCCACTGAGTTCTGCCAGTTCTCGGGAGTTAGAATGATTACCCAAGCTATTGGATTCCTGTGATTGATCTTGTCACACTAAAGTGTTACTGGCATTGGCTTGATTGTAGTCTAATATCTGTCTGTATAAAATACCTTTAAAATGCCAACAGAAATGCCATTATTGGTAGCAATTCTCTGCATTAATGCAGAGCATTTGGAATTGCTTTTTGTGAGGGTATTGTTCCACTGAGGATTCTTACATACTTTCCCTTGTGTTCTCTTCAGGATCCAACTTATGACCTTGGAGTTTCAGCATGGTACAAATGCTGAATTTATATTTGCATCATCCCTCTGATAAGAAGAAACACACATTTTCTGATGTGTAGACTCAAATCTGAGGGGGTGATTAGGGTGCCAGTCTAAAGGGTCAAGAAAAAAGAGCATCAGAGACCAGTGTCAAAATGTAGTTTGAATCTGAGTATGGTTCTTTTCTGAGAAAAAAAAGGTGCTTTGGCATAACTCAAGAGACATGGATGCTGTTAGGAAGTTGTTAACCCATGCAAGGAAGAGTAAACCGTGACGTGCTGTGTGCCAGCACTCCCTGGTCAGGAGGAGAAAGGCCCCTGCTGTGGTTTGCACCCAACAGTGCAGGTTTCTTGCCTTATTCTTCACCTGGGGATGGGAGCAGGGCTCCTTTAGGGCCAGCTCCCTTCACAGGTGAGTGCCTGGACTTCCTAACTGTTGATACATTTACAAACCTTACAGAATTGCCCCGCTACATATCAGACAGCAGATGCCACCATAAATTCATAATGACTTAAAGGTTGGTCAGATGGGGTTTTGTCTGGCAATTCACAGATTTATTGTTAAGTTAATTACATGTTTCTGAAAAGCACTACTTTTTGAACAGGTTTTGGTGTTTCGTGTTCTTAAGGTGTTTTTGAGAAACACAGCTCTTTGTTCTAGTCAAATGAAATCTACTCTTTATTTCTTTACACCAATAGAATACACTGTGGTCCAGAGACTATTCTGATACAGACAACTCTGCCTTGTCAGAAAACTTCTATTGTCCTTCCGTACTGCTGTATTTGATAACTGTCTCCACTGATATTGACAAAACTCTCAGGAGAAAAAAGAAAATAAAGGAAAAGGGAAAACTAGTCTATACTGGGTGCAAGCACATTGAATTGCCTGTGAAAGAGGAGAAGTCTGTGGGAGAGATGAGCACCAAGTAGCCCTTTCTGAAAAGGTGGAGGTGTATCCTCTGGAGCTGTGCACACCATCTGTACGATTCACCTTCTTTACTGGAAATTAAATGTCTGCATCTGACTGGATGTGCTTGAAATGAGGGCATTTTAACAGACTCAGGTGCTTTACATTTAAAATGGATCTGCTGTGCTGCCAAGTGTAGGGTGGATTCCATTCCTCCAGACAGGTGAATTATGGGCAGCAGGAGTTTGAAACCATCTTCTGTCTCACAAGACTCAGATCAGCTCTTTTTTCCTCCTCCTGCTTTATTTTATTGTTAGCCAGCAAAAGCTTTAATCATCCCTTTCTATCCTTATCTGCCCTGCAAGAGAACAGTTGTGAAGATGACTCTGTGCTTCTAAACTGGTTTCTCATTCAAAGGGACCTAATAGTGGACAGATGGCCAAACCCTGGAAAACAGGAAATGACAGCAAGGAGAAAATTCCCTCTGCCAAATACCTCTGCAGCTCACTGGGTGAAGGGAGCAGGGGGGAATATTCTATTCCCATCTCTTAATGTGGACGAATCTGGCAGAATTCCATTTTGTTTGGGTCAGATTCTCTGCTCAGTGTAAGATTTGGAGCATTATCTTCTTTATCTCTTTCATCTCTTGGATTGCTTAGCCAGGCATTTTGATGAAAATGTGCCCTAGGTGTTCTCTGAGTTCAGGCTGCAGCCACAGGAACGAGAAGTGACAGATGGGGCCATTTGAGTGAAATCCATCTGCTATGATAAGACTCCTAAGGGCAGCTTTTGAAGGCTTGTTGGAAGCACCCAAGCAGTGCAGAATTCCAGGGGGTTAATGCCTGCACCATTTTCCTGTTAATTCATTTGAGGTTTAGAAAACTTCTGAAAGGAAATACTCTCAGATGAAGCTCTTGCAGCTCTGTGAGGGTGAGACATCTCTGCTATTTTGTGACTTGAACCACCGAGCAGCATTTCTTGGGACAGACTTTTTCTCATTTCCCAAGAGAAGCATTTCAAAATGTACTGTTTTAAAACAGTCAAAGGCTTTACATTTATAGAAATTTATGAAAAATATCTGTGGAAATTTTCATTCATGAACAACTTTGATATCATGTGAGATCATTGTGGGTGCACTTGATTTGGATGCCATTTTGAGATATGGTCATGAGACCAACAGAGATGTTTTTTTCTCCTACTCTGTCTATAATTGACAGAGAGAGAGAGGGACAATGGGAAAAGGACTCCCGTTAGGATTGAGAAACCAAACTTCCACAGAGGTTAAAGGTGAGGATGCCCTCCTGCACTGTGTTCAAATGTTTAATACCTCATACCTCTGCAGTACTGAACACCTTAGCTCAAATGTAACATCCAGTTGTTGCTGCTGCTTCCATATCCCTGTCTTGGTTTTGCTTGAAGCTCAAATGGGAAGAAGTCTCTGGAACTTAATCATTTGAATATTGATGTGTCATTGTCTAGGTTGAAGCATTTCTGTCTTTGTTTTGATCCCAGAAGATTGACACCTACAAGCAGAACAACTTGTTTCTTACTGTGATAATGAATGAAGTCTTGGAGTTAAATGAACTTTCTTCTTCTGGTTTGTCTGGTGTTTTGATAGTTTATATATGTGATGAAACTGGTGGAAAAATGGGTGACTGGCATGTGAAGATAATGTCAGATCATTGTGACAATGATGATAAGAATTTATTTGGGACTTATGCAGATCCACAGCAGGAATTTACCTGCACCTGCCTTATGGAAGGAGACCAACACAATTCTTGCACAAGAAATTCTCCTCAAAGTATTTAGCTATGAAATTAACATAAAGTGAGCTGGCTGAAAAGCTATAATTTCACTCATTACTCTGTGGTAAATCTTAATTTGGCTCTATAAGAATTTTTTTTTCATTTTAGTGTATTCATTTAGGAAAATCAAGGAGTTACTTAATATGCAGTTTCCATATATTGAAACATTCTTTGCATTCCTCTTTGTTCCTCCAACACTTGAAGTGTGTTTCAGCATAATCAGCCTCCCAGTGGATTTTAGCATGAAAACAAATCTCACTTTAATTTCACAAACTTCAGTTTACTGAGCCGTGCAAGGAAATTAAATTACCTGTTTGCAAATATAGTCTCCTTTCTTAGGAAACATTTTTACTATCACTTGCAATTTCCATGTAGCTCTTTCCATTGTGGGCTTTTAACTGTTGTGATTGTGCCATTAATCAAGAGTACAGGCAGGGGAGCAATAACTCAGACAGGTTTTCTGGTTTGGGACTTTGGGGTGGATTGTGGGCTCAAGGATAGGTGGGGATGATGTCAAACCAGAGCTCAGTCACTGTAGGGTACATCTGCCAGGGTGTAGTGGTAACAGTGAGGGAGCCAGCTGGTTGATTCATATGTTGTTGTCGGCCTGGAAAAGGATATTATCTCTATCTGTCATGTGTTTAAATAATTTCTTGTGTATTTTGGGCTTAAATATTCAGAATTTTGAACACGTCGTTTCTCAGTTCTTGACCCTTAAGCTGCTTTTGTGTTATGCCAGTGATAGGCACAGTACCTTATAGCTTTTTAGCACCTTTCAGCACTGGGGAAAACAAAATTTTAATGAAACTGCTCACCCTTTCAGTGCGAGCTCATTACTGTAGAAACAAATTATCCTTTAGAAGGATGTAAGAGAAGGTGATAATTTTTTCAGCACAGGATGCTTTATCAGAAACACTCATTTATTGACTGCAAAATTTTAAAGGGAAATATGCCAGCCTTGATGAGCCTTTTGTGGAGTATTTCCTCAGGTCTCCGATGAAAGTGATAACTTGAAAGAGAAATCCCCAAGAGAAACACATAGACTAGAGATTAATATATAGCCTCGTGTGTGGGATGTGGAGTGTGACTTGTTCCTATCCCAACTGATTATTTTGAAGCTGCCTTCATGTTAGAACTCTCTGCCTGGTGTCATCTGCACAGTCTTGTTTTCTAGTTTTGTTTGGTTTTGTTGTTTTGGTTTTTTTAAATCTTGGAATGCTTTGGTTTTCCAGTGATATAAAAGAGAATATATTTTTTAATGTTTTCCTTAATCTGTTAACTATTTCTTTGCCATCTCTATATGGCTCTTGTATCATTTGTGCCTGGATTGGACCCCTGTCACCCCAGGGAAGGGGCTTGTCTGATACTCCCATCTCCGCACAGGAAGCAATGAAACAAGGATGCAAACTAGTCTTCATGGTAAACATGGCAAGCATGGGAAGCAGTGCCTCAAACATGAGGAGAGTAAATCTCTCTCCCCTCAGATTAAGTGCTTCTCTGAATGACAGTTCTTTATAGATTTTTCATTGGTATGATGTACAGCATCCATTATTTTGAAGGACTGCTCTTAGATACAGGTAATCCCACAGCACTGGATGTTTGTGGCTTTGGCATGTAGGCATTAAGTCTTCACAATATGAACACAGGCACAGAATTTTATGGGCTGTACAGGTGTCTGGGATGGCAAATTGCATCTCAGCCAGGCTGAGCAAGGGAAAGCATCATAGCTGATTATTTATAGAAAACCAGTCACTTGCAATAAAGGAGTGGGGGTTAGAGAGGAAGTTGTTTCCTCTCTGACTGATCAACCAGAGGCATTTTTATTAAAGGCAGTTCCTGCAGATAGGTACATGTGCAAGGTATTTATGTAGTGTGGGAGTCTCCAACTACAGACTTGGATCTCTGGTTTCTTTGATTAAAAACATCTCTGGCCTTAAGTTAGTTATGAAATTGTAACTGATCAAGTTTATTATTACCTCAAACTAATGCATGGGGTGTATGTTGAAATTAAGAATTGCTGTAGTCTCTTTTGGTTCTCTCTTCTGGGGCTTACTTATAACTCTAAAGTAGATCTGTATTTTCATTTTTCTTTTTGAAGGAAGAAGGGAATCATGACAACAGCATTGATCAGGGTGCTGAAATAGGACTGCAAGAAGGTGAAGACTTCTGTGCTAGTGCCAGTACAGTGGCTGTGGTCCAGGCTGGGGTGTGAGAGGGGAAATGGGGCCCCTGTGGCACAGAGTCCACAGTCAGGGTGGGGTTAAACAGCTTCAGGCTGGAGCAACCTGCTATTGTCAGACTGAATATAAATGGGGCCTCAGGGTGGGGGAAAAGGCCACAACAGACACTCTCAAGAAATAATTCTCTAATGTGTTTGTATCAGTAGGAAAGCTTAAGAAAGTGCTTCCTGCCTCTGCATGTCATTCAAGTACTGTCCTTGTTTTGCTGTGTAACAGTGCTGGACTGGTTTTGAACTTTTTTTCTGCCCAGCTTTGTTTAGTATCCATTTTTCTTGAACTATCTAGTCTGTGTTTCACAAATTCCACACGTAAAATCCTGCTGTGTGATTCCAAAATCCTGTGGGTAAAAAGTAACACTTTTTCTCTCAGTCTTCTATCTTTTTTCCTTTCTTTTTCTTTTTTTTTTTTTTTTTTATGAAGAATTATTTTGGTCCTGAATAAATTTACATGATCCTGTTACAGTGTGACCTCACAGCATGATGCTGGTGAGGTGATGGTTCCCTGCAGGGGTGAGCAAGCAGTGAGTGCCAAATGTACCCAGTTCTGTCCCTGTGGAAAATATGTAGGAATGTGGGGTAGATTTAGTCAAAGTTAACACCCCTCTGCTTGAGGAAAAATAGCAAAGTGTGACTGTGACTAACTGAATAATTGAATGGATAATTGAATTCATTCCTAAAGGTGACTGCTATGAGAGGGGTAGCTTGCTGATTAAGAGAAAATAACATCCTTCTTAAAATTAAGTCTTTTCTGTAAACCTATTCAGATGCATGGTTTATGTGCATGGAAATGGATTTTAATGTGACTGTGGTAATTTTTTGTATGGGTACATCTTTAAAATCACGTCTAGTATGTTGAGATCAGAGCAGTTACTCTAATGCTAACAGTTGCAGAGGACTGAAGTAACCAATGCATAGATTACGATGTGAGTATTAAGTTTTGGCTACTTTTTTGTTTGTTTTTATGTCCTATTTGGCCAAGCTGCCTGTGTGTGGTTGTGACTTTCCATAATTTAGCAGTTAAAGAAGAAGTACTGAATTACTTTGAGTTTTACAGCATCCTGCCTGCAGCTTAAATCCAAGCTCAGTGCCTGTGGATTTGTGTGCACCTCAGTTCTCCATGTGAGAGGTTATCCCAGTGTGCTCTGTGCAGAGTTTTGGATAGAAACAAAGCAAGACACTCCAGCACAAAGGGCAGCCAGTCTGAAGGACTCATTACAAATGTCACCTCTATCTGCTAATATCTACTCCTGATGCAAAAAGAGCTGCTTCTGACAGGCCTCTACTGCATTTGGCACTTTGGCACTTGACATGGCAGATAATCTATGCAGATACTGATCCAGCAGATTCCTCTGTTTCAATATGCAGAAAATATACAGGTGTATACCCCTAAGTCAATTAACTCATCTTGAAGACTTCAGATTGGAACTTTCATGCCTGAGTGTATTCTGCCCTCTTTGGCCAGCACTATTTAAACATGCATCCCTTTTATTAACTGTGTCTAATCCATATTGGATGAAATCTCAGTAAGAGCCAATATTCTCTTTATTTTACCTCTAACTATTGCTGGTTTTTTCAGTTGGGAATGTGTACCAGGATGGAACATGTCCTATTGTCTTACTATTACTCCACATGGCATGGATCTAATTTCCAAAGTATTAGTTTTAAGCTAAAAAACACCCCTAAATGATTAAAATATTATTGCTTTTAATAATTTGTAATGATTGGGACTGTTACATTAGTTTCAGTATATAGTACATCCTGTGGTCATCTTTTCCTCTGTTATAAAAGGGATTTCAGATCTCTTTGTCAGCTCAACATTTCATTCTACTTCAGTTCTATTTCCTAAAGAAAGATGTAGCTTTGAGGCTGATAAGACCTAACACTGACAGACAGCTATCCTTGCCCTTTAATGTCAATTTAAAAGTTCCTGCAAGTGCAGGTTACTGCTTTTATTTGTCATTCACCCATTTCAGAAATGTTAATATAATGAGACTAAAAGAGATAATAGTATTTGTACACTTGTGGGTTGCATAATCCTGTTAGTTTTGAAAGCAGACTCTTACTGCCAGTACTTTAATGTGACTGCCACTTTGCATATGAAAAACATTTTCATTCCTCCACCTGAAAACCCAGGTGGAATTACTGGTGGAAAGAAAGGACTTGCACAGTCAGCCAGAAATGATTACACCTGAGTCAGTGTGTGGTGCTACCTACAAACATTTTCTTCTTCAGGGGGAATGTCTGGACTGCTCTAGGAGCAAATGTCCAATGTCTGTCTGGTTCCTCTGTGTTCCCCTGCCACAGAGGGAGTGAAAACAGCTCCATCTTCAGCAGTAAATGGCCTGGGAAGCCCCACGGTAGGTCTTTGTCCATAGTAGAATACAAGCAGGCAGATTCTTTATCTGATGGCAAAGCAGTGGTCCCAGAACAGCCCCTGATCCTCTCTGGGTTTTGTCTGTCACACATTTGTAGTCTCTGTCTATAGAGAGATGAGATTTTATCCCTCTGCTCATTTGCATCTCTGTGTTCTTTCATTCCATGCTAATTGCTCTTCTATATTTCACTTCTGTGACATGCCTATGCCTTATCTGTCACTTTTTGAGCTTGCAGTTGCTTACACATTGTTAAGGCAAATTATATCGTAACTGACAACTTAATAGATATTTTCCTCATAGTGACACAACTCTACTCTTTCATGTTGGTAAAAACCTGTACAAGAGGACAAGTCTCTATACTTTTAACCTTCTACATCTCAGAAAAAACAAATCCATGTCACTGTTATAACAAATAGTAATAGAATTAGTTTTTCCTACTGCTTAACATAACAAAGCAGTCAGTTAAAAGAATAATTTATAAACACCATAGATTTCCATAGAATTAAAACTTAGGGGTCTTAGGAAGCTGACTGGCATTGTACTCCAAATTTTTATAAACCTTATTTGTTAACACCTGCAGGCAAATCAAGGAGCTGGTACTACTTAAAGGAACAGAATTATGACTACAAATAAAAGGTGTAAAAAATGTGCTGTCTGAATAAAATAATTTTAAAGGAATATTTGAGGGTTATTGAGTGCACACTTCACCATGTTGCTCAGAATTCTGTTTTCATTGTTGTAAGAGGTGTGAAGATATTAAATTATAGGGAGGTGAGGAGATCTGCAAAATTCTGAGGAGAATGGCAGAAACTACAAACAGCTGCAAAGCTATTTGTGCTGTCTTCAAACAAAAGAAGGTGGACAATGTGTTTGTACTGAAATAGGGTGCCTATACAGAGAGAGAATAATAAAAAATGGATTTATACTCTCGATTTGCTTACTTTAAACTGTTTTAAAAAGACAAAATAAAGCTGTTACTATGTCCAGCCCAGGGCAGCCCCACGGCCAAACACTGCCAAAGCCTACTAGTACCTGCCTTTTTATCATTTATTTTTAATAGAAAAGGAATATTCAGCTTCCTTGGGGATTAGAATGGATACACCTGAAAGTCATGTTTGGAAAAACAGGAGTATAAATCAGAAGAGAGAAGAAGAGGAGGAGCCTTTCCTCTGGGGAAAGAGGAGAACTTAGCTTTATGAAGGAAACAATGCAGCAATGAATTGCAATAGATTAATTTTACTTAAATCTTTTCTTACTATACATTAAAGTGCTGCTGTGGAGGGTATTTTTTAGAGTTTAAACATCAGCTGAGACTTACAAGTGGAGCATGTGGGGCAAGCAAAGAGATTGTGAGGAATAGGTTGGTTCTTGATGTCTGCTTTGTAAGTGGAAATTCCAGAGTTTAATCTCCAGTCACTGTTCAGCCAAAATATTTGTATCGTGCCACTGAAAGACAATTCGTACATTTTTCATGCTGTTTTGGAATTTGGAGAGGTGTGGTCTCAGGTTTTGAGAGCACCTGTGAGTGATTAGTTTTAAAAACAAGACCAAACCAAAGGCAGGCAGTTGGGCACCTGTGTGGGTTGTGACGGCCACCTTGGGCTGCCCTCAGCTGCGGGATCTGAGCTGCCTCTGCTTTGCTTTTCTTGCAGATTTTTTTGTCTCTTGTCCAGGTTTTACCCATTTGATAACAGAAATAGGTGAAATCTGGGGCCACATTAAGAATTACACTCGTGTTTCAGGGCTGGGGTGGGGCTGCCAAATCATGTTCTATGGTCAGATCCCCACATCCAGCAGAGTCATTTGGTGTGGTCACTTTGCACTTTGGTGTCTGCTGAATTCAGAGACATCGCCTTGTTCCACCAGGTTTCAGTCTGTGCTAGCTCTGTCAGCTGCTAGAACTGGGTCTCTGGAAGCTGGGATGTGGCTCAGACACTTCTGCCTTTCACTTGTGGCTGCAGTTCCCTGCTGAGGCAAAAGTGGCCCCAGAGCACTTGTGAATTCATAAAGCTTTGGCTCTTCACTGGAATGGCTTGGAGCATTCATAAATTCACCTTCATAAACCACAGCTTGAGGGATTTCTTCAAAACCTCAAGAATTGTTTATTGTAGTCTGAAGATTGCAATATACTCTCAATTTTCATAATTTAGAAGCTTTTCTATCCATAAATGCTTTGTTCACTTCAGCATTGCCATGAGACTGCTTGACGTGTTTGATCTGCAGTGCACGCTTGGTGTAATACAGTTATGGTTCTAATCCTTCCTTCTGAGAAATGTGAAGGAAATGATGAGTGAAAGACCTGGAAAAAGGTCTGGTCTGTCTGCATGTGGCCCCTTGTAGTAACTGCTGGCTCAGATGAAGATTCATAAAAAGTATTTTAAAAGCTTAAAAGCGTACTCATAACTATTGTCCATCCATTTTCTTTTTCAGTGGAGCCCTGGATATGCTTTAGCCTCTGAATGTGCGCTGTTCCTTGGGAAGGAGAAATTTGTATTGCTATATTTTGCCTGTTACATAAAGGGATGCTAAAACTGAAATTAAAAAAAAAAGAAATAACTGAAAATATTGATGTAAAAAGTAAGAAATAAAAAAGTAAATACACTATGATCGATATCAGAAACAGACAAGGATAAATAAATCCAAACACTGACAGATGTACAGGAATAAAGTTCACTGTCTTTACCATCTAAAAGTTCAAGGCAACAAAAAAAATAAATAAACCAAAGCCAAAAAAGCACCAACCTAACTAGATTTTTAAGTTGCTGTGGAATTGTTTTGTGTACACACTGGGGAGTTGCAAAGGTGCTTGTGGCTGTCCACTGCACACTCAGTCCTGCAAAGCTCACAGTGGTGGGGATATTCTCTTGTGTCCTGATCTCTCTGCTGGCAGTGTTCTGCTGTCAGTGAAATTGTGAACACTTGTGATATTCCTTGGAGCTGAACCCTGTCTTGGCTGTGTGCCATCACCTATAATCTTTTGTGTAAAAAGAATTTTAATTTTAACCTTGTTTGGTTCAGAAGGAAACCCAGTTACTCATTTTGTTAATGCTGAGGCTGTCACAGGGGGAGTTTGAAACCATTGCATCTGAAACTGATGATTAGAACCTTTATCTTTCATAATGATCTTTCTATTGCAAACATCACAAGATGACCATGGAATAAACCCAGAAGCAGGATCAGAAGCTGGAAGAATACACATGGAGAAGTTAATATATTTACAGACTTCGGGTCTTACTGGGATTAATTCAACAAAGATTCTTCAATCCTATCTCCTAGCTGTGTGCCATCATGACTAAGGCAGGTTATTGGCCTAAAACTGGAATAATCTCATTGATGTCTGTGATACTATTATACATTGCTCTGCTACAGTTGGGATGTGGAATTTTGTGACACTGTTTTTTGCACAGAAGCTTTCTGAATCTGCACAATTCACCAGATAGTTGATACGTCCTCCAAAAGAAATTGACTTCCTGACAGATGCCTTTGCAAGGGAAAGATGTGGGGCGTGGGAGGATTTCACTGCTGTACACTGTTGTTTTGGGTATCTTAATCTGGGGGTGATGCTGGTACAAGA
The DNA here is from genome assembly GCA_024734555.1 of Trochalopteron elliotii. Classification (NCBI taxonomy): domain Eukaryota; kingdom Metazoa; phylum Chordata; class Aves; order Passeriformes; family Leiothrichidae; genus Trochalopteron; species Trochalopteron elliotii. Next base: position 1,933,670 of record JANPWX010000211.1, read on the forward strand.
TAGTGGCTACAGAAACCCAGGGTCCAGTGAAGCTGTTGGAGTAGAGATGACTTACATTGATTTCAGTGTCCATCACATTATGACTTGTGTAGATTGTTGTTCTGCTTCTGATAAAAAAAGGTTTAGTAATGAACCTGACCACAACAAGTCTTTATAGATTATGTCTGATTTTAAAAAAAACAAAACAAATTAAACAGCTGACATGAGTATTTTTACAGACAAATACTTCCTCCCCTTCCTAAAATTCAATGGTTATAATATATTTGATGTGACATTTGTTTTCTGTCTTTAAACTCATTTTTTTGACGGTGTCCTTCATTCAGTGGCAAAGACTAGAAGCTACCAGTGCAGAGATGAGCTGCCTTTTCCCTCAGGCCTTTGATCTCAGATTCTGCAGGTAACTGGCAGATCTCTCCCCCAAAAAAGGCAGGACCTCTGCACTGTCCTGCCTGCATGATACAAATGCTGGCATTGCATTGTACTGCTACAAAAGCAGAAAGCTTTCCTCTGGCAGTGCTTTCCCTGCAAAGCCTGAAGATTGCTCAAAGTGCTTCTGCTCTGCTAAGCTCTCTGAACAGGCTCTATCCTAAAAGCTGTGCATAACAAAACCAAGCACTACAGCTTTGATCCATGGAGAAGGAGAAGAAAAGGTCTCAACCACCTCCCTCCTCCTTCATGCCAGTGCTGGACTGCAGAATGTTGGAGGGCTCTGGATTGTAGTGATGGGTTGTGGTCCAGGGCAGGAAATGAGTAAAGCAGCTGAGCTGCCACTTTGTGGGGAGATCTTGTCAAAACTGGTGCACTGAGCTGAAGGTCTGGAGCAGTTCAGGAGCTCATTCCCAGTGGGATGCCAAGGCCCAGCCTCGGGGGAGCAGAGTTGTTTGAATATGGGCAAAAGGCAGTGCAGAAGACTTTCAGCCATGCAATTCTACTGTAGCCCTGAAACATGGCAGACCTTGGAGCTCGTAGTGATTTTATACTTGTTACCTTTAAATCAGCTGCTTAAATTCTTGCTTGACATATTGCACCAGTGAGGATGTGATCTGCCTGATAATTTAACATTATCTTTTTTATTCAGTTTTAATTTTAGCAAGGAACAGTTGAAAGGAAGACTTGTTGCTGGTGTGAGGTAGGAGGGAGCAGATAAATTATTCAGTTAGCATGGCTCTTATTTGTGATATTGCTTAACTAATGAGGGCCATACCAAGCAAATTCAGTGACTTTTTTTCCATGTTGCCCCTCACAATGATACAAGCACGAGGCGTGTTTTTACACTTTGTTATGCAAATGTGCTGTGTAGTATCAGTGGTAAGACTGATGAAAATCTGTGCAGCATTTGTTAGGGTAGCTTGCTTGTCATCATTTCCCTCTGTCATCTGCAGCTCCTTAGAATGTATGAACACATTAAACACATTGAGATAGTGGTGTGTGATGTGTCTGGGAGGGGCAGTGGCTCCCAGGCCGTGTTCTGCAGATGTTCCCTTTCATCTCCCACACGTGTTGGCCCTGCTGTTCCGGGGTCAGATCAGAGCCACTGGGGACACAGAGCTGCTGCTGCTGCTGCTGCTGCTGGGGGAGGTTCAGGGGCATCCTTGATGTAAAGGCACCCAAAGTACTGCTTTGAAAGGGAAGGGGCTTTTGAAGGGTTGCCAAGCCCTGCTCGATTCCATGTCCCTTTCCTCCTTTGCATGTGGGGATTGCCCATATGTAAGAGTAGTCAAACACAAGTGGCCCCTTTTGTCTGTTCTAGCTCAACCACACCAGCCTCTGACCCTTGCCAGGCAGGTGACTTTAGTTAATTGAGCTTGTAGATTCTAATACTGACACAAATAACATAAAATACATTTTTTTTTCAGAGACAAGTTAGTCTGGATTTTTAGGTTTTGGTTTTGGTTTTTTGTTGGTTTGTTTCTTGGTTGTTTTGTTTTGTTTTGTTTTGTTTTTTTCTCCTCTGCTCTTTAATCTCTGCTGTAAAGGTTGATGAGCAGAGCTGAAGATGTGCTGATATAAACACAATCAGTTCCCAAGTCCCTGTGTCAGCTTTGTTAAATTCATGTTTACGTAATTATGGGGTGTCATTTCTGCTTTTATGTAGCTGCAGGCACTTTCCTGGGCTCCCAAGCATGATCCAAACATTGAAGGAACTCTGCTATTTCTTGTTGCATTTTAATATATAACATTTTTAGTGTGACTGTCAAGTTACTGTGTGAGGATCTTGAATGAATGAAATTTCAAAGTCATAAAAAACCTGGAGTTGTGTGGGATTATTTTGGGTTTTATCCAGGACAGGCTCTGGGCAGTTACAAGTGTGCTTTTAGATCAGGTAAAACTTGTGAATGTTGTACAGTTCAGCTGAGGACATGACAGGTCCAGACCTTTCTGCTATTACACAGGGGATCAGACATGCAGGATGAGGCCTTTAGAACTTTTATTTATTTGCAAAATTCAAATAGATAAGTAAAGCCTACAACTGTGATTTAATTCATTCCTTCTGTAATCCTTTCAAGCATTGGTCTCTCCAAATCAGGCAATAAACAACTGTCAGTGTTGATCCCTGAAAAATACTTTTTTTTTGGCCTTACCACTTACAATATGGTGTCATTTCCACATTTAAATAGCTTCAGGCAGTTTCTTCTGCATCCTGGCTGACTTGTTTTGTGGAGATCTTGGCTCCTGTCAGGAAACTCTGAGTGGTCTGATGTGCCCCCACTGTCTGGGTTCTGCCACACCCTGCCTGTGCTGCACAGACTGATGGAAAAGGTTCTCACCATACTGGTGACAGAACAGATTGTGTCATCTTGGTCCCTTTTGGTGTCACCCAGAGGAAATGCTCAGTTATTGATGTGGTTCAGCTGTGGTTATCCCAAAGCTTCATTTCATCCTCTCTTGGCTGGTACTGAGTTGTATCTGGTTTGGTGTTTTATGTGCACTTGCTCTCCAACTGTACTCACTCCTTCCATGTATTTTCTATTTAACATGCCATATTTCTTATAACCTCCTGTTTTGGAGCCAGAACCTTTCTTGGGCATGTTAGAAGGAAGAGCAGAACATTTTTCTATTAGCAACCCAAATGTCGTTTGATAATACCATTGAATATATCCATTGCAATCAATGGATGAGGAGATTCTAATTATCAGCAATTATTTCTGGTGAAAGGAGCCTCAAAAACAGAGTATCCAGAGAGCTCTTACTTAAAACTGGGACATAGAAATTGGCTGGAGTAGTTGTTTTAGGAAGCACAGAAAAAAATTCTCCTTTATGTTACATGTATTTTCAAGTAATCACTGGCTAACCAGGGTGACTTCTTGCTGTACAAAAAATAATAGGTTTTTGGTGAGATCTGAAATACTAGGAAAAATTGAAGTGCAAGTTCATTTCTTGAAAATATGTCCAGGAGCTTTAACCTTTTCTTCAGATTTCACAGGAATGATTTATATAGTTGTATATTTTTATGTCCAAACCTACTTTTTTTAACTAGGTTGTAAAAAATATCAGAAATGTGACATTAGTCAGCTGTTTCTTTGACAGCAGCCCCTAACAAGCTAGCAGACCTTTTTGAATTTTGGTGGGGTTTTATATATGGAAACTTGGTTGCAAACTCCTTTCAAAATTTCGTTGCTTGCTCAAATGCAGATATTATGTGCATAATGAGGGGTAAAACTGACAGGACATGTCTGTCACTGGAGTAATGAATATGAAATGATCAGTTTGAAATGAATGAACTGTAAAATATATGATTATCATTCAGTGTTCCATACCTTTCACAGTAAAAAGTATGAAATGAAATTTGCAGTAAAATGTGTCCCATCTGTAGTACTGCAGGACAAACGCTGAGATGTCATGGGTCAAAATCATTCATATTAGTAATTCGTAGTGGTGATTGGTAATTAGGGAGCAAGTGATAAGGGAAAAGAGTGTTTGATATTTAGTCATGAGACTTAACCAATTAACTAAAAAGAACCCCAAATGGGTAGAAGATGCAATTTCATTTTCATTCCATCAGTCTGTCTTTTGTTTGACAAACAAGTTTTTCTGCACTGGCTGGAGCCCTGGAAACTCTTTACAGCAGACAGCAGTAATTAGGAAATGAGCTGTTTAATTATCAGGGAATACTAATAAGGAATGAATGGAAGCTTAGCTGGTTTTGAGATTAGACAGAAATGAATTAATTTATAGACATAAAGGATGTATCTTATGCAAGCTCATATCAAGCTCTTGTTAGCAATTAATTATTCCAGTATTATAGTACCTGTTTTGGAGAAAAAAGTACTGATTGCACAGTGTGTTCCAGTGTTTCTCAAAATCAGATGTTTTCTCCAAATGTATATTTTCATTTTTGGAGAAGAAACGCAAGCTAAATTGTCACCTCCCAAGCAGTGAGCATTCCTTGACATTTTGCTGCCCGATGGCAGGAGCTCCTATTTGGCTGACCAGTGATTCTTTCACTCTTGTGTAAGTGCTTGCTGGCCTGGAACAGAGCAGAATGTTTTACATCACTACTCAGACCAGCAGTTGTCCAGCATCATCTGATTTTCCTTCATTTGCCTTAGTGCTGGCAGAGCCCCAGTGGCTGCCATACCTTGTGAGCGACATGTGACCTTGGTGGGCTAAGGGTCACATTCCCAGGCTGACAGTGTCACCGGAGAGGCAGCAGGGTTGGGAGTATCACTGGACAGGCAGCAGGGCTGGGAATGTCACTGGACAGGCAGCAGGGCTGGGAGTGTCACTAGACAGGCAGCAGGGTTGGGAGTATCACTGGACAGGCAGCAGGGCTGGGAGTGTCACTGGACAGGCAGGAGGGCTGTGCTGGAAGGGAGGAGCTGGTGGATCTTGGTTCCTGCTGTTGAGGGCAGCTGCCAAACAGGAATCACTGCAGCAGATGTCCCTGGTTTGCCATGCCAGGGAGTGAATATCCCATCCCACAGAACCTGCTGCCCTGTCACCCCCACGGGCAGGCCAGCCGTAGGCTTGATGAGGTTTGTAATGAGGAAGAGGAGGAGGTTTCACTGTGGGGTTTTGTATGGTCAGGAAGATTGGTCAGCCTTGCCCCAGTTCCTTGTTTCCTGTGGGGTCCCCTGTACAGTGTGCCCCAAGTCTCAAAGTCTGTATTTTGGTATTGCCCGAGGAGGGCAGAAACGTAGGCAGGAGCTACAAATTTTTGAAGAAGGAGAAACCCTAAAAGAAACCTTGGAATGCTATCTGTCTTGGCATCTGAGGAAAGGCTGTGCAGACCCCAGACCCCATTATGTTTAATGCCAGAGTGAGGGGAAAAGATGACCCACAAATTCAGGTGACATCTAGGTTAACTTTCCTCTGGTTGGACATCTCCTTCCTCACCTCTTTATAGGATCAGGCTAACATGAGAGGGACAGTTGTACAGGGAGGTTCCCTGGAATCAAGATTCAGATTCAGAGTCAAGATTTAAGACAGCTGAAAATCTGTCTTACACTGTGGAATTTGATAGTTTGTTCTCATTCCTAAAGAGGCTGAAATGCAAAAAGCACCTTGATGCTTTCGTTGGAGCCATGTGGGGACAAGAATTTGTCACTTGGTGCAAGGTCATGGTCCAGCTCTGACTGGAGCTCTGGGAACTTTTACTTTTAATGCAGGCAAATTGTGCCACACTTTCACCCCAAGATCCACCTGTACTCAGCATTTGTTATTTAAATACATAAATGTGGATGTGAGTACATGCTAATATAAAAATTGCATTTTAAAACTTGGCTGTTGGCAGTATAATTTCTATGTAAGTAGACTGATACGTTTCAAAACACTCAGCAGTTAGGAGATACTTGAAGATGTTGAGGGCAGAAAGAAAAATAAGAGCCTGTTTCCAGGTGGAAATGCAAAAAAAGAGGTGAGGGAGTTTTGAGGGAAGAATAGGATCAGTGATAATTTTAGGTTTAAATCTATAGAAAATGTACGGAGAGAAAAGATTGCCTTGGAAAAAATAAAGACTGCATTGATAATGAGGAGGTGCATGAAAATCAATTAAATTAAGTATTGTGTTATGAAGTCAGAGATATTTATAACCAGAAACAGCATCAAAGCTTTAAAACATATTTCTTTCAGGCAGTTCCTAGGTCTAGACTCAGCTGTTAAAAGAAAACAAATGAAGTAGGAAAAATTAAAGTGTAGCTAGAATATGTCTGAGGAATGCAGAATAGTTACAAAAGGCAGGGAGTTGGTGTGTTCACCATATGGATTACACAGCTCATGGAATTAAGGCATTCTCTGCCTTGGATTGCTGAAACACAGAGGTCTTGACTCTTACAATGTCTGGAACACCCACATTCCCATTCATTTTTGGGGGGTAGACAGATCATTACTTGTTTTGGAGTGTATAGAAGCTTCAGTCAGGACCACAAAGTAGTAAGAGCTGTTGTATGGAAGTGCAAAGAAGTTGGGCACGGTCTCAAAAACCTGCTGTTCTTCAGGAGACAAAGGAGAATTTGTCAGAAATTGTGGGCCTGATATTTCTGGGTCTGAGAGATTTTAGCCTGCTAGCAGCTGCTAACTTTTTCCCAAGGAAAAATTTCTCAAGAAAGCTTCTTCTCAAAACAATCTTGGCAAACCACTCTCCTTTCTCAAAACAATCTCTCTTCAGGTGATGTTTTGCTGTTTCTCTAGTTTAACCAATGGCATTAGAGAGGTGTCGTTCCTATTCACGAATCATGTTAAGTCTGTGTTGGAATGCCTTATAAAAGGTAGGAAGAATTAGACAATAAAAATTTTTCTATGCTCTTTTCCTTTTGAAATATTTCAAGAGTCTCTCATCTTTCTGTCATGTTCTGCAACGACAAGAAATGACCAGCATGGATAGAACTGCACTGACTGGCACCAAAGCAGGAGACACTCCAGCGTGACTTTTATCCTGCCCGTGTGTTTTTTACTGCATTCCTGCTTTCTGCTGGGGCTGGGAAGGGCAACACCATCAACTTACACCTGCCTTGTGCACTGATGGTAGTAAAACTTAGGAAAGTTTTATTAATGTGTAGGCACCATGTGACAAATGCCATTTAAAGGCATATTCTGAGAGGTTTGGAGTGAGGATGGAAAGTCAGTTAATAGATTTATTTTGAGGCACATTTTGACTTAAGAGATACCTGGACACAAAATAAATATTTGCAAATGGACTTCCTGTTGTGTTTCTCTGTGGTGCCCTTCTGCCTGCATTACTGGTAGTTATTTTTTACACTTTGTGGTTTATTTATGGGTTTGGTCCATGGCTGTAGGACAGGTTGTGATGACCCTGTGACTGGCATGGAACAGAGCTGTGCCACCCTGCTTGTGAACAGCTTGCAGCGGAACAGTGAATGTGACATGTGCAGTCCCCCTGTGGTCTGCTCATAGTGCACAAATGGTGTAAGACAATCAGAGGATATGTACTCTAAAGGGTTCTCATGCTCCCAGCTCTGGATTTCTGTGCATTTTCACATCTCTCCCTTGACCTTTCAGCTTCATGAGCCTTTGCCCACACAAATGTGCCTAGAATTTGTCAGTCTCTCCGTTGGCACTCTTCCTGTTATTCCCTCTTAAAGAATTGGAGTTTCTTGGTTTTCATCAGGAAATAAAGCATCTCTTTTGTAGTGCAGTGACAATTTCAAAACCAACATGGTTCATTTGGAAGGAGTGGTGGCCATATGAAAGAAAAAGATGAGTAACTTCTTTCAAGATCTGCTGGATGAAGTAAAGGGCAGCTAATTTGCAGCAATAGCTGTCCTATACATGATCAGCTCTCTATTGCAATATCCTTCAGCCTCTGATGTATGGAAATCTGTAATTTAAAACAAATAATGAAAAGATGAACATCAATACTTTCTTCTGTTTTTTAAGAAAAGAAACTGCTTACTCCTTCAAAATTCATGACATTAGGATTTATCTCATTTCCCAGGATTTCCAAATGTGTAGGCTAATATGTGGGAGCATAGGATTTCAATGAGATTAAATTTGTGATAGCACTCAAGTCTGTGCTATCAAAATAGTGTGGCATGAAATTTTATAAAGGCTAAAATTTTAAAGATTTTTTTGCATTTATTTTAGCTTTATAATATAATACGGGTTTTAACTTGTAATTTTTCAAAATACTGTTCTCAGCTACAGAGTATTGCTGAAACTCTTGAGTCATAATTGCATAAATCCTAAGGTACCTTAATATCCTTTTTTAAAACTTCAACTCAAGGTACTATTTGCAGAGGAAAATGTGCTAATCTGAATGATAAGGTGCTGAAAAACCTTTGAAAATCTGCTCAGCCAGTGTTAAAATGTCTCCCGTAGTAGCTGCAATGTTCACTTTAGAGATGTCATAATTGAGACATTTATAGGGAGAAATAGCAGCAATTGGAATTGCCTGGTTTTGGTATTTCAGGCAGTAAGAGGGATATTACAGATGCAAATTAGTTCTTGAGTTAAACAGGGCATCCAGCAGGTCTACAGCTCCTCAGTGAGGAGCTGTCTTTGGTGCTGTTGGGGGATTGCTCTTGCTTTTCTGCACAGCCTCTGAATTTGATTTGTTTTGCTTCCTGTGAAAACACACTGTCATGATAAAAATGTTCACTGGAGATCTGTGTGTTCCTCAGCATTTTGTGAAATACCTGGAGTATTTGGTGCCCAGTCAGTGAAACAGTGCTGGAAGTCCTGGACAACTCTGACAGAACCCTTCAGAGCTCACTCCATTCTTGTTTATTTAAGGAATAAGGACTAGAGTCAGGTTAATTTAAAATGCCTCCTGTTAATGCTCATAATGGAAAAATAAATCCATGTTCTGAACAACCTTCTGCCCAAACAAAAGAGATAAAGTGTGTAAGACTGAAGTAGCTTCATACAGTGAGCGTGGAGTTATTAAATATTGAAGAAAGTTAAATCAAATGATAGAAGGGTTAAATATTGGGCATCTCAAGCTTTTATATCTTTAAATGAGAATGAAGCTGTTCCTTGGGAATTCATGTTGAATTGAAGATCAGCATTGATAAGCAAGATAAGTGAAATGCTTTTTGAGTACAAGTAAATATATTGGAAAACACCTTGTTTGTGAGTTTTTTGTGACCTTGAGACGTCAGTGAAAACAGTGAAACTTTTTAAACTGTTGGATACTGGCCCCAAGATTTTTAACTGTAACTCATGTCTGAGGGTGCAATCAGTAAGTTCCCATGGATAGCTGTGGGAGAGACTCAACCCCTTAATTCTAATTTTGTTCCTTAGCTATGGGGCACATACAGCCTCCTTGATGCTGGAGGCATGGAAACTGTGGGAGCTCAGAATTCAGGTTTGTATTCTCTGAAGTCTGTTCTGACAACTGTCAATAGATAAAATTATTCAGAAATGTTGATGAAGGAGTTGACATGTCTTTTGTGTTAATTAAAATAACTTTTAAGCTTAAAAGCATTTCAAGGCCCAAAGACCAACTACGTGGTCTATTCCCTAAAAGAGAGAAATGAGACAGGGTGTAAAGGCTAATTCCTGTATGCATATGAAAATTCAAAATGTGCTTTTCAGAAATAAGGGTCAGACGTAAAAAATGCTGCTGAAAGTTTTACATCTCAGTATTGTAAGTGGAGTTCTACTAAATGTGCAGCTAGATTGCTTTTCCTGAACAGCACAGGTTTGGGTTGAGCAAAGTATTTACAAAGTTCCTGTTAAATGTTTAATATTAATTTGGTCAGTATTAAGAAGTTTATCTCCCCCACTCACAAAAAATCCGAAACAAATGAACAGATTTACAACAGAATTAAGTGTATTTATAGCTGCATAAACATCTCAACATGTCTGAATAAGAACAGAGCATGTTATTTTACTTTGGAAATAGCCAACAGTGGAGTAATTACTGATATTATCAAGTCTATTAGGCAAGGCACTCAGTGCTTTTGGTCAAATTAGTTTGTAATAAGAATTGGCTACTAACAAAAGATTCTTCCTTTTCAAATGTTTTCCCTTTTTTAATATAAGAACAAATTTTGTTGATGGGAACTGTCATTATTGAAAGGCCTTCTCTCAGGGGCCAGAAAATGCGTTTATGACAGAAAATGTAGTGCAATGTTTGGTGCAGAATAGGTTTTGCTGTGCAGCACAATCAAAGCAGTGCCAAGGTATCCACAGGAGCTCTGCTGAGTAATTTAATGTTGCTGAGATGCACTGCCCATAATGTATTGCTCAGTTAAAATGTTCTCCAAAGAGTTCACATCTCATAATCACACATCATAAATCATATAAATTCTGCTTTAACTGATCTTAGTGTCAAAACTCCCATTGCCTTAATTGGGGCAGGAGTTTCACGTTATTACTTTATGTAAAAGCACATAAAGCATTACGGTTTAAAGTTATCTATCTAAAAATAAAGCCAGAACATAACTACTGGAATTTCAGTAATTCAGGCAATGGCATCACAGGGAGAACGAAGTGTGTGGGACAGAATAAATTTCTTCTCTACAATTTGTCTTTGGCAAAGCATATAAAATGTGTTTTATATGTGAATGTTTTTGGAAAATTTTCAGGGTTTTTGTAGGTAGGAAAATACAGTTCCTCCTGATAGAGCTACTCAATGAGGTTTTTTTTTTCCTAATACTGAGAAAGATTTAATCCTGTAAAATGCAAACACTTATTTACTTCTCCTACTTCACAGCCATTTTCAGTTTCCACTTTTTTCTTAGTTTCTTTTTTCTCAAAAATGCATTAATCCATGTCTTTGTTTTTTCTGCCTTCCAGAGGAAGTCTTAAATTCTTTCTCAAGCTCCAATTCTCATTTCTTTAGTGACCTAAGCCCCCAAATCTGCCTGTCTTCTGAATAGTTTTGTTCTTAGCTGCTACTTTATGAGATTTGGGATTTTGCTGCAGCCTTTGGTTTCTATTCCCAGCTCATTCTGGAAATCCAGGTTTCTATCTCAAGACATACCTTGGGGGAATTAAGGTCTCCTCTACTATAAAGCTACATGTGCACAATACAGTCACGTGTATGAACTGTATGATGAGGACTTGCTTAGTAAAAAACATAATCTCTGAAATACTTCAGTTACCAGAAACTGGAGTTACCAGAAACTCCAGTGAATTTCTGTTAAGGATATGAGATTTCAAAACTTCTCTCTTGTTCATCAAAGAATGACCATGGCACAAGCCGCGCTTGTGAGTCAAAACCACCTTCTGACCTCACCCTCTTTCAAATTTCTCCTTCTCGGTCCAAAGCTCATGGCTGTTAAAGTTCTCCAGAGAACAGCTCCCAGAAACTCAGACATGGACAAATCGTGGTTTTAGTTGCCATTTCCTTTGAAACACCTGAAAAACGAGCCTGAGCTGTGGCATTGCTGATCCCACAGGTGTCACTGTGGCCATCACCCAGGAAAGCACTGTCCCCAGGGAGGAGTGACCACCAGGTCAGTGGTGTCCAGGTCTGGGGGCTTTTCCAGCCAGAGGGATTAGGCCTTGCAGCTGTCCCTCTGTGTCCTGGTTTAGGGCCAATTTGGGAGGAAACCTCCGAATGGGGTTCCTCTGGAGAGCAAACCCAAACAGCCTGTGCCTCCCCCAAGCCAGTCCGGGAAAAGAACTTCCTCAGAGAAAAGTGGAAAAAACTATTTATTTAACAAACAAAATGCCCACAAGCATAAGGAATGAATAATATCAAACAATCAAACCTCTTGCCACTCCGAAGAGAGATGGCAAAACTGAGAGTTTGTGCCAGGAGTTAGCTCAGCTCTCTCAGTCTCTTATCACTCCCAGTCCCTTGGGTGCTGGAAAATGCCGAGTCCAGGCCTGGTGGGCCACAGGTGCAAGATCCCGGTGCTCCCCTGGGTTTTTTCAGTCCAGAGCAGATTTAAACAGTCCCGAGAGAAAAAGGAAAAAAACAGTCCAGGAAAGCTTCTTTGCCTCAGCTAGCTAGACTAACAAAAGGAAAAATAAAAACTCTCTCCCTGGCTGCTGTCCGTGCATCCAACGAACACTCACAGTCCCAAGGACAAAGAGAAGATCCTGAGGAGTGAACACTGTTTCTCAAAACAAACTGTGCGCTTCTTCTTTCCCTGCTCACTCTCAGAACCAGTCTTAAAGGTACAGAACACAGAACAGACGACTGGGGATACAGGCATCATAGTCACCTTAGGACACTGTGGCAGCTGCATCCCTCGGAATTGACTGTGCAGCATCCCACAGCATGTCTTGCTGTACAAGGGGAGGGCTTGCAGCAAGTCAGGAAGTTCTCTGACATTCTGCAGGAGTTAATGGCATTTCCTGTGTGTCTCAAAGGCTTCCTGGGCATCCTCAGTTTGCTTGGTTCTGAGGGGAAGACCTTTGACACCTCCACAGGATTCCAGCAGGCTGAGCTGAAGATCATTGAAGTTAGCAGATGAAAAGACTTAGAGCTGAAAGAGGTGGTAAAAAAGCCTTAATTTTCTGCCAGTTTTTCAGGAATTGGCAACCTCTTTAAGCTAGAGATGAAAGAACATATTATCAATGTAATTAAATGGAAAAAAAATCTATTGTGTTATATAGAAGAGACAAGAAAAGAAAACATTTGCATTCATAAGCAATTCTTGACCATTATAATTTGCTACCTCAGGGTTTTAGCTGCCTGAAGTTTAGAAATCATCAGTTAAACCAGCTGACAACATTGAATCTGCTCTGGGGTCAGGAGTTAAACCTTCTAATAGTCACTTCTTTCTTTTATAATTCTTTTGTAATGTGTTGTTTTTGGAACAGTGATATTTTTCCAACTGATTTGAGTCAGAAACCATCTGAATTTTGCAAATATCATTGTAGTGTATCCCTTGTGCACGTGCTGCTTCCCACCCACCCCCTCTCCCCTCGCCCAAACAAGTGTCTGTCTCAGCTTAGAGAAAAGATGGCTTTGCTCATATGTCCTGATACATGTTGTCCTTATTGTACTCCTGTTATTATAAAGCTCCTGCACTGACAAATCACAGCTCTGTTGCTCACAAGCTTTGTGACTTGGAAGATTTAATGCACAGCCTGTGATTGCCTTTGGGAAGTGCCGTGCATGTCTTGGAGTCTTGAATCCACTGTCTGAGATCAGCATGGTTTGGGGGTTCTAAACATCATCTGGGCCTTTCTCTGTGTCCATTCTGTTTCTGACTTTCAGGACAGCAGTCCTGGGGCAGGAGGCTCCCTGCAGGCTCCTCAAAATGGGGCTTATTTTCCTTGGCCACGTTCTGCCTGGGTGCTCTCATGCCCAGAGTGTTTGCAGAGGGAGCACAGAGGGGCCTCTCCTGGCAGTGCTCTCGTGGCATCCCAAGGCTTGTGGTCACAGCCTTTGGTGGGACAGACCAGGAAATTCAGTGTGGATGCTGCAGGCAAATTTTAATGGATTGACCTCGAGCTGTAATAAAGGAAGATTAATTGCCTTATCCTAGATGGTATAAATTATTTATAGTATGGGTTTATATAAATGACAAATTATAGGAAGGGAGGCAAGTTTAAAAAAAAACAACCCACAGAACGGTATCTTTATGTCTTAAGTAAATATGTTTGAACTCATGGAAGCCTTGTACTGATTCCATCTTCCACCCAGCTAGACAAATGCAAGGAAAAGGGAGACAATAAATGCTTGCAGGGAGGATCTTTTGTGAGGATTAAAAAAAATTTTTTTTTTTCCTAGTTTTAGAGTTAATATCAGTGTGCTACAACTTAATATGCCCTAAGAGGGAAAAGAGTTTTTTGTATAACTTACCTGCTGATTATCCAGTTTATTTTCTCATTTGTGTTTAACTGGCTAAAAGTGCTCTGCTTTTTTAGTTCCTGAAACTTCACATAAAAAAAAATATGTGTATACATCTCTTTCATCCTCTTTAGCAAGTGCAAACCAGAGAAAAGTAATTTGCCTATCACTTTATTTTATAGAATGCTGTGAATTTTAAGCATTGTTGAGAAGCACTGAAATATTTTTTAACTATTCCTGCCTTTTCCATTTTAAAGATAAAATGAAAAATTCCCATCTTATTTAAAATTTTAAAGAATTCCAAAAGATACGTGTTAATCTTTAAAATATCCTAATAAGCATTGTATATAATAAAAATTCTGGAACTTTTTCAATAATGTGAATTTTGTTTTTCTTTTCTAGTTAAACATACAGTTTCATATAGTCTGAAATAGCATGGTAAAATGTTTTTGTTGTGGTTTTTAAAAAAATGTGTGGCGCATTTAATTTAAAAAACGCAGTGTGGCGTTACTATGTTTTTGGAAACCTAAAGTCTGACTCACATATCCTGAAGTAGAATTAGTAGCTCAAGACAGGACAAAACACTTTTGAGTTCTAAAAATTCTCTTCTTTTGAAGATTTTGGAGACTTTCCTCTCTGCACAGGGATAGGAAAATATCCGAGATTTGTGAGCTGCGTTAACCAGTGGATAAACACTCACTTGAATCAGTCTAATATTTTGTAGTTTTGTCTGCAGAATAAGAAACTTAAAGTATTCATTGATCATGTTGCATATGAAGGTTTTTTCTTTAGATTCTAATATTTTATGAAAGCCTGTAGAGTTGTTTCTGCATTTCCTTCTATGGTAATATTTTACCAGCCTTTAACAGGGAGAATATAAACAACACTCCCCAGCCAGAACACCAGCTACTCATCTCAGGATTAGAGATTTCTTATTTTAAAGCAAGTATCTGATACACTGTAAAAAGATCAATAATTTTCATGATGTGAAAATATTCAAAGAGAGATCATCTGATGCAAAAGCATTGCTTTTCACTTCTAAAGAGCATGGATGTTTTCCAGTATTTGCAGTTTCAACACTACAGATCACACGAAGCTTATATACCCATAGTTTTTACATTTAGGGATGTATCTCCACGATTCATCTCCAGGATAAGACCTTGCAAATAATTTGATATTTTATTTTGCTTTTGCTTTGTTGTTCTTTTCCTCTTCCCAATACCAGTCTCTAAGGTCTAAACTGTAGCATTTGTTCATAATGTACTTTTCTTGCCCCAATATAATTAAAGGAATGATTTTGTTTCCACTCATTTGACTGTTGCTCATTGGACACCAACTGGAGAAAGCTGAGGCTGGCAGAATTGCATTCCCTGTGTCCTGAGAGTTCCTTAAGTAAATGTGCCATCAAAAGTATTCTCTAGGAATCAGTAAGAGGAAAGTTTTGGTGCTTTTTTTTTTTTGTTTGTTTCCTTCTTTGGGTTTTTTTGTTTGTTTATTTGGTTGGTTGGTTGTTTTTTTAGGAGCTCAGAACCTTAACAGAATCAGAAGGAATGAAAAGCATTTGGTACTTGAAATTTGAGTTGCATAGGAAGTTCACTTTTCATGTGAGTTCCTGTTTACTGTTTCATTATTGTTCAATTGCATCTGCCTGCAATCAAGGGATGCCCTTTGGCTCAGTGCAGCCTGTGTCCATCAGAGCCTGGGAGTCACACCTGAGTGCCACTGGAGCCCATTTGTGTGTCTGCATGTTCAGGCCATTCACGTATTCTAATAAAAAATACAGAATACTTCAACTGCCCTGCAAACCAGAATTCCAAATGCCATAAAAAGCTCTGAAATTGCATCTATCGCTTCTTATTTTTCAACATTGACAAGGTTTTTGGCCTTCATCTATTGCATAAACTCACCAGTCTCTCCTCTGGCTGTACAGTCATTGCAAGATAAAGAGATTTGAGATCCCTGTTTTCCATTTCACCTTTCCCTGACACATCCCCAGTTCAATCTTCCTGTTGCTTAGTTATTGCAAAAATGGGCAAAACCAACTACTGTGAAGATAAGTATGCTTTCTTCTGAAAGAAGATCTATTGCAACATAGAAATGAGCTCAAAGCTCCCAGATTAGTGCTAGAATATAAAATAATTCAGCTTTAGTAGGATCAGTCTTCCCAAGTCCACAGTTTCCTAATGGTTAAGGAAGCAAGAAAGGAAAAGAATGAACTTCAATTTGCCGTGAATATATTTGTATGCTTTTTACAAATAGCCAGTGAAAATAATGATTTGTTAATTTCCCACATTTACCTTTGGTGAGAGCCCACTCTGTTGTGTGGGTGGTTTTTGATGCTTTCTTCACAAAGGGAGAAACTTGAATCTCATTGATGTCTGGGGGTTTTACAGAAGACAAGGCAGGAAAGAGTTTAGGGTTATATCTGTGGATTTTGTTTGGGTTTGTAATTTTTTTTTATTATTTTTTTTATTTGGTTTCACTTTAAGTGTCAACTCTCCATCTTTGAGGTGATTTCTGTTAACTCACCAGATATTTTCCTCAGCATCTGCTACACACAGCTGAATAATAGGTATAGAAATTGCATCTGAGCTTGCTGCAAATGGGGTAGATATTCCTTGATGCAGTGCTCCCTCTTGCCTGGGGGAGTACATTGCTCAAATTGAAATTCTTTTAGCTGTCACCGTTGTATTTCTTATGTAGGAGTTCCAGTGACATAACATTCAGATTGTGCCTGCAGGAAGAAAGCTCAATTTATAAGCAGAGCAAAGTGAAGCCTCTTACATTTCTCCCTTCCTTTTTATTTTGTGTCTTCAGCCTTTCCAGTCAATAGGAGATGGATGGTGAGAGAGGTGTGAATGAAGAGGGTTCAGCAATAAGACAATCTGGTGATGTGGTGTAGCCTCTCCTTAAAGTGTCTTTTTGTGTGATCTTCCTATGTGCTTCAAGACCAAATATCCAAATGTTCAACAGCTGGATTTGAAGGACAGGTTTTTCCAGAAAAACTTCAGATTTCCTGGTTAAATTGTAAGGAACTGCAGACTTTTATCAGTGATTAAAATATAGAAGTTTGTTTTCTCTACAATGTACAGAACACAGAAGTAATTGTAGGTATTGTTCTGAAAATACAAAGTGAGAAGGTGACCAGGAGTCGAGTGTTCTCATCCACCATTCTGCATTGTGCCTTGTCAAGTTGGGTTTCTCTGGATGCCCTTTCTCTTGCACCAGGGCTTTGCAATTGAAAGTAATTCCTTCAAAAGTGTCTGAACCTAATTAGGCTGACAGTTGAGAACACATTAAACGTATTCTGCAAATTGCCTTTTTATTTTGGTGTCTTAATTGGAGGGATGTCTGTTGGTTTTCTCATCAGTGCAGTACAATCTGCATGTCATTTTTCTTTTATATTTGAATGTTTATTGTAGGGATTTTGTTTGTGGCTTTTGAGTAATACCATTAATGTTGACCATTAATGTTGAAAGTATGTTAAATAATTTTTCTTTATAGATAAAATGAACTGAATGGATATGATGCACAAACCAAATTAATGAGGCATGTTTGTTTCTTTTCTAGTGAACAAACACAAACCCTGGATTGAGACGTCCTACCATGGAATCATAACTGAGAACAACAACACTGTGATTTTGGACCCTCCCCTGGTTGCTTTGGATAAAGATGCACCTGTTCCCTTTGCAGGTAGGAATGTACATGAGCTGCAGCATTTGAGCCTGTGGACTGCATTTTGAATTTCTTGGCATTTGTAAGGAAGGAATTTCCAGTGGAATTTGAAGGACACATGTAAATGTTGTGTCAGTACTCAGGACCTGACTGTTAGATCCTGAAATTAGGTGTTTCCTGCACTGAATTTGTTGTGAAGCAGAACAGAATACAGAGTAATACAGCAAGCACCCACTATCAATATATTTTTAATGAAAACAAAATAATTACATTATTACACTTGAATTTGCTTTTATAGAAATGAGTCATTGCAATTGCCTAAAGTAATAATACACAATTAATTTTGTTCAGCAGTAACAGCCCCTGATTTCTCTTTTCCTATTCTGCTCTCTGGCTATTGACAAAATGTGTGACTAAATATTTAAAGTTGCTCAAATCATATCTTACTGTATAAGTACTTTATAACTGTCAAGAATTACACAGAAAATTTAGTGGAGGTTTTGAACATTTTTGCTCAGGTTGCTGTATGACAGATGTATGTCCTATACAAGTTTGCATTTGTATTAAGTCTATTTTACTTGACACTTTTTCTGTCCTGAGTCCCTTAAGCAGAACATGGAACTTCTGCATGTCAAGCAAGTTTTCTCTTAAATTTCCTCTTTCATTTAAAATACTTTTTGAAGAAAAGGGAGAATAGTAAAACTTGATAGCTGTTCTGAAGATCCCAAGATGGTGCACTTGTTAAAAAGATGATATTGTGTGTTGGGCTTGTGCAAGAGAGACGGGAGCACCAAGAGAAGTTTAAAGCATTATTGATTGCTCTTCTACAGTCTCATGAAGGGGTGAGAATGTCTTCACTGCATAAATTAGAGGTCAAGTGTCCATGGTCAGCCATCACAAGACCACATGTTGCAAGGGGTTTTAAAGGTTTATTAGCCAATAATCTACTGGGACACATGTTTTTGCTTTCACACCAACAGCTAAACTGTATTACATGTCTTGCTGCAATGTGAGCTTTCTTATCCAATCATATAGTGACACCCAAACTTACCTGCTACACCTTAAAACTTTGTTACTATTTCTGTAACTACTTCTGTATATACACTTTAAAGCTTTAGAACTTTCCACTACCTAGCTTAATATGTTTATATCTAAACTACAAACCCACATTTTTGCTTATGGTCTCTAAAATTGGAAGCCTTTTCCAAGGTCTCAGGTTGAACCCTGTGTTCATTACTGTGTTTGGTCCTGCATGCACAAGATTTTGAGAATTTTCTGTGCCTTGATTTCCCACAGTATTGCTTAAGAATCTTCACCTTTTCTAAGGAAGGGAACTGGTAAAAGTGAGTAGCCTTGCTCTTGGGGAGTTGTCATGTTCAGGAAGCAGAAGTCCAAATGCTGGTCTCAAACAGCATTTTACAGCATCCTGAAAGAATTGTTCTCAGTCACTTTTCCCAAATGCTTACACTGGCATCAGCTCCTACCCTGCCAAACTTGGGATCCCAAATGTTTTTTTTTATATTGACTCCCATTTTAATATCAAGATTTGTTGCTCATGGTGCCCAGTGATTCTTGGCTGTATGAAGATCAATTCCTAGTGTAAAGATGTCTTTGTAATTTTTTTTCATTTTTAAAAATTTTCTATCATTGTGGGTGTTCCATCTTAGATTTGGTTCTTTTGCTTGCATTCCCTGGGGATCCTTCAAGGGATGTTGTCACTGACACTGCAAACTCTGCTGACTGGGAATTCATTAGCCTAATTATTTTCTTCAGCTTTTATACTGGGAGAATCAACACGTTTTTAATTAAATAGTGATTTACTTTTCATGTAGAAAATCATCCTCTGGAATACTGAACTTAGACCGACAGATTGGCTTTTGTGATAAATATTATGTTAGACAGTACTTTTAATTTAGCTTCTCCATTTATTGTTTTGAAGTATTTATATTGTGAGAAGTATCTGCTTCTTACAAGGGAAATACTTTCTGTGTATTCCCTGACATTAATAGTTCATTTCCTGATAATATTTGGCCTCATGATCTGCAGTCCAGGCACAACATTATAGTATTGATTGAGCCCTTCATTCCTGTGAAGTGCCTGCCTTCCCTAGGTTTTTGGAGAAACCTCTATACTCTTTAAAAAATACTTCTGTCTTCTTTAATTGTTGAAATAACTTACTATTTCTGTTGTAATTTTTTGCTTTAATATAATGTACTTTTATTTGGTTTCATAATATTAATTTATTAAAGGTTTTTATGGAAAATTCAATTTGCATTGTGTATTTAGTAGGAGAAAACTGAAACATACAAGTACGACATTACCAATATTCAGTAGCTGTACATTTAATAGTGTGGTAATCTGGAATATCTTTATGGCCATATTTTGTTTTAAATGTGGAAATTTCAGTTGTATAATATATCAGTCTTCAATTGTAACAGAGAATCAGAGCATCAAGAGTTCATCAGCCTGTTCATATTATCATCAGTCTGTTAATACGTTCAGTATTTTGTGCAGCTATTGGAGAAGAAAAAAATTCTAGTACTTGGACAGTTCTCTGTGTCTTGTTGGTTGGTTGTTTTTTTAATGGGCCCAGATTCAAGAGCATATCAGAGCAGCTTCTGATCTGTGCTGAAATGTCTGCTGAGGTCTCCTTGAGTAAGCTGTATTAAGACTAAATTTCTATGATTTCTTCCTCTGCAACAACCCCTGCAATAGTTTACAGGCAGATTGTTGGCTCTTCCATCAGGATTTGTGTTACCTTATAGAAAAAAACCTCTTTTTCAGCAGTACCAGTGTGCATTTGACTTTTTGCATTTGACAAAAACACACACAAAACCTGTGGACAAAAGATCCCCTCCAACAAACCAAAACAAAACCCAGATCTCAAACCAAACAAAAAAGACAACAACCCAGCTGCCATGTACCCTTTCACTGATGGAAGAAGTTCTGTGGGACAGAACTGAAGCAAAAGAGAAGGCAGTGTCAGTTCCCCTCCAGGCTGATGTTCCGGAGCACGCCTGTACAGAGACATGGCTGGGTGTTATGTGAACTGTGAAATCTTCCTGCTTCTCTTAGTGCCTTCCATTTGAAGTGCTCATCTTCCATCAGTGACAGGTTTCAGGAAATTTACAGCATTTATCACTGTGACAGGTCATGGTAGGGGAAATGCCTATTGATTTAATACATTTATCTACTAACTTAGACTTACTTATTCCATATTTACATGTTGCTGGTGAGGGTGTAGTTCTTTTGGACATGTGCTTAACTTAGTTCTTTTGTTTGCACCTTGCTCCTTGCTGCTTGCCCTGGTGCACAGATAGTTCATGCATTTCGTATTTATCACCTGGGTAAATAATTTTTCACCCGGTAACTGCTTTGTTACTGAGCAGAACTAAGCTGTTAAGAGTCATTTGCTATTCAGTGACACTTATCTGCCCTTAGTGCTTTGGTGTGTTTTCTGTACCCATTCCCATGATCTCATTTTTTTAGGTTAAATGTTGCGGCACAGGCCTACTCCAAGGTGCAAATGGTGTTTTAGTTTTCACTTATGGAAACTTTAAACATTTTTCCTAATACCTCTGCCTTTTTTCATCACCATGGCTACTAAGGTGAGTCTGTCAACCCCTTCTAGGAGTGCACACATTATGGTGCATGTCAAACCTGAGTGGTCACAAGAGAAAATTACTGTGATCTGCACTTTTTTTTCACTTTTATCTAATGTTTAACGTCAAGAGTGATGACAGGAGAAAAAAGGAGTCTTCTGCGCAGTTACCTTCCCAACAGGTCTGTGTTTCCAGGAAGGACTAAGGAGAGGCTAATGGGACTAAATGTGCCTGTGAAAATGCTGGCTGTCAAATGTGATCAGCATTTCTCATAACTGGAGCATGAAGACTTTCACACGAGTGCAATGAATGGCTTTTGGAGTTTCTTTATGTAGTGAATTTATTGTGAATAATTGAAGTATGTGTAAAGTCCTAGTTCTTAAAGTTATCATGGTATAAGCATACCCCACTTTCTCTTCTTTATGCAATTGTATTTTTTGTCTCCGAGTTTTGAAGGAAAGCTTGAAAATACTAGTATAATCTTGTAAGTGTGAGAAGGTTCAGAATCAGCAGTTTTCCACATTTCAGTTTTTCAAGTCCTGGCCCAAGAAGGATTTTCATAGACTGATACCCTGCAAAAGGCTCTAGGATGCCATGGTGAGTTTAGTTATTTTAAAGGTCAGTTGTATTTCAACACCAGAGACATTCCCTGACCCTCCTCCCCTCCCCTCCCCTTGGCCAAAAAATACCTCCCAAAAAATAAACTCCTACAAAACCCACAAAGAAACTATAAGCATTTTATAGGTGCAAAGTGGACTTAGCTCATTTAGGGGCTTCCATGGGAGCAATCTCTATTTAAAAAAATCTGATAAAATGTGCCCAAAAGAAGGAATGTAACTTTAATTCAATTTACACCAACTGGCACAGTCAGCCATGCAACAGCCTGCTCCCTTTCTGGTGGGGAAGCTGGTAACCACTTGACGGATTTGACCTTCAGGCTTAGGGGTAGTTTGGCTAGAAACAAGGTGGGATCTACCAAATCAGTTTGTCAGGATTCTGTCACTCAGAAAATGCTGTGAGATTATGGAAGGCTTTTGGAAGAGATGTCTATCTGCATTCCAATAACAGCAACTGTTTCATCAGCAATGCCGTGCAAAAATAGATCTGAAAAGAAACTTCAGGATGTTGTCAATCCATCCTTCTGCCCAAGGCAGGCCCCTTGTCATTCCTGAGAAGTAGTTTTCTGTCCTAATCTTAAAGAACTGTAGTGGCAGAGATGCAACAGCTTCCCTGGACAATCTGTTGCACACTTCACCTGCTCTTGGTTTTTGATGAACCTTGGTCTGAACTTTCTGTACAGTGGTTTTAGCCCGTTAGTTTTAGTCCTATCCACAAGGCAGGGAAGGTTATTCCCACTCTTTTTGTGCAGAAGCTTTTTATGTTACTTCCAAAAAGCACTGTGAGCATCTTAAACAGCCTGGTGTGGAGGGAGTTTCTGCTGTTTGTGGTGTTTTCTGAAGCAGAAAACCAGAAGGTAACTTTCAGGGCACTGTGGTGATGGATATCCCTTCTCACCCTGGAAGAGAAGAGCCAAACTTGCCACTGTGCTCCCATTTCCAGGCTGACAAAGTCACACTTGAGTGCCTTGTGTCCCAGCGAGGCTGAGTTGGGTAATTGTACCAGTGTGAGCTGAGCCCATTACATTTTTAACTACTTTTATGCTCTTGATAAATTTATAGAGAGCCTTTCTCAGCAAGATCAGAGGTTTGGCTCCCCCCAGACAAGTAATCTGTGTCTCAGAAGCATTTCCAGTTCACACCTCCTGGGCAGATGGAGTCCTAGTCTCTGACTGTATTTTGGCTGTGCTAAAAGCACTGTAAAGAATAAAGAGACAATAAAACAGTCAGGAAAGATGCCTGAATATTCACTAAACTACAAACTGCAACCACAAACTCTCCAAATCTTCTTTGTTATTTTTAGCAGTTCAGAGGAGTGTGTATTCTCAGCTGCACCACAGCAAATCCAGCCCTTGTCACCCCACTTGCACCCAGGGGCTGAACACAAAAGCCCATTTCTCTGATTTAGACAAAGCTTCAGTGAAGCTGTCCAGCCTCTTTGTTTGTTTGTTTGTTTGTATTGATAAGCACTGGCATTAATAACAGCAATTATCCTTCTGGTACAACATTAAAAGTACAGAAGTTATTTTAAAATTGTCATTCTGAATATTATTGTTTCTACTCACTGTCAGCCAGACTTAGAAGATGAGTCAGTTTAGGATGCCCAGAATTCATTGGTGTTAAATATTTCTCTGTGAGAATGAAGCATGATCAAAATATATGAGGTGCAGGCGAAGTCATGGAGTATTGCAGTTGTTTATAAAAATTTTTTAATGAATTTAATTTCTAGCTTTGAAGCTTACTTTCATTACTGTAGCTTAATTAGTTAAGACTTTAGCCTTCAAAGGCAAAAAACCTGTCTTCACAGTGATCCTAATCTAAGATAAAATAAAAGATTGGTAATAGCACAGTTAATTCTGGGAATGCTGTTTTTGACTTAAGGGATGCTGCTCATCATCCAGTAAAGTTAAAGGGTGATAAACATGCTCAGGTTTCAGATTTAGAATGCACCAAAAAACCAATCACTCTCACAGTGACCTCTGTTAGTCCCTGAAGCTCAGAGATGAGGGATCTGAGGGCTTTGGGGTTTGGTTATTTTCTGTGATTGCGTTTCTTAGTCATTTGTGCAGCTGTGAAGTAACAGTAGGTGACATCAGTGTGTCCAAAGAAGGCTAAAGGATCAAGGGTTCAGGCTGTTCTGATGGAGCTTTTAGTGGCTGCTGAGGGGTCTTCATGGCAGAGGGAAGGGACTAGGGAGAAAATGAGAATTACATGTGTGGGGGTGAATGCAAGTTCCTCCTGGCAGGTAAAACCAATAATGAATGGGAACACTGAGATACTTTATTACACCTAAATATGCTAAATTACTTGAATCTAGAAAGAAGCAAGGAGAATAACCAAGTAATTCCAGTCTGATGATAGCCACTTGGACTTTTGAAACTACTTACAGAAAATAGCTATTTGAGATACATTTTAACCATTTTTGACTAGTTTTCTTTATGTACAAGACTTGATCTTTAGAAAAATAGGGCAGGATATTACAGTGGATTGCAATGCTTACACAATAGGATAGGGACAATATCTGGAGTTTTATAATGCTGAAGTGTACTAAATAACCATTTAAGTAAACAATTGTCTAGTTAAAACAGATTATCACTGTAGGTGCCAGGAAAATAATGAGAGTTGTTAAACTTTTGGGCTATTCAGAACATAAGAGAGAAACCTGAGTGGGGAGTACTGAAATTACTAAGCCTATAGGTCCAAAAATTTGTTGCTGTTGTTATGCTCTGAGGATGGATGTAGATTTTTTGTCACACTCCTTTGAAAATAATGAAGCCTTGCTGTATGAGAGCCATTGCTTATAATTTAAAAATATGCTGTGAACAATGTGCCTGAATCTGCAGCTGAAATGTGAAGTTATTTATTTCAATGAACTATAGCCATTACCTTTTTATTTTCAACACAATATTTTAAAAGCACAGAAAGTAATTCATTTTGTTGAGGTGTTATTTTAAGATTTTTTTTTCTGCAATGAAACATTTTAGTGTGGATTAAGACTGTAACTTGCTTTTGAGATGTGATTTTTGTTATTAAGTGTGGTTTCTACACTTTTTAGACATTCTCTAAAATCAGAAGTGGTTCCTCAAGGATTTCAAATTCTGAAAGTCACAGGATAGACAGCATAGGAAACTCATCTCTTTGGTAAAAAAGATGAGAAATTGTTCTCTTCTTATGGTTTGAGTGATGCATGGGAAGGTTACCTGAGGTCTGAACAGGCTCATATATTAAAATAAGTGAGAGCAGCTGAAAAATGTAAAACTGCTCTAGTTATCCCTCATCATTAAGATTGCAGTGGAAATAATAACTGCTTAGGTTTTTACAATTTTAGGTAGAAATGAATATTTCTAACTTGTATTGATAAAAATGAAATTATTTTAAAAACTGTGCTAGCAAGCATAACTCCAAGCCATGAAGATTTACAGTGAATCTGTTGAAGCAAACAAGAATGATATCCCAGGCCATTTTTCTCTTGCTGTGTAGTTTGATTCTCTTCATTATTTGATATTCAAGACATAGTAAACTTGAGCTGCTCACTTCTGCTCTCCAGTGTGTGTGAACCTGAGAATCCAAAATCTGCACCCATCTTTACTTCCAGTGCTGCCATAACAGGAGGGACCCTCAGAGACAGGGCTGAATGAGCAGTGTGAGGACTCAAAGGAAGAAATAAACTGAGTCAAATAATGTAAATTCCACTCTATTATCTTTCTTAACACTTTCATTCTGTCTGTGGTCCACCCATTAATTCAATTACATCTCTCTCCTTTACTTAAATATTTCCTTTCATGTGCGAGTTCCTGTGTTGTCCTTAGGTGAATGATGATGAAAATCAAAAGGACTGCTTGTAAGAGCATGAGCAGTCTTTATGCAGACTTCGAAAAATAATTTCTAATACCAAGAAATGCTAGTAATGCAGCAAGTGCAATTAGAATATTTGCCACTTAAAGTTCACTGCAACAAAATCAGTGCTGCAGGATTCCAGCTTACTTTAAAAATAAAATCAAAAGGCTTTAAAATATGTTCCTCAGAATAGAACTACTTGAGTTAGTGTAAAGCAGCAGGGACATGTCACTAGCTTGTAATGGTTTCTAAATATTAAAAACATTTTAAAAGAACAGCCTGAATAGGTAATTATTTATTCTTTAGAGCTCCTTGTGCTTATTGGTCAACAGTTCTATTATGGAAAGAATAGATAACAACCCCCACATTTCTTTAAACCTGCTTCTTTCCACTCAGGTGAAAAAAAATTATCTTTCAGACAAGAACAAACACTCCCAATAGCCTGAAGGTGCTGTTTATCCCTTTGCTTGCTAGGGCCGCCTGAAAAATTAAAGGGATGCTACTTATGAAGCAAGAAGGGGAAGGAGAATGTAAAGAATTCAACCTCTGGACAGGTGGTTTAGGTCATTGATTTTCTACTCTATTCTTCTGTTTCTGGCTATGCGAAACCAATTTGGATCAAACAAATTTGTTCTCCTGGCCTGTGGTTTCCTCCACTGTCCTTTTTTTGGTATGTTTAGATTATAGAAGAAATCTCTCCCAAGTGCTTTTATCTCAGTGACTGTGAAGCACAGAGCATCTTTGAGTGCAGCCCCAGCATAAGGAGGATTGGCTGTTCTCAGCAGTGTTCTGTTCCATAATTATTTATGATACAGGTGTGTTTATAGGGGATGTAACAGTGACACCAGACTGGCACGTAGCAATTTTGTTCCATAATTTGGAAACAACTTCTCCATTTATAAATGAAGTCCAATGCTTCTGTATTAAATGGACCAAGTCTTTATATTGTTCTAAATGTTGTCTGATGTCAGGGTGACTCCTGTTTCACAGACTGAAAGGCAGTGTAGAAAGGACAGTGGAAGCAATATTTTTTTGGTTTGTTGCCTCCATCATAGGTGAGGGTGTGAACATAAACGTAGTAGAGTTGAGAATGTTTTGAGAAAATAATATATCATTTGTGTTAGGTTTTTGCAGTAGCACACACTCCTGCACTCCCAGGCTCAACAGAGACTGTGCTCCTGCCCTGGTGGCAAACATTGGAGCTGCCCAGCTAATTGGCTCAGGCCAGTTTAATTAAGGAGGACATTCTGGGCTGATCAAGTGATGGAAAACGGGTACCCAATCCCATCCACACAGCACCAGCCATCTCCTGGGTGCCTTTAATGATCCTTTCCCTGGAGAGCTGCATGGGTCCACTCTGGGATTCTTGCTCTCTGCCTCCTCCCAATGTCTTGTCTCAGTCTCAAGGATTTCATTGATTTGTTTGTCTCCCCCTTCCATGACCCTGAGCCTGAGACATTCTGTGCTTACTGAAAACCCAGGAGGGTGTGAATGGACAAAATATTGGTAGGTATGAAAATAGATAGATGTGTTATAGGCATTTATGATGCAAACTATTGTAAAGCTTCTCTGATGTAATAGCAGCTTTTGGACACAATTAACCAGCATATGCACTTTGTATCCACACACTTGCCTTCCACTGTTTTTATAATAAAGTATTTCGCATCATAGGCCAGTTTCCCTCACTTACAGCAGTGTGTCTCATGTGAGGTTTAGAAAATTAGACAAAGATAGAGAGAAAAAGAACTAGTTCTTGGAAGTGGTTGGTTTTTAGTTACTTCATTGGCTGTGACTCCAGTTAGTTGGTGTGCCATTACCATGGTATATAGCAGACTGCAAAACAAACCTACATTACCTTTAAAAATGTAATTTTTAAATTTCTGATTTTTTCTTGTTTTTTAAAAATCATGATGTACTCAAACTTACTTACCCTTTATATAAAGTTTAAAAGAACAGGAAAATAATTTGGATTAACAAGTGAGAGCAATTGCCAACCTGTTATATGAATTCTTCTCCATAAAAACCTGTATTTAAATTTAACTAATTTCCTTTAAAATTATTTAATTAATTGCATTTAAATTTAGTTCAAACCTTTTAAATTAACTTATTCCTGTCACATGACAAAGAAATTTAAGTAACTGTGATTCTGTGGCAGTGGATACAATAACCACAACATATCAGGCCCAGTGCGTTTTGTTGTTGTTGAAAAGTTTTCAAGTCAGGTGGGTCTCTTTTTAACCGGCTGCTCAAAAAATTTCTGAAAGGCTCATTGGTACTTGATTGATTTGTTAGTGCCTGTGACAGATTTAATGGATATTTCTGACAAGGCTTCTGCTCCTTACTGCTGCCTGCCTTGGAGAGCTTCCAGGTGTGCTAATGAAAAAAGTCATGAATGAAGGTAGGAACAGAGAGCGTTGTGTGTGGTGTGGAATCCAGAGTACAGAAATTAAATTCAATATAACACTGTAATTAATAGGCATGCTAGATTTGAAAGGATGACAGCAATTTAATGTCAGCTTTTACATGCTTTTGGACTAGAATACATTATTTAGGATAGCAAAGCTTCTATATCCCCAGTGGCAGCTTCCCTGGAGCTGGGAGTTGTGTTTCTGCATGGCCTCTTCTCCCAGGGCTTCACCTCTGCAGTGCTCCACTAAAACTGGACAGAGCAAAGGGCAAAATTCTGCAGCTCTGTGGGCTCAAATGGATGTATGCCCATTTCTGCCTTGGTGCTGTCCTTGTGTGTGGGAACTGGCTGCTGTGTGGGAGCTGCCTGCTAGCGCAGCAGCATGAAAGGCAGTGGGAATCATGTGCAATGAAAGAGGAATCATGTGCAATGAAAGAGGAATCATGTGCAATGAAAGAGAAATCATATGCAGTGAAAAGTCCCATACGCTTTGTATAAAATTTTTGATTAAAAAGTGCTTCCTTCAATGAAATTTGCCCCAGCTGTTGCCATCTGTCAGTTTTTCGGTGCCCTTTACAAAACACAACAGTGTTGATTTCAATCCATCTCTCTGGGGGTGCTGCTATAGGATGTGCCACATATGGCAGATTATCAGTGACACTGCAGGAGCCAGGGGGTGCTGGGTGTGGGGCTGAAAACAAAGCAGTCCTTTGCTTTAATCTGCAAGATTGAAGTAGCAGGCCCTGCCCACTGTTTACTGCAAAGTGCTTTTCTATGCTGCATGTGGAAGCACAGCAGAAAAATCACAGCTTTCTCCAGTCCCTATGTAATTTATTTGCTTGGTGTGGTATTACGTACAGGAAAAAGTTAATTTGGTTAGAAATTTTCTTGCCAATGACTGTGGCTTTGTTGAGCAGAACTATATATAGAAATAACCCCCTTGTGCTGATTTATTTTGAAGTTTTTTATTTCAATATCATTTGTCCTCACAGAAGAGGGAATGGACACCTGGGGACGGACACTTCCACGTGTGTCTGTCCTGATGCTGTGACTGCAGGTGTAGAAGTGGTGGCCTGACTTCCTGAGAGGTGAAAAATAAAAAAAAACAGGACAGTTTCTCAGAACATCAAAAGAATTTTTGAAGTAAAAAACTCCAAAATAAATAACTCTGAAAATGTATTTAATGTATTTAAATGTATTAAATAAACCCTTAAGTCAGAAAGCTACAGACCATCCTAAAACACATTGTTAATTCTTTTGCCATGTCTTAAGCTGCCTCAGCACATGAAGGTTTGCTGAGGTTTGAAATAACACCGGAAGAGAGGCATGAGATAAACAGGCTGGGTGCATTTTGGAGTTTTCAGCAAGCACTTTCTGGAAGGACAACACTACCACGGTGCAGCTAAGGTAGTGTGTACATTTACATTTTCATTAAACTTCATCTGAAGTTTCAGTAACATTTTGCCCACAGTGCAATTTCTGTATGAATTGGTCCGTGACCCAGAATAAGGGACTGAAGTACAAATGCTTTGCTTAAATAACATAGTTTAAAATAACATACAACTTCCTAGGAGTTTTTGAAATTGCTGTACTGAATATGAAGTTAATTCCTACATTCGCCTTGAAACTGACTCTTAATTGTAGAAGATACTGACTTATGTTCAGATTGCAAGTTTAAATCATATATAAATAACATCAAATATTTATTAGTTTATTCTGGAATACTTTTATTATGAAAATGGGAGATTTTGAACTGTGTTCCTATGATAAAGATGTAAAAATCCAAACATCATGAGAGAAGTTAATGTAGATTTCAAAAATGAAAAGTCAGCTTTGAATGAAAAAAGAGAAAGCTGAATCATTGTTTCCTAAAACTAATGGGAAGTAATTTAAGGTGCTGAAATAAGCTATACTGATGTTGGCTTATAATTAATTTTTGAGATTGGTAAGTCAGTAGATAAACTCTAGGGAACAGAAGCCTGAATACACAGAAGGAGAGATGCTGAGCATTTCAGGTAGTTTTGTGATTGCTACAGTCATAATATTTATTCTGAGTTTGTCTTCATCACCAGAAATGTTCAAACTCAATAGTATTTTGCATATGAAGAAGGAACTGCTGTCTTTCACTATGATTTATTGAAAACTCTGTTGGGTTTGTGATATTGCACTGTGGTTTTCTGCTTTCTAAGTGCACCAAAGCTGCTCTCTTTGTGCTGGCTTTTTAGTTGCCACTTGAGTAAAGCCAGGCTTTTTAGGAGGTTTGCACTGGTCAGAATCGATCAATTTTTTATCAGGCAACCAAAAAAAGTAACTTACCACACTTCAGGAGGGTGCATAGAGCACAAAACTAGGGCAAAGGAATTAATATTTCAGTGTTCTGCACTTAAGCCACTACGTACTGTTTTGCTGATGACCGTGGAAACAATGGAGAAAAGGAGGGAAAGAGAGGAATGTTCCCCTTCTTCCATTAGTTGTCAGCAAATACTGAATTGACTAAGGCTGTGATCTGATAGCTGGTGTTTCCACTTCACCTGGCAGCCAGTTTTCCAATACACTCAGTTTATTTTGTTCTTATTTAAGAATTATAAATTCATATAATCTCTTCTTTGAGCCATGGTATGCATTTGTAATTATTATTAGAAGGAATTAGAGCCCAGAGGACTTCAGCAATCAAAATTTAATTCTTTCATCTGACACATATTTTGGGCAGTCACTTAAGAAGTGCACATGATTATCATTCATCATTAGGTGTCCATCAACATCAGGGAATGTCACTGGAGGAATCTGTTGAAATAAATGGTTGTTATTAATATAATTGCTGCTTTTCATGTTCCCTGTACAACCCTGATGACTGTAATGTATGCAATCCTTCCTCTTTCATATTTCAACATTGGTTTAAATTTTTTCTGCCTTGCATTTCCTTTTGGTTTGGAAAGGTGGCTTCTCCCATTTTCCAAAAGCATGCTTGCTTCAGTTGCAAGGCCCTGTCCAAACTGGTCAAAGTACAGGAAAAATTCTTAGCAACTTAAAACCCTCAAAGTGTTTCATTTTATTCACTGTGGACATTGGAAATGTGTAGGTCAGTCCTGAGAGGGAGCTGTTTGCCTCTTGTGGCTTATTGCAAATTCTTCAGTTGTCTCACTTGATCAGCATTTGATTTTAGATTTCTTGCCATTTTGTTTATCACAGTCTGGACTTGAAATAGAACTAAAAGGCACAAGTCTCATGTGCTGTTATCTCTCAAATTATTCCAGATAATCAGTGCATTAGGTCAAGAAAATGCAAACGGAAGGGCTGCATGTGCTGGGTCTGAGCCCTTCCTGCAGAGGACAGAGAAATTCTCAGCTATTCATTATTTGTGCACTTTGCAACAGAGATCTCCAAGAGATTATAGACAAAAGCTTTGTCTATTTCTGTCTGTTTCTAAGTGGTCTTAATCATAGGCAATGGAAATCAAGTTTTAATTTAATTTGTAGGCTTTTGAAGTTAAATGGATGTTGCCTTTTCTGCTGTGCCACAAATAAATACGTGTGTATTTATAGTCTGTCTATTTCCTGTCTTTTCTGTTTCTCTTGCCACACAGTACTGCAATTGCCACAGGATTTCTGATCTAATAATGATCTCATCACTGACATTAGAACCTTTGACTTGCACTGACACACATCTGAAGAGGATTATTCACGTCAGGGTTGCACCCATTGGCAGTTCTTTCTTTCTACTGCTTCCTTCTTCTGAATGTTTTTCAGAAAGGAAAAATA
The DNA here is from genome assembly GCA_024734555.1 of Trochalopteron elliotii. Classification (NCBI taxonomy): domain Eukaryota; kingdom Metazoa; phylum Chordata; class Aves; order Passeriformes; family Leiothrichidae; genus Trochalopteron; species Trochalopteron elliotii. The sequence continues at coordinate 1,965,223 of JANPWX010000211.1, forward strand.
AAAAGCTTTTCATGAAGACACTATTTATTCTTGGCATTGGAATAGTCCAGAGGCCATTTGTGCATTTAATAGATTAGCTCTGGTTTATTAAGAAAATAGACATTATCTGTTTGAAACGATAAGTCAGATTTTCATCTACAACGAGTTATCACTGCTCTGCTAAAAGACTGAGTCTGGCCCAGCAAGACACACATGAGTCTGGCCCAACACTTTTTTCTCATTTGCTCTCCCTTCTAATCAAGAAAGTAGCTTTGTTTTAAAAAGCCCTTTCGAAGGTATTTCTGATAGTCAGAAAATTATTTAATGGCTTCATATTTACGATACGATTGACAAGTTTAATACGCTATGTTTTGTGACATCAGTGAATCCTTTATTTCCAGAGTCAAGGGTAGGAAATGTGTATTTTTAAATTTATTCTTGTTAATGGATCTGATTTCTTGAAAGAGTGGACAGCTGCAATAGCTCAGTTTTCTGGGGCAGATTTAAATAACAAGTCTCTTGGTTTCAAAGGGGAAGCAATTGATTCCTTGATAAATAAAACAGTTTCCATGCTTTAGACACTTATGAGGAAAACCCGATAATGATAAAATACATCAGTGTTCATTTTGGTCTGTATGAAGTGTGTGGCACAAAATAGTACTCTTTGGGGAAAACTGACCATCCACCTGCTACTGAGAAATAAAAACAGCCAAGAATTCCATCTGAGCCAAAATTCCCAACCACCTTCCCTCCCTCTCTGGTTTCCTTGGAATAGCACTGCATCTTTTATTTCATTATTATGGCCGTGGTATTGCAACAAATAAATGACTGTTAGATCTGCAAATATCAAAAGTGTAATGGATTTAAAATTATACATACAGAATTAAATATTAAAGAGCTGTTTGAACCCACTGCTCTGTTAATGATGACTCAAGTCCTGGATCTACTTTTCATTTCTTCTAGTGAAATGCTGACAGCAGTTCCTTGGCTTTTTTCCCAGTTTCCCCTGTAAAAACGCTATATTTCTAATGCATGACCTTCTTCCTGTGCTCAGCAAATAGAGACTAACCTTCTTGATGGACCTTATCTTCCTAATTTCTAGCCCTTGAAGAATTGAAAAATTGACTATCAAACAAAATCCAGTTATCTATAAAGCAAAATTAATCAACTGCTGCAGAAAAACAGCAAATCTTTATCACTGCCAGGAGACCAGGAGCTTCAGTGTGGCTGAAAATGAGCAAAAATAACAGTAAAAGAGAAACAACTTTTTTTTTTTTTTCACCACTCTGTGTTTTTTTCACATGACTAATTAGTAATTCTAAGTGTGCAACCATCTGCTGCAGCCAGCAGTAATATCCAAGAAAATCTGAGCTGGGATTTGCATCAGGATGAGCGGGAACTGCATGGCCTGGAAATCTTGGGCACTGTAAATGAAACAGTTCTCCTGGTTTGGAAGTTCATTGTTCACTACAAATCAGTATTTAAGTGCTTAGCTCAGCCCTCTGGGGCACACAGGGTCAGAGTTCCCAGCTCTTCCCAAAGACTTAACTTGTACAAAAAGTTCATTTGCACATCAGAGTCCTCAAAGACACCTGAACTATGCAGAAGGCGTAGATGCTCTCTCTGCTGCTAAAGATTTACCCCACATGTCGAGGAATTGCTTGGGATATAAGCTCAAGACTACAGTACCAAATTACCTAAGGGAATGAGAACAAATTCCAAGTTACGAAAACTGAGGAGGAACAGGAGAAGAAGGTCCTTTAGGGCAGATGTTTTCCCAGTGTTTTGAAGGGGATAGGGTAGTGAAACTGCTGGGTTTTTTTCCTTTTACAGATATTTTCTTGTAGACTTATTGAGCCACCTGTGAGGGATTACTCAAGAGTCAAATAGTCCTTTACATGCATCCTGGGATGGTTCTATGGGAGTTTGACTCATGTTAGGGAATCAGTAGCTGTAAATTTGAGAAGAGCATCTCTATTACATCCCTAAAGAAACTGTGTTTTCACAGTGGGAATGCCACGCCAGTGCTGGTTCTTTCTGTTGGATTCTTCTTGGTGCTGACACCAGCTGTAACAATGTTTGGTTGCTTTGTTGGTGGTGGTGATGATCCTTCTACCAATCCAAAAGGCAGTGATTTGGGAAATGCTGTCCCTCCCAGCTCTCAGGTTGAGAACCCCTTAGTCCTTGGGTATGGAAAACAAGCAGGATTTTACTGGAAAGCAATGGTTTGAACCCATGGGCGCTCGAGGAGGCAGCAATAACCCAGTGCAGGGAGGGGAATTGTCCCAAGGGAGGACACTAAGCAGCATCAGAGCAAAGTGCAGCAGCCTCTGCTCATGGGCAACTGCTACTTTCAGCTTCTCCTCTGTTTAAAATATCTTCCTTCTAGGATGAGAAGTTCCCTGAGTTGCTCATACAATATTTTTATGTTCCTTCAACAGTCATGTGAACTTGGATGTGAATCTGTAACGTCCAGGGTGCTTCCTATTCCTCTCACTGCTTCAAATAGGCCTTTTCTATTAGCTATTGTATCATTTCTGCCTGAACATAAAACCACTTACTTGGTTTGTAATGTTCTTTATCTCCCCTAGTTTTCATAAGTATAAAATATTTCCCCAAGCATCATGAAAAGATTAAAATTCAATTTGAGTGCTGAATTATGCATGGTTTTCAATTTGGCAATACTCTAAGAATTTTTTGTTTCCCAGCTTTTAGTATTATGAGAAAATATCTACTATCAAATGTATTTTTAATAGATACTTCCTGGTATTAGATGACACAGTTGACATTTAATCCATTCTATGAAGATGTCTAAATATTTAATTTTACAATTCATAGTGGCCAATCTTTTTGATAAATGGAATGCTACCATTTATGGCTACGATTTGGGGGGAGCAAGCATATAAACAAAATTACTTCCAGAGTGACGGAAAATCAGTTCAGTTAATTATTTTACTTAAAAGTGCATGGCAATATCCATCAAGCTGCCAACATAGGAAAATAACCATCAGCAGAATAAACCTTGAAAAGCATTAATCAAAATTCAGCATGATTAGCATTCTTAATTTGAATAAGAATTCTGAAGATATCCAGTGTGTCTGGAAATAAATGAATAATGGATAATAATAAAAGCCTTAAAACAGAGGAGAAGCTTTAAACATCCAGAGTTTTGCTCTACCTTTTTTATCTTTTAGTGTCTGAGTTGAAATTACAGATATTTTATATCTCATCATCATTGTAGGTTGGTCTCTCTTTTTTTAACATTCATGTTAAAATTCATATAAAATTCATATAAATGAACGTTCAGAACACAGTGGAATCACTTTGCTGGAGTTAAAAAATACCAAAGCTTAAGATGCTGATTTCTTTGCTTTTATACTGAGATCTTCATAGTTCTTTACCTGGAGACCTTTCAGGGGTTGGCTAAGGTGTGGTTCCTTAGTACTTGAAAGGTACCGAGGAGAATTCTTTAAACATATTGCTTTTCTTTCTCTTTTGTTTTAAAGTGACCATTGCACACAGCCAATAAACTTTGTACCTTTATATAATCTTATATAATCTTATCTTAATCTTCTCAGGCATGCAGAGAATCAAATGAATTTCACTTACTTGAACTTGTTTCTCTATATACTCTGTGCATTAGCTCTTTATATACTCCTATTTGCTTAAAATGCTTCCAAGAATTATTAGTGTTTAAATGTGTGTATTCATTCTTGCTATAAATTTGACAGAGCAAATTTATTGACTTTATTGGTTCATAATTTTAGCTTTATGTATGGAATGTCTGAAGCAATGCAGATGGATTTACAACTAAACACATTCATCTTCATGAAACGTATTGCTGAGGTCCTTAACTCTAGGATATTTCTAAACATTCACATAAATGCTTTCATAAGTAATCAATAGCGTTGGGTATTTGTACATGAACCATATCGATGAGAGATGTCAAAAAGTAATAGGGATTATAAATCCATTTTCTCAGTTCTCAGAGTATTAAGTGCCTCAATACAAAATAAAGGTATATAACTGTGCATCCATTTAAGAACTGATAGCTGTAATACTAATACACTCTGTATGTGGTTTAGTAATACAGAAATAATTTTTTTGTTATTGAGTTTAGTTAGAAACCTCCAGGTTTTGACCTACTGTTGGTGAATTTATATCATACCTAATAAAAATACTTTTAATCAATCAACTCCTTTATACTTATACAAAAATAATTTTTCTGTTCTGTTTTAAAGAAAGGTTTCCTTTTGTAATTGTTTTGTTGTCTAAAGGTCTAAAATATTGAATTAAAATATTTAGTATTGTAGTTCAATCAAAAATGTGCCGGTTGCAAAGGATTTAATAGTTGGCCACAAATTAGCAGGTTATAAAAAAATCAGTTACAATAATCTGTGAAAATGGTACTTTGTTGTTATTGGAAAATAAAACCCAATTCCAAATTTTATACAGTTCTTTCAGAGTTAATGTTTTTCCAACAGCTACATAAATTAGGAATTGCTCAGCTGCTTAAGTTACAAGCAAATGCCAATGCATAAAAATCCTACTTTAAACTTGTCTCTGAAATGAATTTGTGGGAGTGGAAAAGTAATGAAGCCAAAAGCAGGTGAGAGGATTGTGATCGGGACTGTTATATTATTGTTATCACAAGGTTTTGTTGATGAATGCATCTTCCCACAAACACTTCTGGGAGTATAATGAATTGTTCACAGGATAAAATACTTGCCAGAAGTTGGAAAGGTTCTCCTTTGTTGTGCATCTCTTTGGTAGCAATTGCCTGAAATACCAACGTGTCCGAAGAAAACAGATTCCAGCATGCTGATATTTGGAATCAGGGAAATCTTGTTGTAAAGACAAGCAAATACAACCAATCAAGCATTCCTCATTCCATCAGTCTCATTTAATTACCAGGAATTTAGTTGAGAGGAGTGTACAGAACACCACCTGGAGGTGCAAGCATCCTGTTGAAATTCCCATTGGACTTGAATCTCAGGGATAACTTTGCTCATTTGTGCCACACAACTCTTGTCTAACTTGGATGTGCCTAAAAATTAACTCTGATTTCGAGATCATAAGTTATCAAATGCCTATGCTGCTCCTCATGTAGGCCACTGGTTCCACTAGCTGAACCTTCCTTGGCCCCATCCTTGCCTGTTATAAGATGATCTTAGGCCAAGAAAAAGTCCCTTGGCTGCTGTTCAAAGGATCTTTAAATGAATTAAATGTGGCTTGGCTCATAGGATAAAATCTTCTCATTTTTGACTCTCTTCAAATAATTTTCAAAAAGAAGATAAAACTTGAAAAGGAGACTGCTTTTAATAATGGGATTTTACAGCTATTATACCTATCCTTGTGTGTGTAAGCAAAGGGATTCCTGACTTCTTGCTATGCCTATTATTTATTAGCAGCTCTTTTCTGTGTACACACACACACACAGAGTGTTGCTACACTGTAGGAAGCATGGGCAGAGATCCCAAGGAGGGACCTTAGAAGTAATTTGGGTTATTCGATCTCTTGAAGAGAGGACTGCTAGAACAAAGGAGTTTACAGGTGCATGAAAGGGTTGATAAGAGGAAAGTAGGAATATGCTTCTCTGCTTGCCAGGACTAGAACAAAGAGTAGTACTTTGAAATTGCAGCAAGAGAACTTCTGATCCATTGCTATTTATTTTTATTTTATGAGACCCTGTCATGTGTTAATGATCATTAACTATTACACTAGGGGAGTTAGGAACTTTTGGCATTTCTGTCATTAGAAACTTTTAAACAGATGTTGAAAAAGGTTTGGGTTAGAAAGATATTTGCTTAGAGATACAGTTGAAGTAAATAGTTCCTTATTACTCTTTTCAGCCAGCCTCTGGTTATTTTATGAAGGATTTGAAATCCAGCCTATAAAAGGGTTAAAAGCATGGTCAGGGAGTCTCCAATGTGGTGTCAAGCAATGCAGTTTCCATGACAAGAATAGAAATAGCAGTTTTAAGTCTCACTGTTTAAGCAAGTTTGTGTTTTTTTTTTTTTTTTAATGGAAGATGTTGTCAGTACATCACAAGAAATGGGAAAAAAATATAAATACTGCATTCTTCTCTAAGTTTTGTTTCCAGTTTCCCAGATGACACACAGCCAAAAATGTAAAGCATTAAGAAAGACTGTTTGGGTATTTTAACATCTAATTGATTGTCCTTAAGATGGATACTATTCTTCTGTTTTAGAAGTTTATAAAATGTCATGCATGTCTCCAACTACACTGTTTTTCTCTGGTGGGTAATCTAATTTTAATGTAACTACCTTCTGTTTTGTTTGTTGTGTTGATCCCGTTTTGTCATTCTGTAAGAGAATTAATCTGTCTTTTTGAAGAACCCATGTTTTGAAGACAAACTGCCCAGGATACTTTAGCCAAACAGAAATGTAAATAGGAAAGAAAAGCCACATCAGACTTTTCTTTGCAACTTAAAAGTTAAAATCTCTTAACCTGCATATTCAGTAACATATTACATACCTTGAACATTACGTTTTGCCTACGTTTTCCAAAAGTAAATATTGTGCTTACAGGTATTTTACTGTTAATTCCCTAATACTAAAACTATGGCCGGTGAGTGCTCTGTGTGCAAGGGAAAGCCCAGGTATGCCTCTAAATTCTTGACTGTGACTGAGATATAGTTTTTTCTGATGGCTTTGGTCATTCTCAGGTATAGTCAGTTAAATCTGTTGCAGTCTTTAAAGATGAGAGAAGTCTGGAGTTTATCAGTATTCAGGGAGAGGCTTCTGGCAGTAGAAATCTTTGGCATGGTGTGCTCTTAGTGCCCTGTGTAACTGAGCACATCAACTTCACTGGGCTTATTTTTCAAGTGTCAGAGTCTTTAAATGTCTTTATTTTTAGTCCTTGCAGAGTGAGAACAGCTTGGTATCCTATTTGAAAGGTGCTGTATTTGCTGCTGGTCCACTGGGTCTCCACATGTTGTTTAGGATGAGTTTTTTCTTGGGGGTAGAATGATGGTTCTCTGCCAAAGGAGGCACTGGGTTATAGCACTGGATGTGAGCACTTCAGTTTGACAAGTCAATTCATGATTGGCATTTATTCTGCAAAGCTTTTTTTTTCCTTTCATTTTTATGCAATAAAGAATGATGTTCCATGTAAAGGCAAGAATTTCTGCCAATAGCAAAGAACTCAGCCTGACATCAGGGCATCTATATGTCTGCCTGAATTCTGATTTACTCTTACATTTTCTCTCTTAATTTGAGCAGGGATTGCAGTATAGGTATCTCTTGCTCTGATGACCAAAGTGCCCATCATTTGATGACAAAATGGGTTGCATTTGCAACTCCTGCTCTGAGAAGAAGAATTTTTCAGGAAATAAGCCAGTGGGCAGGGAGATGCAGGAAATATCTGGCCACACATACATGGAAATTTTGATCTCTTTCAACCATATCAGTTTGCATTTCAATCAGCTCTTTTGAAAACTGGTACTTGTTGAGGGCTGAGGAGTCCTTTTCAAGACACAAAACAATTTTTTGTGTGTTGTTGAACATCTCTGCGCTGCAAAGAGGAGGATGATTTCTTTCTGAGTATGTGCTGAGACTTGGTGAGGAACAGAGCAAGGTACAAACAGATCCTGCCAGCCACAAGCAGTTACCCTGCAGGATTTAAGATGGGAAGTAATAACACAAAAGACTATAGGCTCTGTAGCAGGGATGTTGTCCTTAGGATGGCAATTTGTATCTGGCGATTCTGGAATTTCTTACATTTATCTGGACTTTGGAGAATGGGATTTGCATTACTGCATTTGATTAGAAGAAGTTTCTGAATTAAATGGTGTGTTACTTTAGGCATGTTTGCCTAAGAGCCAGACCCCATATAAGTGTTGGTGGCTGACAGAGGAGGAGAAATGCACAGGTAGTGATGAATAAGGGCTGGCTGGATGTTGCACTGAGCTGCTGTTGGAAGGCACACGCTGAGCAATTAAAGATCTAATGCAGTATGATAAGAAATTGAGTCATTTTAAAAACAGAGCTCAGTGTAAGGCATGCAGAGGGACCACAGCAGTGAATTCCTGGTGCCATAAGAAGTCCTGTAAACCCCCCACCTTGAAAGGGCACAAACTTTCAGGTCCAGGTTCAGAACCCATTCAGGATATTTCCTGACCTTTTCACTGGCTGTAGCTGAGTATCAGAGTCTCAGGCTTTGTTAGTGTGACTTTAATAGGTGTGCTTTATTCAGACATGTAATTACCTCTCAACTGTAGCTAAAGCAATTTCCTATGAATAGGCTTAAATAATGTTCCTTTCATAATGTTCTATTTTCTGTTCTTTTATGTCATCTTATACTTTAGATATATTTTTTTGGCTAACCTTTACAGTTTTTCTTAACTCTTCCTGAAATTAATTGAAACTGTTTGGGGAGTTGATTAGATTTTCATAATGATTATGCAAGTGTCTAATCTTTCTGACAGCTGCTAGCCAACCCCGTTGCTTGTAAATTATAATGCCTTAGAAATCCCTGGCTCAGAAACCTTTACATATTTTATACAAGGGAAAAAAAGAGCAGCATTCCTTCTGTCTATAGTAAATAGTGAGGCTACTTTCCCCTGAGGGCTCCCACTTACATGATAGTGGTTGGCTGAATGCTCATATCTGATTTAGTAAATTGGTGGATGATAGCAATCAGGATGCTGCCTGTTTGAGTAATGAGATTCTGACGACTACCAGCTCCCTGATGACAAGTGCTTCAGAACCATTAAGTGCTGTAAGATTCATAACATGGGAAGAGTATAATGAGCCCTTAGTATTTAAAAATGGTAGTAACTGTTTTTCATAGATTTTTTTTATTCCAATAAATAAACCTTTGTCTGTAGTTGAGCAGTTTTTAAATTTCTGAGTTTAAGGATTGCCTTTTTGTGTCCTTCTTAGCATTGATAAAGACATAAACCATAGGGTTTCTGTGTGGATGCAGGGGGATCATGGCAATGGTGTTTGCCTTGGTCAGCCCTGCAGCAGATCCACAGGCAGCTCACACATCACACCAGTTTCAGCAGTTCCACACATTCTCTGAGATTTTTGATTCTCCTAGTGATCTTTCTGCACAGAATGGGTACATTCATATAAACATTTTCATATAGACATACTTTACAATGTTACCAAATTTAACTATTTGATGCTGTGCAGCCAGTCCTAGTGTTTCATTTAGCTGTTCCTTCTTCATCAAATCTGTTTATTCAATGAATCCCCAGTTTTAAAATACGTTTTTAAAGAATAAATGGTAGAAATTGTGATTGTTATATATTCTGTTTATCTATAATTTATTTTATCATTAGAATGCCATATTGTAGCAACTATTGAGACCTAATTCTTTGTAATATATATTTTAGGTTTGCCACTGAATTTTTTACTACATTCTTCATATCTGCTAAGCCAAATATTTTAATATCACATCTCTTGAATGTCAGGATCCTCCTTAATTTGCTAGACAATCTGTAAGAACAGAAACAAGCTAAGTGAGAGAGTCCAGTAGTAGAAAAATGTTGGCATGGTAATTCTGTTTAAATATTAACTTTTGTCATTAAAATTTTTTCATGCTTCTTAATTCACTGAAATAGAGAGCTTAATGTGGTCTTATGAGGAACAGCTATTGTTTACAAGGACTGTCAGCTGCTTTTATGAATTTTTGAAGCCTTGCTGATATGGAAGCTGATGAGTTCAGTGGGGTTTAATTAATTTGGAAAAAATATTAAATTCCTTTTTATGAGATCATTAAATTAATATGAGCATTTAATTAATTTTGAATTAAAAATTAATAAAAATACCAGTAAGAAGGTTGATGGGTTCTGCCATGTTTTTAGACTTCACTTTACATAAAGCTGGGCAGTGGACACTGAATGACAGAATCACAATACTTGAAATTAAAGTGAGAAGGATGAACTACTCTGCTTTAGAAAAATTAGGCATATCAGCCTTTCTTTGTTGAGTGGAGACATTTTAGAGTCCCAGAAATAAGTTGCATCACTGGAGTGCTCACAGCTGTTGGGCACTGGCATCTTGTTGTTTAGGTGAGAGATTTCTGTATGACCTCAGCGAAATATTGTCCTGTGGTGCAGGAGGAGGAAGAGAAACACTTCTGGGTTCTTTTCCCAGGACTCTGATAAACATCACCATGGGTACAGCTCTGAATCTGCTGTAGTCTGGTGCTGGAGAGATGAGCTGCAGTTACTAACCTGGTGCTTTCCAACCTGTCAGATGTTCCTGTGCACAATCAAACTTCTTTGGCAGAGCTATTAGTTTTGTGCTTGGGAGAAATGAAGAACCAGAACACAGCATCTTCATGCAGATGGCAATGACTCTGCATGTATGCCTTATTCCTCTCCTTTTTGTGGAGACAAAATTATCTTTAAATAAAGCCACTGAAAAACTCTCCAGCTGCTCACACGTTCAGTGTTCATTTAGCTGGGTTACTGAATGGATAATCCTTTATTAGGAAATACCAGAAAAATCAAGGGATGAAGGCCAAACCCATGCAAGATGATAGTCAGGGATGAAAGTTTTCTGTATGCCACTTAAAATTCATTGCAGGAGACTTGGAGCTATTGGCTGGTTCGACTCTGTTTGAAGCATTACAGGAATTTTTCCTCACAGGAACAGCTTTCAGAAAGGTTTCTGCTGGCAGTGCCCTGTATCATTTGAGTGACTCAGAGACTTCACTCTTAGAGTCTACCTAGTATGCTTTTCCTGTCCTATTTTGCATTGAATACAGAGGACAGAGTAAAAACACCCTGTAACAATAAAGAAAACTTGACTTGTTGACTGCAAGTCTCAAGTAGCTCAGATTATTTTTTGTCTGAATTCTGGTTTTTAGTGTGTAACCTTTAAGGACACTGTCCTATTTCCAGTTAGTTTTATCACCATACTTATATTGTCACTTATCACCTGTCATAACTTTTCTAATGTAACATTTGGAGCTCACTAAAACACAGTCAGTGTTTCATAAATTTTCTTACAGGCTTTGACATGGCCTATTAGCCTATAATCCTAATGATAAATCATCTGCCTTATATTGCCATTATACTCCTTCCCCTTTTCTTATGATTTCTAATACTAAACCTGCCAGAAGAGAATAGAGAAAGGCCAAGAAATTGTGCTTCTGGGATGAAAGATTGTAAATTATAGATCTAGCTGAAAGATAAAACAGAAAATAAATTTAATTAGGAGAAAAAATCAAGTAGAAAATAGAAAGATGCAATAAAATGGTGAAGTGAAAATGATAAAAGGAAGTGATAAAATATTGATACCATTCTAATTAGAGTTGTGAAAACCACCATATTTTTTTTGTTGATATGAAGGATTTTTTCCTTTTGTTTGTATTGATATAGATCTCATTGAGTATTACACTACTGTGCTCTTGTTCAGGCTGACATTTACAAGAGGACATTAGTTGAAAGCAAAGAATAACGAAAAATGTTGGAATTTCAGCATGAGGCTATTTAAGAGGTATTAACACCCTGACAAGCTTTTAGGCTGCTAGAAGGCCTTCAGGTAGACCATGAATTAGGACCTGAATCTCAATTCCCTTTTGTTTTTATGCAGTGGAAGTTTTCAGTGTCCTAGTGGAGGAGCTGGAGTTTTGGGGAAGTTTTTGTGAAGCAGCTTTTAACTGGCACTAGTACTTGCTTAACCTTTCACATGGAACAGATTTTTAGGATAAGGCATTCATTGTTTTCTAACATGTCCCCCAGTGAACATGCTTGAAATACACTGTAGGGCTGAAGTTCTGCCCTCCCCCAAATAATAACAACAGCAATAACAATAATAAGTCCCTTTGGTAGAATAACAAGGAGATGGAATGAGAAAAAGTTTTAAAAATCTGATAAGACCAACAGTTCCCCCTCCCCTTTTTCACATGTAAAAAGTCTTCTAACATAATATCATAAAGATACTTGGATTACAGAACACTGTCCCCATGGCTCTGCACCCCTCACTGACAAATGACACTGCATTTTAAGAATAGTGGATTGGATATGTTTTCTCAAGTTTTGGCTGTGCTACTTCTCTTCTAAGACAAACCACAAAATCATCATAATTTCTCAGCTGCATCACTGTTTCCCAGGGAACAACACAGGAAATCACAACATCAGTGACTAAGCCCTCTCTGGCATGTGTGACAAACAGCCAAATCACCTTAAACACCATATTTTTCAAAACAGAGCATAGCTGATGCGCAGCTTGGCACAAACCAAGCAGAATCAGCAGATGATAAAACAGAAGTCCCCATATCCAGGCCTCTCAGACATCTCCTGCTTCCTGTAGCATTTTCTTAGAGCTCCTGAAGAGATTAATTTCCAAGCAGCTTTATCCCCTTATTCTGTGCTTACTCTACAAAGCGATCTCTAGCAGATTTATATTTGCTTTTATAAAGGTATGGCCCTGGGAGAAGCCCAGTTTTCTGTCTAAATAGACAGTCCAATTAACCAACTTATGGTTATCTGCCCTTAATGAAGGCACCACTTTGTTAGTCTTTTGATAACTATTTGTGTCTTCTAGCGGACCCTTTTAAATTAATTGTGCACTGACAGGCAGAACTGAAATGTACATTAGTGCCATTAACAATGCAGATATCTGCTTTCATTTCCTGAATTTTTTACTAGAAATAATAATATGAAATATGTATTACATTTAATACATGATAAAAAGGTCAATTAACCTACTCAATATAAATAGGATTACTAAAGGTTTTTAGTGTTTGTGCCATCTTAGGTTATGTTTCTTGTCATGATTTATAAACGGACCACAGGAAAAAAAAGTCATGGTTAGTATGACCACCGTAGGCCAGGAATCACAAAATCTTATGGGTTTAAATGAAATGTCACCATTTTAACTTGAAAGAGTAGTAACACAGCCAGAGGCAGTGGAGCGCATTAAAAATCTTGTTGTCTTCCTGAAAGAATTTTACCCTGAGGGACAATAAGTAGCTTTAAAATATTCAGTCTAGGTGTCTGTGTGGCTTTGGAAATTTCAGCCTTTGTGTTTACAGTGATGTTTCTACTAAAACCATACTTAGCAGGCATCAAACTGGAAAGTTCCTCTACCTGGTCATAGGAATGAATCCAAATAAATGTGACAAAAGATGGGCTGGACCTTTTGAAGTGACTTTATAGCATCTGTACCATCTCTTTTGGAAACAGATTTGAAGAATGGGAGGGGTTTTTTTTCCCCACATCCCTTTTTCAGTTTAAAGGTATTAGTTTGGTTGCTTCAACCAAAGTAAAATAATGAGAATGTTTATTTTAAGTTGTAAGTGCATAAAAAGGCAGGATTCTTTAGGTACAGAGGAATCTCACGTCACGTAGTGTCCCACAATACCTGTGTTTTCCTTCCTCTACAAAACACAGCAGAAGGGAGAAAGCCCTTAAGCAGAGGGCTGTGGACAGTCCTGAATGAGTGAAGTGTATTGGCATGGCCTGATCTCAGTTGTGTAGCTGCCGCAGTGCCCAGGACATTAATTTAGATAGGTAGAATCTAGAAAGGCGAAGTTTGGGGTGTGTGTTCAGCACAGCATTATTTCTCACTAAATGAATTGGAGCAAGGTTAAAATAAAATCAATATTTTCCCCTATCAGCTTTTCCACTTGCATTGGGAGTGTGTGTATGTTTTATTAGACCAAGGGAGGGATACAGCCCTGACTCAGAGCTGGACTGAGTCATGCAGTCACAAAAGCACTGTGTCAACAGCTCAGAGTTGATGAATTGCTGTCAGATCATTTCCTCTTTGGAAGTCCTGTCAGCACCTTACCACGGCCATGCTCAGGTGATCCTCCAAATGCAAATGTGCCTCAGGAAGGCAAAGCTCAGGGCCTTGTGTGGAGGAGAACATGGCATCGTGTGACACACAGCTCCTGCAATGCTGCCATCAGGCCAGAGAAATACAGGAGTACGAGCAATTATTTATTCCAGCTAGGAATTGGAGCATTCTGTGTCTTCCACAACATATGGAAATAATGACTGTCAGCAAAGAATTGCTTAACTTTTCATGTTAGATGGCCAGGTTAGATTCCAGCACTCAGGTTCTGCTTGAGCACTCTCTCCTGTGTGCCAAGAAGTTACTGGTATGGGAGGAAAGCTCATCATCCTGCCCTGACTCTCAACACTTGACAGTCACTGATGAGATCACTGATCTAGCAAGTAATATTTTAAAGTGACTGTTAAAAGTCTTGTCAGCTATTCTGTGATTTCACATCTGAATTAAGGCAAGTGCAAAAGTGAGAACTTTTTCCATCTTATGAAAAGGCATCTGCCCTTTTTTATGCTACATAGAAAAGAGCTACCTGGTCTTTGCATAAGGAATTGTGAGGAAGGACTGTCTGTATCGATGAGGTATTCTGGTGTTTTCTGATGCCAAAAGGCATGGTTTTTTTTCCTCAACAGAATATTTCTGAGCATGGGATAACACTCAGATAATTTCCTATGAAAATGAGTTAGCAGTAAGCAAAGGCAAATTAAGCTCCATCAGAGACTGAGGCCTGTTCCTTCCTACCTGCCAGAACTGTCTGATTTAGAGGCAATTCACTGGAAATTGCTGACGTTCTACACTGCTTTATTTGTCACCTGAAAGATACCATGTTATATTTTAGAGGTAATTTTTTTAAACTTGGTATTCAAGCTAAATTAATTTTGCCAGTGTACACAATGAATGCAAAGGCAAGCATTTACCCACCTTCCTTTGAACCATCATTAAAGGTAGGGCTGCAGTGAGATGTATACATCGTATCTGTACAAAATTGCTCTCATTATAAAAGCACAGGTTAGTAAAGCAAGAGTATTTTTTAGGGCTGTGGTACAAAAAGTTAGGAGAACTGTCTTCCCTGATTCTCCATTGGCTGCATTCAGACTGACACAATGAGGAGGGGGTGTGCAAGTGTGAACAAATCCGTAGGTATTGCTTTAACCACCAAAGAGCCTTTCCTACAAATGCCCCCTTGTTCCCTACAGTTAATCCTGTGTACATATTGGAGAGTCCCTCCAGCCTGCTCACAGAGGTGACTATGCCTGTATGGAAGCTGGAGAGAGCTGTGAGGAATTCGTTGTGGAAGCATTGCAGAGCCTGTCCTGTGCCCAGACACGGCAACAAAACTGCGCTTAGTCTGTGTGCTAAAGAGCAAGCATGCAGGAAGAATAAATGAAAAAAGAACAACATCTACACCTTTACGACCATTTGTACAGCAATAGAACTGCCCTGGCCAGCCAGCCATCTGAGCCCCCTTAATAGCACCCCACTGCTCACATGATCCAGTGGCATTTAACAAAGTGTTCTGTGACAATGTGAAATGATTCCAGCTGTGATCACCTTGTGGGGTTTTCTCCTCTCACGCAACAAATTTCACTGAGGTATAAAAATTTAAAAATACTAAACCCATGAAGACTGTTTAGAATATTCAGGTTTCTTTTCAATTTATGTTTCCTCACTGCAGTTCTAAAAATGAAATAAATACCCCTGTGTATGTCCTGTCTGGAAGCTGTAAAGTATACTTGGCTCTTTTCAAAGTAGACCAAAGGTATGCGACAAATGGATATTTGAGGAGTAAGGAATTAATTTAATCTTCCAGAGAGCTGTTAAGTATTTGTAGCAATATATAAAATCATTCTGACTTAAGAGCTGGAGAAACTCAACATTCACAAACTATGTTGACCTTCCTATTGCAAAATCCCTTTGTTTCAGAGGGCCATGTCTTCAGTTCTGGTTTAATTCTGAAGCAAATGGGACCATTCTGCTTGGTTCATCCAAGAAGAAATATCGATCAGTTAAAGAATCTTTATCTTACGTTTCCATGACAGCACCTGGGATCTTTTCAGAAGCTGTTGCATGGCAGAGTGCCCACAACCAACCAATAGGACAGAGTCAGCACAGTGCTGGTGGCATTGGGCCTGTCCTGCATGGCTTCCATTGTGACATAAGGTGCTCCTGGCCTCCCATTTCATGCTATCGAATCATGCTAAATGATGGATATTGCAGAATGTACATGCTGAATTCTTAGTTTCCATCCGTTAGGAAAAAAAAAGATTTTAACCCCCTGCCCACTTGGAAATGACCATCAGGCTCATCTCTGATACCTGAAGAACCATATATGGCTTTGCTGTAAAGCACTGATGTAGCAGATGAAGCAAACAGAATTTTTATGCTAATTGAATTGCCTTGCTTTCTTAGTATTTCTTCTCACCTGTTTTCTGGGATGGACTGTTTTTAAGTCACAGGTGTTTGCAGTGGAAATAATTGTGCCACACACTGTTGGATCTGGAGGTTTTGCAGGCAGTGGTGCAGGTGTGAATGGGCAGTGCTGGCTGATGGCAATTATCCAGTTACCCAATTACCCACAGCCAGGGCTCCTGTCCTTGGGTGAGGTAGAATTTCCTTGTCACTCAATGTATGAGGAACCTCAGAACCTGGACTTCTCTGCAGCATCTTGGGTGTAGCTGAGTTTATTTTCTAGACTTTTCTTCCTTTGGGGAGGAGCAGCCTCAGGATGGGGTGTGGGGTAGAGAGCTGTCCATACCCCAGTGCCCAGGGACTCCCTGGCTCCTGTTTGTGCCAGCAGCCCGCAGTTCAGCCAAGCTGGGGGATGCTGGGGGCAAGGGCAGGTCAGCTGTGTGGGGAGCCCCCAGGCTTTGTCAGTTATGTGTGAAGGTAAGGCTCAGAAGGGGTGCTTGTCCTTAGCATTTCCCCGGAACATTTGTTTTAATCTGTTCTCTTAGTAGATTGTTTCCCCATTAAAATGTGGGAGAAAATCAGACCTGCTGTATTATTTTAGCTGTACTGTGAATGTAAAAGAAAAACTATCATTGTATTTCAGGGAGCTTTAAATTTAACATAATTATTACATGGCCATTTTAAAGACAGGAGAATGCTGTTCTTAGATGAGAAAGTAGTCAGTAGTAATGTGTCAAGTACAAAGGGAGTCAAAGGGTAAAAGTGAGGGAAAATAAAATATGTGTTAGTTTTGTGTTTTCTTTTTCATCTTTATTTTTGGTTTTATTTAGGTTGTTGCAAAGGAGGAAAGGGAATGATTCTTGGAAAATGCAGCACAGCTGTTTCATAGTAATATTTTGTAGGTTATGAGAGAGTTCAATTTTAAAAGTTGCACAGGTTTTTTTTACTTCAGTTTCCTAAAGCTGTTATTAAAATGGATGAAGTGCTATATTTGAACCTTTAAATGGCTGCACAGGGAAATGTGTCATAACTTTGCACTTTCTGCAGGCTTTTCTTCATCTCACCACCCCTAGGTTATAGATGAACATAGTTTAAGGAGAAGAGCTGTGTGGTAGATTTTAAATACTTTCATCTTTAATGGAAGGAGGAGGGAGAACTGTTTAAAATGATCATAAAATTTTGAATGCAATTTGCAGACCATTTGGTATGTTGATTTAGGCAACAAGGGAAGCAGAGATTCAGCTGTGTAGGGGTGCTAAGAGACTGGAGTTTCCACACCCCATTGAACCAGAGGTCTTTTGTGCATGCTGGAAAATTTAGCTTTTACATCTACCATGAGAAATTTTGTCTGAGGTTTCACAGGACCCTAATTTTGGTGCTCTTGCGATACTAATAATATGTAACAAAATTAATGCTGAAATAATTCCATTACACTATACAAGAAGGTACCCTGGAGTGCTCTGTGATGATTCTTGTGTATATATTGAATGTATGTGTTGGCTTCATGGGATGCTGTAATTGTTTGTGCAGAATTGATTGACAGCCTTGGACCTTGTTGGTGTTTTTCTTCACTGATGAAATTCAAAACTGAGAAGTTAATGTATGAACATTCCTTGTGTAAAGCATTCTTTGATCAACACTTAAATGAAGTTCAGATACATCCATTTCACAGTCAGAACACTTAAACGTGTGCTGCTGGTGGTGGTTTTTGGTTTTTTGGTCTTTTTAGAATAAACCTGTAACCAGCAGCATTGATAAGCATGAGTCAATATCAGTATTTATTGTAAAAGTAGAAAGTAGACAGATTTAATATTTCAGTCAGCAGTCCTTGTCTGTCTGCTAACTGCAGTGTTTGGTTGCCATCTCACGCTCCTAGATCCATAGCTTGGTTTATATGACTGCATCTGGCATTTCCTCTTCTGTCTCTCATCTCTCCACTTCAGTGATGAAAACTGATAACTTCAGAAGAGCAAGCTCTTGATGCTTTGATCTTTAATGTTCCTTGTGACTATTTGTTTCAATCTTGTTTGTACTGAGATATTTTTGCTGGAATGTGATGGCCTGCTATGTGTGTGGGGGTTTATGCAGAATAAATAAAAAAGACATACTCCGCTACAGCCTCTGAATAATCTGACAATTTCTAGATTTTTTTGAACATTAGGAATTTTGCAGCCCATGGTGTTGAACAGAAAAATGTATATGTTAATTTAAATGGGGCATGCAATGTTTCCTTTTGGAACCTGCAGTCCAACAGTACCACCGTAGCTCATTGGTTTTTTTCAAGATGTAGCATGGCTGAAGTTAGAGCCATCCCAGGATCCTTCCAAAATGTCCCAAAATTGAATGTTGCAGTCTTTCTGAGGAGATTCTTTAGCCTAGAAAATAGAAGGAGCAGAGTCAGGAACACAGGAGTGTTTGGCATGGTGGTGTGCCCCTGCCCCAACAGTGTCCAAGGTGCTGGATCCCAAACACTCACCATCTCCGAGTGCAGAGTCGTCTTCCAGCTGGGAACCTGAGACCTGGGAGCTCTGGCATGGGCTGAGCAAGCTGTGCTCAGCAGTGCTTTGTTTTGCCGGTGTGTAAGTTTTCCGTGGTTAAAAATCACAATGTGTGCCTCAGAAACTTCTCTAAACGTGAATAAACCTGGCAGAGATCACCTTGGGCTGATGCTGCTGTTCCCTGGCAGAATCCCATCTGTGTGGGCATTTGTGAGCCAAGCTGGAGGAGGACTTGGAAGAGAGGAGGCTTCCCTCTCCCCTAGTCACAACAGCAAGAAGGGTGGTGAAGAAAATATTTTCCTGTTGTCAGTTGGCAATTGGGGAGATCTACATCAGCAGTACTTCCAGGGATGGTATCTCAAACAAAGTCCAAAGACTTCCTCTAAGAAAACTGAGTACAAACAGCTCAGCATGTGGCTCATCAAATGACTGCCAAAAAAAAACCCTCCAGGTGCAGGTGAGGAGCTGCTTTGCTTCCCTGCCATGAGCTGGGTGTCGGGTGGAGGGAGCATCCCAGTGAGACGGGAGTGGCAGGAACTCTCCAGGTGCAGCCACAAACAGAAAATTTCCTATACTGAGGAAGTGACTGCCTGGAGTGTGAGGTAAAGCTCAATAAAAGGCACTGAGGGGAAAACATACTTAGATTGCTGTAAGCAAATACATAATTTGAGCTGGGGAAAAATAAAAGTTGGAGTCTTTAGGACGAGAAGAAGCAAAACAACGTAATATATGAGGCTGCTGAGTTTCTAGATCATACTTAGTGGAAATTTTTGACTTTTATAATGTGCAAAAAGTGGTAGCTATGATTGCAGTTGCAGAAGTTGTGGAGAATTTCAGCAGAACAGGTATGGCAGCAAATATTTGGATGTTTTTAGGGCGTGAGTATCTTCCTCTCTGTCCTGTTCTGTAAATGCACCCTGGCACTAATTTAAGAAAAAACTCACCTTGAAAAATACAAAGGTTAACACGGAATGGAGTTGTAGGTTTAGTTCAGCTGTAGGTAAGTGTGTTTTATGGAGTCCTAATGGATTATCCAACTGAACAATTAATATGATTAATTGTAATTATTTTATTTGTAGCCTACTCCTTTTAATATACTTCTCTGCTAAAAGTATACTGCTTATATCAGGAAGCAGTGTAACAGGTATTATTCTATACATTTTTAATCCTATGGATTTTAATGCTTTACTATTGATCTCAGAGATCAAATGTTGTTCCGATGCTCCTGTGGCAGTTCAGAAAATACTTCATTAAAAAGAAAATACATCTGTATGGGCAAATTATACGTATCTTAGACACTTTAGGTAATTTTCCAAATAATGGATTATCAATTATTAATTTTGGACTTTTGAGAGGCGCTACAAATGTTAAATATAGAACAAAACAATTAGGATCACAGAAATGTAACAGTTTGTCTATTGTATGTTTAAATTGGGTACAAAGGCAGTTCCTTAATAGTAAAAGTAGGTTCCCTGAAGTCTCTTTATGGGTTTAGTTATTATTCAAGCCTTATTGATCTGAACAGAATTGTGTAAACATATTGTCTATTCTCCTTGAGGTACAGCACAGATTTACCCATATAATTCATAGTGCTGCTGCGTGGTGCTTTAAAATCAGGGAGGAGCATTTAAAAATTATCATACAATTTGCATTTCTTGAATTGCTAATGAAGTTTTACATAAATATTTAGCATGGTGGTGTGCCAGAAGTTGAGTGCTGGTGGTTTCCCAGTCTAGCAGAGGGGAATGGTGTTACAAGGGCCACCTTTGGGTTTTTGCTTGCTTTTAGGGTAATAATGCACGGGTCATACAATACCTATTTCCATCCCTAGTATTTCTGCACATACCTCTGCACTTCTGCGCCCTGGATATGCTTCAGGTATCTGATGCAGACAATCATAGATTGATTCTGTTCTGAAGTGCTAGGGGAAAGTTTCCCCAGTCAAACCATACATGACTGATAATATTATCATCTCCTCATTTGGTGTGACCTGGAACATGCTGACAGCTGGAGGTGCTCAGGGTTTTTCAGTCCTTCCTGGTTTCAGAGATGTTCATGTCCCCTGCTTTATGACACAGCCACAACTGAACCCCATCACTTGGTTCATTTCTGCTGTCCCAGGAATCTGCACAATAAACACGAATTTATCACACTTAATCAGTGCTGAGGCGTGCAAGGATGTACATGGTAGGCCAATTAAGCTCAGTTTGCTGCTGTGTCACTGCAATTTTGGAAACTTCTTTTAACTACTTTGCCGAGGATGTACTCTTTAAATTGATGTTTGTGTTTTTCCCAGAGGTGGCTGCATTTCAGTGAAATGTAGCATGATGCTGACATAATCCCTAATGATCTCTTAGAAGTACTTTGCTGCAGAGTCTTAACTTGTTTAAGATGATGTGAAAGGTGCCTCAGGTTAAAGCATCCTGTTGTCCTAACTTGTATTTACTTACTGTGTCCTTCTTCTCATCTTCATTTTACTGTTTTAAATTCTAAAGCTTAGTTGCTTAAACCGCCCCCCCCCCCAAGTATGTAAGTTTGGATTTTTGTATTCCTTTTAAAAATGTATTGCTGTTTTCTTTGAAGATGCTTTATTGCATGCACTTGATGTTATGACTTTAGTGGAGTTGTGGCTGCACGTTGTCAAAGTTGCTAGGAAATTAAATATATACTGTTAATGTCAGGAAAAATAAGCAAATGTTATGGACAGATCTGACTTCTAAAGTAGAAAGTACCTGAAGGCTGATCATCTGGCAAATATAATTTATCAGTGATGAGGTGGTTAAAACTCTTTATAGTATTTCTTGTAGATCTCTTCAAGCGTGGACTTATGTGGGGCAAGAATTGGTAAAAAAGGTTGAAATGACAGTAAGTACTGTGAGTTTAGAAACACAACAGAAATCCTTAGGAAAAAACCAGTAGTTTATAACTGTCTTGTAAATCTTATAAAGGATGTTTATGCAGAAGAGCAGTTTTTGAAATGTCCGATTCTCCAGTGATCTTCTAGTGACAGGGATGCTGCATATTTCAGTCCAGAGAGTATACAAGGACTCTCCTCTCCAGCTGGCTTGTTATGTAGCACTTGGAAAATCAGTTTGATGTTGGTGTTTTATGTATAAGCTCAGGTTTTTTTTGTTCTTTTGTTTTGGCAACATTAATACTTTGGGTGAAGTTTTGTTATTTTTTCCAAACTCTAGTTCTTGAGGACTTCCCTGACCAAATGCAGAAAGAGGAGTATAAATATTTTCCTGTGTGTGCAGAAACCAAGAAATGGTTCTAAGTTTTATATTAACTTTAAAGAGATTCTGTGGAACTGAAAATACTTCCATGCACACATCAAATTAAATGCATATGTTTAGAATACTTCCAGGTCAGGTAAAAAGCTTGATGTTGCTTTCAGTGACAGCATCTTTCCTGGTTTTATACTGGTTTTCCTGTTGTGTTTTTTCCCCACTGGTATTACATGAATATGAAATTTACATTACTATTTTTTTTTTTAATTGGAAATTATGTCCAGGTTGACTGTATTCAAAATATATTAAAATAAGTGACTGGAAGCCTCTAGAGACTGAAACACCACTGGTGTAGGAACTGCTGGTGAATGTTAGTCGAACCTTAAAAATAAAGTCACTGTGGTGTGGGTGTGTTGCAAGAGGACACGAAATGAACTACACTCACCCATCAGGATGCGAGATCAAAAGGAAAAGGGAAGTTTATTTTGGGGATCTTAACTTATATAGTTTTTGGGATTTGGTTAAGGACTGGGGGACAAGAGGAGCACCTCTCTGACCCCAGTGGTCAACTCAGAAGTCTATCAATTTGTCCTGCTTCCTGGAAAGGAATGTGTTTACTAAACATCAGTCTTTGTTTTTGTTACAATGCGTGAGAACTCTCCAGTCCAAGAACGAAAACATCAGAAGGCTGAAAAATCAGGGCAACATGGGTGTATTGTGGAATGCTTTAACAACCAAATTTTTAAAATAAGGAAGCTTCAACCCTAAAGTAGGACCAATCAGAGAAAAAAGGCTCCAAGTGGGTTGGAGAGTTTGTTTTCAACTCAACCTCAAGACAGAAGACACCTATTTCTACACTTCCCTGATAATGGATATGGAAGAGTAAAATTTATAACACAGAAAAGAATAGGGAAAATTCTCTGAAGTTCAAAACAGTGGAAGATGAAGATATTGTTCTTAGTATAATCTGTTAGTATTTGATTTGTAAGTTTTTAAGTAGATGTAGACTCCCATGACTTCATTTTAGTAGTGACCTAGTTGGGGCCCTAATTTGTGTTAACTGTTTTCAAGTTCTGCATAAATAAATAAATCTATGTGGCTTCTGTGATGAGAAAAACATGAAAAGGCAGCACACACCTGGCTGCCATGTCCTTTGTGTGACAAAAAACATCCACTTTAATTCCTGATGCTATCTGATAATAAGCTCTATAACAGAATCAACAGACTTCCTTCAAGGAGATGTAGCTTATTTTTCTTGTAGTACCTGGTGGAATAAAAGTTTTCTTTTTTTCTGTCAGTTGTATCTGTGTGACCCTGATCTTGCAGCCAGCCTGAATAGGTGAGGTTAGAAGAATGTTTAGGCCAATTTCTCAGGATCTGAAAGTGACTGGTATGAAAGGCGAGATCAGAGGCCTTTCTTGAAGCTGAAATGTTGATGTTATTGTACACTCAGCATACTTTCAGTATTCTGGGCTTCATTATACTCTGTATCAGAGGAAGGCATTCAGCTAAATGCTTCGTTCTGCAAAAGGCTTGCATTTTTGCTCATAACTCTGCAGGTGAGAGTGCAATTATAAGTTCACAGAATGGTTTTCTGAGTTAAAATAACTAAAATCAATCAATAAATTATTATATTCACAACCTTAAAGTGGGCACAATCATAAGCCTTCAAAAATCAAATTTACTAAACGGATTAAAAATTTGCTGTTGGCTGTTAGTTGAACCAAACATTAAAAGCATAAGTGTGTCCTATTTTTTTTTTGCATATTTGATGTTGCCTCAGTGTGAGGAGAGGGGATAGAGTTGAGCTGTGGGGGCCTGCAGGGGCCCACGGCGGCACTGAGGAGCTCACGGCAGCGTTGAGGAGCACACGGCGGCACTGAGGGGCCTACAGCAGCATGGAGGAGCACATGGTGGCAGAGAGAGGCCCATGGTGGCATGGAGGGCCCATGGGGGCACTGTGGGGCCCAGAGCAGCATGGAGGAGCACACGGTGGCAGAGAGAGGCCCATGGCATGCGGAGGGCCCACGGCGGCACTGAGGGGCACATGGCAGCAGAGGGAGGCCCACAGCGGCGCGGAGGGCACAAGGCAGCTTAGAGCAGCTTGTCTCTCCATGATGTTGTCGGCAGGAGGTGTCACATGGCAGAGCCCTGCAGAGAGGGACATGCTGGAAGCTGCCAGATGGGTGAACAGCACATGATCACCCCATAGAAGAACATGGAGAACATATGTTGCTGACGTGGCAACATGGGATAGGTCATGTAGGGAGAATTACCATGTAAGGAAATACTGTGCCTTGGAAAAGTGTGTAAAACCAGATCATTTTTAAAATCAGCTATTCAGATTCCCTGCTGGGCTGAGTTAGTGTCTTAGTGTCTCACAGCTAAGAACAGAAGGTCACAAAATAGTGAAATCCTTTTCAAGGTTCTCTAAAAGGCTCCATCGTGTGAGTATCTTCCAGGATTGATCCCAGTGAACACAGTACACATACTGGAAGATGAAGCTTTGTAGATTAGGGATGTTGATAATAGATCTTGGATTATTTAAGAGAGAATATCAGAACAGAATACTGCAATGGGATAATGTCCTCCCACTGCTGGATGAATGTCTCAACATCCCTTGGCACTCATACGAAATAAACATTGAGGTGAAGCAGGGACACTTATTTTCAAAGTGAGAGCAATTTATCCTTCCAGAACATTGTATTTCAGGGATTCTGTTTCCATTATAACAAACAGTTGATGATGGAATATGTTGTCATTTGATGGATGTTGATATTGTAGAATGACAGATGATCTTCATGTGACTTTTATGCAAAATACACATAGGTAGTTAGAATAGGAGAAATCTTTCCTAATTGTCTTGGATGACAGATTTGCATTTTGCTTTCAGCCGTTCCAAAGGACTTTATCATAATACAGTCAATTTAAATTTTATATACTTGTCACACTGATTGAAGTTACCAGAACCAAAGTTTTGCCATTCAGCTAACAAAAATATTTAATATAGCTGTAGCAGGTAATAGAGATGTCCTGTCACTTTAATGCAGTAGCAGCTTTGAGTAGTTCACAAATGGCTTGAGCACTCACTTAATCCAAAAGTGAATTTCAGCCTTTGTGAGTTTTGAATCTGATTTCAATGCTGGACAGGCCCTGTTCAGCTGTATTACATTTATATTATACATAACATGTATAGTAAGTATTAAGTGATCTCCTAGGCAAAGTGTGGCCTCAGTGCTGTTGTCCCAAGGTAGCAGAAGGTAACTCTTTGCAGGGTCTGTCCCAGGTCAAATCATAAGCTGGGTCCTCTCACAACAGAATTTCTGGGCCCTTGGAAGAGAAGGAGGTGATTGTGCACAGTCAGCATGGGTTTATCAAGAGTAACTCCTGCCCCACCACCTTCCCTGTTTGAAATGACTTGGTTTGTGGGCAGGCAGAGAGCAGTGGCTGCCATTTACCTGGACTTTGGCAGGGCATGCCCCAGCCTTTCTCACAACACAGGTGTGGGCAGGCTGTGCTGCAGGTGGGCCAGTGGGCATTGAGGGGCTATGGTCAGGCCTGGCACCCTGGCCAGGTCAGGGCTGTAGTGCCATGTGTGACCTGGGACACGTCCCCAACCCCAGAGCAAGCAGTGTGGGCCAGTCCCGGGGTGCACTCACACAGAGCTTGCACAGGAACCCAAACTGAGGGACAGCTGTGCTAAGGGCAGGGCTCTGTTTTAGAGTGACCGAGGCAGGCTACATTTTCATACAGGGATCACTTTCAAGATTTCAACACTGATTAAATGTTGAGCCTCTAAAAATTCTTCTTTATGTTTTAAAAAGCTTAAAATACTACATAAGTTTTGATAGCAAGCAAGTTGCTTTAGAAAGGCTGCTTTTCAGCATTGTGTGTAATATACTGTAGGCAAGATAACTTCACAATATAATTTTTCACTGAAAGCATATGGTACTGCTTACTTTATAATGTTCTCCTAATTAACATGACCATAAAAAGATGACTGTTGAAATTTAGATAGTAACTCTGATTGTTAAAATCCTAATTACAGTTTTTAAACAACTGTAGTTTGGATAATACTCTTTATTATTAGTTCCACATCTTAGAATCAGAATCAGTTCGTTCGCATTAATTTCCATGAACTTTGGAAGAGAGCATGTGTGTTGACTAATGAGCCTGCTAAAGAATTTATGTAAAATAACTTGATATTGGATTATCCATTTCTGCTTTCAGTCTGTGGAATATGGTGAATTTAGGAAAATAAAGTAGGTTACCCAGTTTAAATGCGTAAATGTTGAAAAATAATTTACACAATCTTGCATTAGAGAAACAGCATTGTTTTGGAGCGAGAAAAACTGAGTACAAATACAGATCAAGACAGTTTCAGGTAGCCCATGCCACTGGCCAGCTAAGAAGGGCTTGCAGTTTGAAATGTACAGTGGCCAGTTTAATCCCAAGGGCAGTGCATGATTGCAGGTCTTTTAAATTAATTCCAAAGATACAGGAGAAAAAAGGAATTGCTGTTTCTAACAACAACTGACATAATCTATTTTGAGATAATAAAAAATGTTCCTTGTAGAGATGGTAAGCTAAGTGAGAGTTAATAGAGACAGTTATTTGAGAAGAGCCAGAGCTATTACTGAAGTCAAGCCTACTTCTTTTATGTATTCCTTTTATGCAGGAAAAAGGAGAGGAAACCAATAATAAAAGTGAAAAAAAAAATCTTTTTTGTTTATTTTTCATTCAGCCTTTTGCTGTTGTACTGCCTCTGCAGAAACATGGGTTCAGCTAAAAAGTCTTACCAGGAATTTTGTGACCTGACAAACTTGAATGAACGTTGTACTGTTTAGCTCAATGCTCTTGACTGCCTCGTTGGTCACAGGCTCAGTGAAAAATGGTCTTGTCTGGATAAACCCAATACTTGCTAAGCAAAAGGCAAATAAAGGATAAAAGACAAGAGAACAGGTAGAGAAAGAAAATTAGCAAAAAAGGGAAGACAAACCAAACTGCTATTTTTAGGTCTATCTTAAAATTGTGATGAATATCTAATATATTCACATGAGGGGTTTTGATCAGGGAAATAAAAATTCAGGAGTGTTATGAAGAGCCCAACAAGACTGAGGGACTGGCAGCTATGCTGATAAGGTTTTCCAAATGATTCAGAAAGAATTAATGTGTAAATTGCTATGTGCCATCTTTGCAGATTGTGGTCCAGTGTCAGGCCTAAATCACAGATGCCAATTTCAGATTTCCTGCTCTTTTGTTTAACGTTGCTTTTGGGTTTCATCTATGCAATACATTTGTTGCTTCCATTTGTCATAGTACCTTATGTGAATATTGATATTTTGAATATGTTTTTGTGGTTGTTATTGTGATAAAGATTCCATAGCATAAGATACCAGAAAGAAACATGACTGAATCAGTTGAAATAAAAATATCAGTTTGTTTGTTAGGGGTTTTATAAATTTGAAATTAAGCTACAGGTACATAGTGATGTTAGTGGAGGACAGCTGGCAGCAAAGATTAATTTTGCTTTGGAATTTTGGGTCATAAATTCCTATATTGTGTAAGGCTTTGCATCACTGGGAAAGCACCTAGATACTCAGTGGATATAATCAGTATTATGGGATTAATAAAGAGGATGTCCGTTTTGTAAATATATTCAGTGTCCCCCCTGCCCTTTTCCTTTCTCTTCGTCTTCTCAATCTCAGTGATTGTCATTTTGTAAGATCCTTTATTCTGGGCTCCAGTGCCACTGAAAAGCAGACAGTATTTAATGACCTTCTGCATCAGTGGTTTCATCTCCTGAAAAATTAGAATTGATTTGTTTTGTCTTTGATATTGAAAATCTAAAGCAGGCCTTTTCTTCCTAACTTGTGTAATAGCAGCAGCTATATTCAGGAAAGATTGGGCAAGAGGACAAAAGTTGACAGAAGGTACATTACTGAATTAAGACTATTTTAAAATAAAGTTTATTAGCTAACATGGTCTAAAAAAAAAAAAAAAGGCTTGTCACTAGGCATCATCTCTGTATTATTACAGCAACTTCTGTCTGTGTAAAGAAAAAAAGTGGTTTAACATCACCAAGTGTTTCCCTGTGTATTCCATAGGCCCTTATTCCTATTTATTCTTCTCATCCTATCTTGGAAAGCTGCTAGGTTAGCCTATATATGGTTTAAGAAACTCTATACCCTCCTTTAAAGGATTAATTCGTGTTTGACCTCAAACACCGTACTCTTTTCTGTGATAGACTGTGAGTTTTAGTTTATTATTTTAACAGATCAATAGGTACATTAATTCTAACAGGAAGCTCAGACTCTGTGCCTGCAGTTAAATTTGCCAGGTTTCATAATTAGTTTTATTCTCCCACAATATTGAAATTTCTTGAGGAGAACTGAAGACAGGAAAGTAATTCACTGGAGAAACAGCAAATGATGCAGAAAATGCCAATATCAATTTCCTAAATAAGCCATAACTGGAATGCCAAGAATCTTGTTTCCAGCTCTAACTAATCATATGAGTAATCTGAGGCCCTCATTGGGAGGCACGTTTGACAAACCTGTGATTTCACTTAAAAAGATGACTGAGATAAATTAAACCCTGCTGGGCTGTGTGAGATAACATTGTGAAGACAACCCTAGAGGAACTACTGTTTGTTGTAGTATGATTTATATTTTAAAGGCATTATCAACAATGTAGATGGCCAGGTGCTGAAGATTTGTTTAGGGACATTTCCAGTTGTATTTCTGTACTGTGCAGTATATTTGAAATTGGATGGAATCTGAAAGCAGGCCTTTAAAGGGAAGAAACCAGTTAAAATAAAAATTCCTTTGTGTCTTTGATCTCAGCCAGTTCATACATTTTTCACCTTAGAAGCACAGTCCATCACATTTTGTGGATCTCGCTGGAAATTGGGTAGCTGTAATAACTCATGGCTCAGTGGTAGAAGGAGTGTAAAACTACTGAAGACTGAAGTTATTGTTGATTTCCTCAAAGACACATGGGGACAAGAAAGACAAATGTAAGGTTCCAGGTTAGCCTAAACCAATTTTTTTGCCTGTCTATCTTCCACACTCTTCACTTCTCTGTACCTTAGGAAACATGGGAAATTAAACTTGTGTTGGTGGCTAATCTTGTGGAAAAGTGCATCTGCAGTCCTTAGCCCAGACTGACTTCACCTCAGAATGAGTCAGGACCATGTTCTGAGGCTCTGTAACAACAGTAGAATGTGTAACATTCTGCTGGTGCTCCCAGAAGGGATGAAATGGCTTTGAGGAAGGTTACGATACCAATAGAAACAAATTGATGATTTAATTAATGAAAAGAAGGAATTT
Organism: Trochalopteron elliotii; assembly: GCA_024734555.1. Classification (NCBI taxonomy): domain Eukaryota; kingdom Metazoa; phylum Chordata; class Aves; order Passeriformes; family Leiothrichidae; genus Trochalopteron; species Trochalopteron elliotii. The sequence goes on from JANPWX010000211.1 coordinate 1,994,445, forward strand.
CCAAGTGTTAAAAGCAGTGTGGGGGGGGAAGTGATTTTTGTTCTGTGTGTTGACATTTTGGAGCTTTAGTGCATTATCAGGCATGGATGAAACTTCCAACAACACAACTTGTGTGCAGTACCTGCCTTTCCCCCACCCTGAATTCCTGCACTCTTAAGTCCTACCCACAGCTTCCTGGGCTTTAGCTGAAATCCAAGACATGAGAAATGTGGCACACTGAAAGGTTGTTTCTCATTGTAATCTCTGGATCACCACCTTCACAAAGTGCAGTTTTACTTCTTCTGTGTGGACAATGTCTAAAGACCAGCTGTCCCTGAAATTGGTTGTTTCTGATCCCGTAGTCCATTCTGACCCATACTGGTATTAGGAGCTATGCTAAAGACAGATACAGACTGAATAACAAATTCTAAGCTTTCTTGGTTGCTAGAGTGTATTATCCTGGTCTGCTCCTTCAGTCTGGGCTGTATTTTGTCCAGAGTAGCTGCCTGGCTCCCTACCACTTCTTAGTCTAGATCTGACTGCTCCAGCTCTAGGAGAATAATCCTTTATTTCCCAAGACACATGGACATTGTGCAGTGCAAATATTTCATATGAGCAAAGCTTGTTGAGATCTTCGGGTGACATGTGCTGAAGAATGGTAGTTAATATTTTTGTACTTTGTGTTTTAAGAGTGCACAACAGACATAGTAGAATGTGTAGATCAGCCTTTCCTGGATTAGCCATCCAGACATTGTCGTCATTTCTCATTCGAAACACCCAGAGCAGAATTTAGGTGACCTTGTGCTTACATTTGTAGTATTTCAGACTCAAGGGATTCTTCTGTGTTCTAGAAATGTTGACTTGCTATTAAAGGCTTGCTGTTTAGGTAACACTTTCTAGGGTTGCCTTCCAATCGCTTTTTGTTTTCAATTCCTTCTTGATAGTTTTCCTCTCTCTTGCAGAGGCCCACTATATTCTGTAACACAAACAGATGTTTAAAGTCTTCTGCTTTTAGAATACTTCTGTATTTTGTTGCAGAGGATCTTTATTCTCTGATAAAAGCAGCAAAGTCCTTTTTAGGTATGTTAATCTTTATAAGTGAAAGAAACAATCCTTTGCTAAGAGAATCTATTAAATAGTTGTATTTTTCAGTCATGCCCTCCCCTGGACACTCTTACAGTATTTTTGTCTTTTTGGCTCCCAAAACTGCTCACAGCACTTGAGATGTGGCTGCAGAAGTGTGTGACAGTCGTGTCCCCAGAATAGCTGCCAGTGTAGGACAGGTTGGCCCTTTTGTGTCAGGGCCCAGTGGTGACTTGTGTTCAACAGATTTTTTACATGGCACTGCTCTCCAGTAGTGTCCCCCAATTTGTACCTATAATTGGAATCATCTCACCCCAGGTAGAGAGTTCTGCACTTGCCCTTGCTAAATTTAACATGGTTGATGATTGCCCAGCTCTGATCTACCCAGATATATGTCCATCAGTAATTTTCAAATTAATATTCTCCCCTTCTTCTATTTACCACAATTCTAATGGCACTGCAATGACAGATGGCAGTTGCTGTGGGGGAATATTCAATGCAGTATCTAGAAATACCCAGAATTCCTTGTAGGAATTTATCAGAGCTTAGTGAGGCACCGGATGCAGGCTGCTCATGATTTATTGTTGGAGACCTGACATAAAGGACTCACAGCTGACTTCCACATAGTGAACTTTCTTATTTTTCTCTGAAGACAGTAGTCTCATGTGCTGCTTGTTTTCTTTTCAAATCTTCCACTTACTTTTGATGCATATCATGTAATTTATCAGAGGGAAACCTGAGTTCATTATAATCCTTTTCTTTCCCTTCAGGTTTGTGAATGCTTCTGTTGTCCCCTCTGAGCTCAGTGTACAAACAGAACAGCAAAATCTCCACCCTGTATGATGTTGCACCTGGAAGTTCATCTCTTTCTTGATCAAATATGGGCATTAGTACAATTTTCTATCTATAAAAATACCATGCACAGGCAAATCTCTTGGAGTCAGGTTCAGCTGTGCTTGTACAAGGCAGTATTTAACATGGCATCACAATGCTCCCCATCTAATGCAGCAAACCCAGATCAAAACTAATGTCCAATAAAGTAGTCTAAAAATGCTTCTCCAGTTTTTTCTACTGGAAAATAATGCTTTTGATAGGCTTGCTCTCCCTTCAGTGAATCCTGTCTTTTTTTGTACCATTCTATAAAAAGATGGAATGGTCCTTCTCAGAGGACCCATAGCTAAAGCCAGTAAATAAAGAAGGAAATGGGTCCAATGTGTTCATATTTACAGGAGAAGATATTTTCCTAATTGTTTTGTATGTCTTGTGACATTGCAAGATCTAATCAAAAAGTGATTTTTGTTACTAGCTTATAAATTTTGCCTTCAGATTTCTGAATGTTTGCATTAAGGAAAAGAGATGCTGCTTTTTTTCTGTTTGCAGTTTTGGACTGTATCTTAAAGTTTAATCATATTTCAATTTTAAAATATATTGTCTCGATATATATTATTTTCAAGAGAGTGTATGTTGGAACTTTGCTTTGAAGAGGAAAACACAGATGGCTTCATTATTTTACCATCCAAGCAAAATGCCTGTAGGTATCTAATGATAACTATTTTTTTTTGTTACATTCTAATTATTGCAAATTAAGTTTTATTACAAAATGGTGTTCAAGATACTAATTGCTTAACATTATAAGGGCAGCCAACATAGTGGAAATAGATTAGATGTGATTTATAGAAAGAAAACATTAATAGGTTTTTGGAAAATAATCCTGGTTATATATGTGCAGCAACAAATAAAGTTCAGGACTGTTCAGGACTATTCATCCCATAGGAATAAATCAGGACAAAAGGCAGCTAATTGGAAGAATTTCTAAGGTGTGCTAGTGGAAATGAATTTTCATTTCTTTATAGCTGAAATTCAAATCCTGTTGACAGAAACTTCAGTTATTGACTTGCAGCTAATTAGCAGCTAGTAGACTAGACAATTAGCTGGAATAGAATGGAGTTTGAGAAACAAAATTTAAAAGTTTGTAGCACTCATTAAAAACTAGTTTCAGTTTCTAGAAATACACCATCTTAATTGCCAGCATGATGAGAGTGCTCTGTGCATCTAGTCTGAAGTCTTTATTATATCTATAGGTATTCAAACCTGTGCTGCAGCTAAGATTTACAAAGCCTGCAACACTCCTTCTACACATGCAGCAGAAAAAATTATAAGTAGCAGAAATATTCCTTGGGAGACAAGAATGCAGGCAGTGTCAGAAAGGATTTATCGTGGTTAGAACAGATGTGATAGCTTTTAAATAATTAGAACAAAGCCAATTAGTGATAATTTTCCAAGGAGGTTTGATTGTGTCCAGTGTGTGTAATGTTATGAAATGTTAGAGATTGCAGGAGCAGTATTTTCTAATTTTTCTTAGTGTTAAACATGATTTACAGTAAAATTCAAAAAGAATTGTATTGACATGTATATTTCAAGTCATGGTGTTACCAAAGCTCTCTTTCCAGGTTCCTGTGAAGTCTTCAAGTCTGCCTGCTTGCCATGAGAAAGTTTTTCTTCCAATTTTATTATACTTGGATGCAAAGCATGTTGTTTTGTTACACTTACAGCTTCTTGGAGTTAAAAAACAAACATTTTAAAAACCACATTTCTCAGAGAGCTGCTATCAGAACTGTGCATTAATAAGCATCTAAATTACAGCTCTTGCCATGTAGAACAAATTAGATTTCTTTTCATTAATATCAAGGAAGCAGAAAACAAGCTGAATCCCAAGTGAATTAAATGAGCATAATTATTTGCCATTTCTTTTTCTACTATAAACCAGTCTTTATTCAATTAAACAACTCATAATCATGTACCCGCTATTTCAGTGGAGTTCAACACAGCTGGTGTCAAAATTAAGTAGTTTCCTTATATATTGTATACAGGACTTTGAACCCTGTTACCCTACTCCTGGCAAGTGTTCTGGTACTTTGTTTTGAGCTAAACAAACCAACAAACTGCTGGGGGCTCTGCAGAGTTCTCCTACACAGGTCTTTGAAATGCTGTGGTAAAAATCTTCTAAAAATCTATTTTAACACATGAATAATTCTGTGTTTTGTTGAACTAGATTCCAGTTCTAGATTAGGCTGATAGGAAATAAATTATTTTTTCCCTGAATGTGTTTGTGTGTGTGTTTGGTTTGGTTTGAGGAGCTTGATGGAGGAAAAAAAATCACATAATTACTCAAATTCTTAATTACTAACTGTGCCACTGTTTCATTCAGAGCTTTATTACTTCCATGGTGTTGGTCTAATCAGTGCTGAAATGATGGGATATTTTATAAAATGCAGAGCAAAACCTCTAATGTTTAATCCTCAAAGGTGTTTATTCCCTCTACTTCCAATGATATATTTCTCAATGAGTGAAGTTCTATTTTATGGGAGACCAGAGGAAAACCTCTCGTTTTTGCTGCTTCAATCAGCATAAATGGATTTGTTAATTTTTTTGAGACTGTTCTCCCAGAACTTCTCATTTCTGCCTGATACCTAAATGTTTCTAGCTGGTAGTTAATTGTTTGTTCCCTTCAGTATCACTCCAGAGATCCTCAATGGAATAGAACTCCAGTGCAAAACATTAACATAGTAAGATAATTCTCATAATGATACAAAAGAAAGTGCCCTGAAGTGATGAAAGCAGTTTTCCCTTAATGTTGTTATATGCAGAGCCAATTTATGTTATAGCTTTTTAAAAACATATTCTGCTACCTGTGCTGCAGAATCAGAGTTAATTTAAAAAGAGCAGACACAGCATTAGGTGAGAGTGAAAGCTTGACCCACGAGGTGCAAGAGGTGAGAAATCTTCTTGTGCCTGGGAACCCTCCTGAGCAGCTGAGGCTGCAGCACAGCTGTGCCCTGGGAAACAGGAGATACCAGAAATTCTGCCATTCTCTATCAGGGTAGATGGACGCCTCCTTCCTCTGAGTGCTCAGAAGGGAGAGAGGAAAAGTGGCTCAATCCTCAGATCAAATCCCTGAACAATGCAGCATTTGGATGGAATATTATTTCTTTTTATTTACACACACAATTGGTTGTTCTGCAAACTAGGTTATTGCCTTCACAACTGAATTCATGGAATAATTCAAATAAGTTTGTTTGGATAGTCTTAGACACCTGCACAGACCAGTATTTGGGGTTGTTTGTTTTGTTTTGTTGGGCTATTTTTGTTTGGTTGGTTTTGGGGTTTTTTGTTCATTTGTTTGGGGTTGGTTGTTTGTGGTTTGGGGGCTTGTTTGTTGTTTTTTTGTTGTTTTCCTTTTTCCTTTTAGAACAGTTTTTTTTATTTAAGAGTAGCTGTATCTCAAAGACTATGGTCAAATATAGTTCTGTGATGATGACCTGGAAATGACATTTGGAACAATATAAATTATATCTGTACATGTACCAGTTCATTGAAATCCAAACCTGACCAACTTTAGGTTCCAGAGTAAAGCCAGACACTGATCTAGATTTTAACTTTTCAGTGCATATAATCTGCTTTATTGTCATCTGTTCCCTTTCTTAAATTCTTACTTTTTTGGATTTTTTTTTCCCCCACTGCTCTGGCTTCCAGTTAGGTTCAGAAACAAAACAACATCCTGGGGCATGTGCCATCATCAATTTTTACCACCTACTATAAATTACCTGTCTCTGAGATTTAGTATGGTGTCATATAATGAAGATTCTTTTTATGTGTGAAAGGATAATTAGCTCTTGACTGAAGCTGTTTTCTTACGTGGACAGAAATAGAATACAAAAGCCATCACTGTAGACCTGTTGTCTGCTTTTTGAGTTTTTCCATAAGGGAAATGCCTATTATTTTTTAGAATTAAAGAAAAAATAACCTGAAACTGAGCGTGCAGCATTTGGTGTGTGTTGCAGACAAGTGTTCTGGGATACACTTGTTTAATTTACAAGTAAAGCACCTCAGGATTTCTTGTTATTGTTTTGTCAGTGCTACAAGCACAGCTTGAGATGTCAATCAAGCTGTGTTCATCCTGATTCATGCTCCATTGCTAATAAATTGGTTTGGGAAGAGAAACTTAGCTGGCATATCCTGGGTGCTTAGAGATGGAATCCAACTCACATTTCCACAATAGTCCAGACTTTTCAGAGCTATTGCAATACATAGTAAAGACAGTTTTTTGCTGTTTGTTCTCTTTGAGGACTTTGGGAGGACTCTTGGGCTGACTGTCTCAAATCAGTATTTTCATGCACACACATGAAACCACACAACAATGGGGGCTTTATTAAAAGACTAGCTTTATGAAATAAACCCACAAATTTATTAAAATAAGAAATCTAATAAAATTAATAGATGGTTTTATGAAAGCATTTTATCAATAACTTAGCAGGTATATTTTTCATGAGCCAGAATAAACTAGTTTCTCATTCCAGTGCTTCTGTGAAATTCTCAAATGAGCCCTGTTGTAGGATCCTCAGCATTAAACAACCTTTTGGATGTTTGCTTTTTAAAATACCCATAATTTTATCTTTTATGATTGTTCATAAATTCAAAACTGGTTTAAAATCAGTTTAAATTCTTGAATAAAGCTAAACTCAGGTTTCTTGTAAGCTCATATCTGTGTTGGGTGAAACACAGATATGAACTGTTTTACTGTGCTTGGAAATAATTTTCTTCTATTTATTTTTTTCCACTGATACCTAGAATTTACTTTATTGTATGAAAATAAAATGCCACTCAACCATCATCTCAGAGTGCCTTTTCATTGAGTGATGCTATAAATCAACATCATCAATGTTTCATAATATCTGGAAAATGGAACCATTCTTATATGTAGACAGTTTATTTATATGTAATACATAGACATTGGATTGAAATACTCAGATGAAAACAGAATAAATTTAACAGGGAGTAACAGGGAGGGAGGGGTGGAAATTTTTTTTCCTCTAAATAGAACTTAAAAAGAGTAATTGAAGTCTTGACTATTCCTGTATGAGTTTTTCTTATATTCTCATGCTCAAAGTGCATAGAAGGCAAAAAGTCAGTCCCCCCAATGGGACAGAGATCTCATGTTCTGTACAAATCAAAATGAATTCTCTTGACACTCAAGAGAAAAAGTATTGGTGCAGTGGGACTTGATCTTTTGCATAATAGATGGATGTCAGTAGTATTTTGTTAGTTGATATGCTTACTTTATTTAATAGGGTTATTTGAATGTATTGAGGGATATTTGAATGAAAGTCAGTATTTTGGGATGTTCGAATGAACAGTTCTCCCTTCAGTGGCAGAATGTGACCAGCAGCAGCCTCAGGTTATTATGAATGTAGCACTCATGGAGTTTGATCCTACAAACACAAATAGCTGTAATTGTTTGATGGCTGAACTCCACTAATTTGAAGTCCAGGGAGTAGATCAAGGTCCTCCCTGGAGTGAGTGAAACCTTGCAGGGTTGTTGCATTGGTTGTCCTAAGCTGTATCTGCCTCTGTTCAAAGCAGACAGGTTGATAAATGCCCTCTTCCAACAAAGTGCAGCTGGATCCAAACAAGCTTCATTTGTGGGTGCAGAATCAACTCCTAAATTATAGCCTGTCAGAAGAGGTTAATTTTCAGATCTGATGCTTATGACTAGACTGTAAAGCATCAATTTAAATGTCCAAACATGTAAAACAGTTTGCCCCAGAAATTAGAATTAGCATGTAAGCTGACAGAATGTGTGCTGACATTTAATTATGGTGCATAATAGGGTTTTGTTCTACTATACTAACACCTCTCTTATTTTTATTTTTTCTAATCTTATTAATCTGGACACATAGGCTTTTTTTATTTTAGGCTCTCATTTGCTAAGATTCTAATTCTGCTTCAAAACCCTGTTACGGTTGATTAGCAATTTTTGCTGAAAACAGTTTTCCAGTAGATTAAGTAAGAATGTTGCTCAGATTCTGTCTTGTCTGCATTTAAACATCAAAGCCTGAGAGGAATCTTGAAGCCAAGTCTGCCATATCCTGCACCATGCCTATTTAGCTGCTGTACTCTCTAGCAAGCTTTCAATAATTAGAGCCTTATGGTGTCATCTTTTGGTTCTGTTCTTTTCTTAATTTCTGATGAATGGCATTCATAGGAGTATTGACTCCATTTAGGGCATCTGCTGTGCTGCTGAGCTGCTGGGGGTGTGGTAGTGTGCTGTGGAGTCTCATTGTCACCTGGGGAGTGTCTGTGCCCTGGTGTCCTGTGTGTCCAGGAAAGCCTGAGCTCCCAGGGGGTGCCTGCTATACAGCAGGGAGATGCTGGGAAGAGCTTTTGGTGAGAGAGAAGGGCTGCTGAGAGCTTGAGGCTGTCCTAAAGGTCTGTACCAATGTGTTTGTTTGCTTTATACCCTGCTTGGATAACAGAAACATTGTTGGGCACATGCACGTAACCACACCCATCATGATTTTGAGGACAGAGCAGGGACCCATCAGCAGGTTGGAAGATGAACACCATGCCTGCTACTGAAATCCTGAAGGACTTTTCTTAGTGGCTTCAAAGGAAGTAGAGTTTAATGCCCAGTGGGATAATATATCACTTGATCTATCACTTGGTGTTCATGGCTGGAACGCTGAAGGAGCTTGAGCACAGAGGCAAGCAACGCCACACAGTTTAGGAATAAAATCTCAGGGAAACCACATGGACAGGGGGGTATCTGATAGTTGCATTTCATAGATTAAACAACAACAACCAAACAAAAAAAGAATGGCCAATTCACATGTGAAAAATTAAATTTGCCATTCGAAAGTGACTCCGAGGAAGTTAAGTGCAGTTGGGTGGTTTTGGCCAACTGGGACAGATTGTATTTGGCTTGCACTTGGAAATGGACACAAGTTTCAGGGGCAGTTTGCTCAGTGTTCAAAGAAGAATAAAGAGGTTGTTTCCAAATGTACTTCAGGTGTTGTAATATCTGTGATTACCAATTGAAATGCAGTTTTACCAAACAGATTTGAACATTAATGTTTATAAAGAAGCCTACATTTATGAATGACAATATTTACTTATAAAGTTCACAGACATTATAATTTAATTAGTGCATTTATTGTGGCCTACAACAGCAAATTGAATTTCCATATTTTCTGTTGACTCCAAGTAAAAGTTGGCTGAAATACTTGGAGTAAATACATGCCATACTGCCGTCCATTGCTTGGGGCAAAAATAAATTAGAAAACAGTAAATAAAAAAACCCAACCAGCGTTTCAAAGACTATTAAGTTACTGTAGATGGAACTTCTTATTCTTCTACATATTATCCATGAAAAAGAATATATTGCTATGGGGCCATATTTTAAAAAGTGTGTCTTAAAGCTTATGAACTTGTATAGTCCTAAATGTGTGTATGAGAGATGTTTCCATTGTGTTGGATATTTCTAGACTGCATTGAATGCCAGCCACTCTGTAGCTGAAAATATGTAAGGTAATTCTGAGGAAAAATTTCTGAGGAACTGCACCCAACTACAGTCAATAAAACTGATGCTGGTTATTTGATAGTTGGAGTGAATCCTCTGCAGCCCATGTTGTCCAAACGACTGTTTATGGCTTTCATTTTTTGTTGGGATATAATCCAATAAACTCCCATGCAACACCAGCTAGAAAAATCCAAGTGTTCTTCAGCATGATACTGGGATGTATCAATAGAGCTTCTGTATGCTGGGTCCTTAAAATTGCATTCATTGAACCACAAGTTTTATTTTGACCTCAGTCATTCTGTTGTTTTTTTCTATTTTTGTTCAGTTTCTCCTAGAAAAATATCATTGACAGCTCCTCCTTTTTTCTCCTATTCTCTTGTTTCCCAGTATTGTGTCTTAAATACAGATTAAATGACAATATTTACAGTGTCTGATGAAGCTTGTAAGGCTGAGGTTTACCATCTTTTATTAAGATTTCTGTTTATCTGTAAAACTGGGAAGAAAAGGGGAAAAATAGAAAAAGGAAACCTTCTTCCCAGAATCCCACTTAGGGTCTCAGAATTCAGTTCCCTTTACACTATTTCTAGCTGCTAACATTTGCGCTTTTAACTCACTTGAAAAACATTTTTCTCATGAATTTCTAGACCACAGCTTTGAAACAGAAAAAAGGTCTGTCTTCTGTAGAAAGATTGTTATTAGATTTACTTTGTTTTCTTATGGGGTTTTGTTAAAAAAAAAAAAAGATAAGGAGACTAATGGTGGTCCCGATCTTTTTTGTTGATACAGAATTTTCTCATAATCCTTTGAAAAATGAATATATAAACCTGTTAAATGAAAATGAATATATATACCCGTATATTCTTGTATATATCCACATATTCTCTTTCTTTATTGATTTAATGGGATTAGGTATTTTTCTGTGTTTTATAGAATACAATACAATTTTTTCTTTAATCTGTTGCATTTACAAAGGAAGTGAAGCATGGATGTAACCTGGAAGTATATAAAAGAGGATGTAGAAATTGGCAGAATTAATGAATGTTGCCTTCTCTTTTTCAAGGTGCCTGTAAAGCAGGCTCAGTGCAAGGAAGTGTTTGCATGGCAAAGTTCTGCTTTAATTATACTTATTCTTTACCTTTTCCTATTTAGAACTGTCTCCTGACAGAGATCACAACTCTATTTTTTATTATCTATTTATTATTTTCTTTGTTCTGGTAATTTATATTCTCAAGGGATTTAACTAGATTTTGCAAAATGCTTTATGTTCATTAACATTTGATTGTTTACCAGATGTTAACGAAATGGACAGAAACAATTTTTTTTAAATTATTCTGTTCTGCCTACCTCTTGAAATAGTTTAGAGCAAACAGTCTAAGGCTGCTATAATTCAGGACTTAGACATAATTTGAGAATTATGTCAAAGATAACAAACAGATAAACAGATAAACAGATGATGCTGTTTATCCTGTATTTAGAATTTTTACACATGGGAAAAACAACAGCAAAATCATTAGAATGTTTTTTTCAGTACCTGTGAAAGCAGGTTCTGCCTTACGGATAAGAGGGGAGAAATAGCCTGTAGCTCTCTTATCAATCAGGTTGAGATTGATATGATCGATGTAGAAGCAAATCAATGTAGTTTATTAAATTCTACAGAGTTTTCCAGACTGTGGGATGAGTTCAAAGTCTAATCCATATGTATCTAATTATTCATTAGCTGTAGATTATTTTATGCAGATTCATTCGGTGATGGCAATTTTCTACTTTAAATGCAATAGTTCCATCAATCTTGAGTTGTCCTTCCTGGTCCCCAGAGGACAAAGCTCTGACACCAGGGACAGTGCAGGGATGAGCCCGGGCTGTGGGCAGGCAGGAGGGTTAGGATCAGGAGACTTCTGGCTTAGGGAGGGCTCAGGTCAGGCCTGCAGTGTCCAAAACAAGCACACTGCTCAAGAAAGGGGTTTTTATCACTTTTTTCCCTTGTATTTTGTAGAAATATTGAAATGTTGGGGTGGGAAATTGAACACTCCTCTTCCTCTGTCCCAAGCAACTGTTGTCAGTAGTGGACTGTAGAGAGTGTTTATCTTTCTCTTTCCCCTCAGAATCAGCCAAATGAAACCAACTTTAGCAGAAGAATTTAGAAGAAAAAGAGAATTATACTGAACCCAGTGCTGAGAGATTTCACTTGGAGTGCAGGAGACAGAATTCAAAATTTTTCATCTGAGCCAGAGGTGAAATGTGAGATTGAGTTATTTATGCCCACAGTTAATAGGATGCTTTTTACTCCTTCCCCTATCTGTCTTTTTTCTTTTTTCTTTCCCCCAAAGCATCTTATTGGTCACCATTTCATCCCTTTGCAAGATAAAGAAAAGTTTGCAATATCCAAGGCTCCTTCCTCCTATAGCCCCCTCTGACAGGATAATTGCTATTTTAATAGGCAACACACAGTAATACAGCAGAGAATTTTAGGCATATACAGATTTGCCAGAGAAAAAGCTAAAAGATAGGAAGTAGTATTACAGCATCAGCTTACTATGATTTATTTAATTGCACCTGCTCAAAAATGGTTATTTTTAGATTGAGCTGTGAGTGATATATGATGATTATTTGTAGGTGTGAGTGATATATGATGATTATTTGTGTCTCCATGGGATCTTTTAATTCCTGAGAACTTCAGCAGCTGGGAAGGTGGAAACTGGAGTACAGTTAATATTCCTTGTCATTCCATCCATTTGGAAATAGAGAGCTATAGGTAAAAATATCCTGTGTGTATGATGTCATTGTTCAGGTCTCAAAATAGTGTGAGAATATACTTTTATTTCTGAAACACAGCAGAGTTCATAGGATCTTTGTTCAGATTTTCCAGCCTGATTTGAAGAATTAAATGAAAGATGATATGAAATGAAGTTAATATTTTTAAAAGTAGTTGTTTCCTAGAGATGTGTTTTCATTTCTGCCTGGAATTTAATAGACTATTTCACTGAACTTCACTTTAGGACAACCTCTATGCCATGTTCCTTAAATTTTATTATTTTTTTCTGATCCCTTTGCAAGAAGGAAAATGTCATTCTGAGTCTCTAAAAACTCAGGAGTGCTACTTTAACAGCAAAAATGGTAATAAAGACCTGAAAAATCTGAACTGAGGTCTCACTGATGTACTAAATATATTTTTTTAGGAATGAGGCTTATGTCAAAGAATGCACTGTCTCTAGAAATAACCATTTTCTCTGTTCTCAAAGAATCCCTTGGAGAGCTCATCCACAAGGAATTTACTGTAAGACTGTGATCTCCATCTGCTCCTGATGGATATAAGCACCTTCCTTCTCTCCTGTGCTATCATAGCTGTGATACTGAATTGGAAGAGTATTCTAGAACAGTATTTCCAGGCTTTACTCTTGCAGTCAGCTTTGAATTGAATAAAAAGATGCCACAGATTTTTGGAAATGAATGCTTAGCCTAGCCAACTTTTTAACCAGATATGATCACAAATGTCCCAGGAAATTAATAATTCCAGTAGTAAAGAGAATTGGTATATTGTGGAAAATCCTTGCGCTTTGTAATAGTTGTTTATTAAGCCATCTGTTCTTTCTTTGGTATGAGCATATCTCGGATAGAGACACTTTACTCGTCATTTCAGCATCCATCACTGTGGCTAATCTACTGCACTAATTAAAGATCAGCTTTATAAAATAAAAATATCTAACATACAAATCTGGAGCCCAGCTCTCCCTTTGCCGTGAAGGAGCACATGGCAGGAAATTTCTTCATGGATTTCAGTGCAGATTTTCCTTCCCACTTGTTCTTTAATGTGAGGGTGATTTAAGGCAATGGCACATGCAGCACCATCAGCAGTCTGTTCTCTGATTATTTAATGCAGGCCAGGCACACACATTTCTGTGCGGCAGTACCTTGAGTGCCATCTGTGCCTCTCAGGGGTGAGCTTGGGATTGTGGCATTCCAGCCTCCTGGATGCTATGGCTGAGCTTTGTCTCCATCCAAGCCACACCTTGAGGTCTCACATGTTGTTTGTACCACAGCAGCTTCTTACACCGAGTTAAAAATTTGATCAGTTTTAGTCCAGTTTTGGAGGTGTTTGGATTTTGGAACTCGCTTGTGCAGTGACTGCAGAGCTGATACATTTGGGAATTTGAACTGCTGCAGACAATCCGCATCCTTAAGAAAGGAGGGAAGACCCTTTCCTAATGGAGATGGGGAGTAATTCTTCAGCACCACCTTTGCACATCCAAGGCAGATTTTCATTAGGATCCCCTTTTCTGTTTGAGAAGCTTCCAGCTCTCCTGCCCTGGGCACTGTGCAGTGCTGCTGTTTGCTCCCTGGTGCTGACTGTGGTGATCTCCCTCTAGGTGCCTTTGCCGTTCTGGAGAGTGTTACTGTCCCAGCAGATCCACACTGGATTCCTTTTCCTCTCCTGCAGTTGCACAGCTGGCTTTGGCGTGTGGCCTTACACAGAGGGCTGAGATGGCCTGGTTAGAGGGGCTCAGAAAACATCCCCTGAGCGGGTGCCAGAAAGTTCTACACAGAGAATCTTTTCCCACTGCTGAAGTGCATTGATTCTTATGGCATTATTTTTTGGAGTGTGGGAAGAGTCTTATTCAGTCTGATAGTTATTTGAAAGGTTGACCATCTTATAACTGTATAAAATATTTTAATGCCTGGAAGTCACTGGGCTTGTAAAATATGTTTAGCAATTTTTAGGTACAGAGAGATCAGATGATGTCGATTCCTTTTGTTGCCTGTGTTGGTTTAGACAGATGGTGGGGACCAATTGGTGATTTCCTTTGAACTGACAACCAGAAGAGCCAATTGGGTATACACCTCTAGGTCACACAGCCTTAAAAACCCAGAAGGAAGCCTGGGACTTCCTCTTTCTTTTGACCTTGCAGGAGGTAAGAAGGCACTCCCGGCTTTCTCTCCTTGCGAGGGGGAGGGCCAGGGCTCCTGGTGACTCCCAGGCCGCGGGAGGGGATGAGCATATGCCCCGTCCCAGCCCCCAGTCAGTTTTTAGCAGCTGTAAAACGCCCTGCAGCTCTCCCTATGGGGGGAGCTGGCCCGAGGCCTGGCCGTGGGCCTCGGCCCTTTCCCCAGCAGGGGCAGGGGAGGCTGCAGCCTCTGATAGCAGCTCCAAGCTGGGCCTTCCCGGATGAGACTGAGGGCTGCAGCAGGAGGCATCCATCAGCCGGGCTGCTCTGAGACCTGCCAGCCTGAGTTTTCTTCCCCCATCCCCATGGCTTTTGAAAATCATAGTGGCTGCTGCCTGGCAGAAATTACGTGACCCATCTGCAAGAATGTTAACTCTCTCCTGACACAGATTGGGACTTTTAAAACTTAGCTCTTCCCAGAGAAAGAGAAAAAGACAAAGTGAATGTAGAGAAGACTCAGCATAACAGTCAGATGGAGAGAATAAGTGAAAGACTAATTAGAGGAAGGATGGAGTTGACTGCTGGCTGGACTTTCTTATTGATCTATGGAAATGAACTCTATAGGCAGATGACCATGGGAAAAATGTGCATCTGAGGAGATGATTTGTGGATTTTTGAGCAAAGGTGTTTGTGATGGACTGAGTAATATTGCATTAGAATCTGTGATTCTTGTGGTCCCATGAGATGCCTGAACAGAGAGAGAGATGAGAAGCCCCCTGTGCCAGTGAAAGAAGTGAGAAGACATCTCTGTTCCTTGAGATGAAGAATCCTTTGCCTTTGAAGTTGCTTTTTTTTAAAAGGTGACACCCCAGATGCCTGAGTTCCTATGACCCATAAGCAGCTTGGGAAACTGCTAATGGGAGAGGAGACCAATGGAAGCAGGTTTCCCTGAGCAGCTGTTTCTGTAAGAGTTCCAACCCACAAAAGAACTGTTCTAGGTTGTCAGTGGGGGAAAATTCCATGGTAAACTAAGAGAGACTCCTCTCCTAAAGAATTTATGAAAGACTATATTCAAATGGTGAAAGTGACTGAAAATCACTGGTTTTGTTTCTATGTTGTTTATAGAAAAGTGGACACTTGTGAGGGGAAGAGAACGGTTTTGAAGGTTTCATGTTTTTCTTTCCCTCTCCTTTGCTTCTTCTAGTGTGCGTTAATAAAATCTGTTTACCTTTAAGTTGGGCCTGTTTTGTCTTTTCCTCCCAAAATCCTGTCTCCCAGAGGTAAAAAAACAGCAGACACTCAAACCACTACACTAAATTTGGCAAAACAGAAATTCGGCAAATGTGAAACCACTACAGTGTCTCACCTTTGCACTGTGAATGAAGGATCCTTGCCTCTCTGCACAGGTGGAACCCCTGTTTCAGCATACCCTGAATGCACTTGGGAAACATCATGAAATGTTTTCATGAATCAGAACCTTAGTGAAATAATTACAAATTTTCTCTTACTGCAGGATAAATGCTTTCCTATTACCTCTTCTCCATCCCTTCAAGCCTGCCTCTTACCTCTAAATCTTGCCATCTGCCTTGGATGTTGTTGGGGGTAAGGTTTGTTCCTTTTTTACTCTAAAGAATTTTTTCCCCATAAGTTACCAAGGATACCAAGTGTTGGATACTTAATGTTGCAAATGATCTTTAGGCAATCGAGTATCAAAGATTTTATTTTGCCATTTTCCAAAATCTATCTCAGACAACCACAATAAAACGGAGCAACATCGATCGAATGCTGGGTGAACAGGAGTACTGCATCAAGAGTGCTTTTCCTTCCTGTCCACAAATGCTGAGTTTTTGAGTCCAGTTTTTATGCAGTTTTTCCTGCCCAGCGGCAAGTCCATTGTGTGTGCCTGTCCAGTCTACATATTCATGTGTCTTCTTTCTTTTGCTGATGAATTTTGAACAGATTTCCTGGCAATGTGCATGTTCTGAAAGGGGGTTCCTGGAACTGGGCATTGGAATGGTGATTGGCTCCATCTCCGGGGTCCTCCATCGAGATTGGCATCAGGCACTGATCGTCCAGGTGCACAGAGTCTGTCCTGATAGATGAGCCATCTCCTGCCTGGCCTCCTCCTTTCTGTTGCAATTTCTGGTTTCGTCCTGCTGTCTCACAGGTGCAAAACAAGTCTCGATATTCAGAGATGCTTTTGCCACTTACGGGAACCAGAACTTACAAGGCAGTTTTCAAGGTTATAAAGTACAATACATTTAATCCACAAGTTTATTCACTACATTTATCACAGTTCCAATATTTTAATACACAAATTTATTTACTACATTTATCACACTTAAGACTACTTAACCAGAACAAAGAGGTGGCCAAAACTCGGAGGGGGAGATAAGGCGAGTTTTGGGGCAGGTAAAGGACAGAGCTTGAGGCAGTTGGTCTCTCTGGCTCTCAACATCGGAGAGGACACGGCCAGGCTGCTGCTGGCTGCGGGACGAGTTCACTGTCACCAGAAAAGTCCAGTCCTGGGAGGCCTGCCATCATCTGCTCGCGTGCCCTGGAATTCTGAGCTCCTCTGCTGCCCCGCTGGAGCTGGGCCAGCCCTGCCCCACCGTCGGGGCTTCTTCGGCGCTGCTTCTTTTGCTACAGTGTGACCCTGCACCCCCCTGCCCTGCTGGGACAGCCTGCCATCCCAGCTACCAGCCTGGGACTTTCCACCGTTCCAGCTTGGTGCTCTGAGAATCCTGCAGGGGCACCGAGACTAAACCACACTGGGTTTTTGTAAAGCAAAGCCCTCAAGGTTCTTGGTATTGTTTTGTTATTAACACTGTAGTTGTTGTTTTTGTTTGCTTTGTTATACATACTAGTAAAGAACTGCTATTTCTATCCCCAAATCTTTGCCTAAAAGCCTCTAACTGCAAATTTATAATTGGAAAAGAGGAGGGTGGTTTACATTCTCAATTCCAAGGGAAATTCCAGCTTGCCCTGGCAGACATCTGTCTTCCCAAACCGAGACAGGTGTTTTGCTGCATTATGGTCACATCATCATTGATTTGCTCTTTGAGGCTAAACAAAGCAAAGTAGGGCAAATTGTATTGC
The DNA here is from genome assembly GCA_024734555.1 of Trochalopteron elliotii. Lineage (NCBI taxonomy): Eukaryota > Metazoa > Chordata > Aves > Passeriformes > Leiothrichidae > Trochalopteron > Trochalopteron elliotii. The sequence goes on from JANPWX010000211.1 coordinate 2,011,842, forward strand.
TGCCTACGTGCTCTAATCAATGTTTTTCTTCACATTCACCAGCTCATGCAGTGGCTACAGATGGGCAGAGAATGGACCATTTTCTGTGATACAGATTTTGTGTTCAAAATATTATGAGCCAGCACATGCCATCCCTGGGATGTGCTGTGTAGGGTGAGATATTTAGCACAGAACTGCCTAGAAAATGTTAAGCCTTCCTCGTGAGACTACACACTTCAGGATTAAAGTTTGAGTGTTCTGACATTCAGATATAGACTAGCTTTCTTTTGAAGCAATGTGTCTTTAAAACCCCCCATGTTTTAGTAGTAGGTCAGTAATTGCAGTGATTTTATTCTTTCTCACTCTCATTCTCCTTCTCATTAAAATAAATTAATAAATTAGTAAAAGCAGATTGTAATGAAAAGAAGAAATGGCTTTAAAATGAAGATCATTCTTCTTGGAATGACAGTTTAGTTTTGTATCCTTTGAGATTACACTAATGAAAAGTGGGTCACTTGAGCTATACTTGTTCTGCAGCTTTCTGGAAATAGAAGTGGTTCTGGACCTTGTGCTGTGCATATTTGTAGGGCAGTCCTGAGCCCCAGCACTGCAATTCTTTAGTTGCTGGTAAAATAAAATATAAAAGAATTACTGTGAGACAAGTCCCAGAGGAAATGACAAAGTGATTCTGAGGGGTAGGAAGTGGCAGCATGGAACATAACTTGGCTTTTGGCTCCAGGTTCGAACCTGCTGTGTGCTGGGAACTGAAGCATGGGGAAGGTGGGTGCATTGGGAAATTCCTGTCTAACACGGGCTCCTCATGGGAAATGAAATGCTAATATGAAACTAAATTGTACATTTTAAAAAATAATTCCTGTAGCATAACATTTCTCTTTCTGGCAATGTGCCAGGAAATTTATTAGGGAATTTTGGTTATTTATTGCTCTGAGGGTACATTTTTACCTATTAAGCTTCTCAGACGCAGTTGACTAATTGATACTAAATCTTGCTGAAAGCCAAGATTTATCCTCATTTCCTGCTAATTTCAAGGTAGTTGAAAAGAGGCAGCTAATTAGCTAAAGATGACACACCTTTTCCCCTCTAGTATTCTATGAAAATGACATGATAAAACCAAGCTTTTCATTGTTCTGGGACCTCTTCATATGGTGTGTTTGAGATACATATTTTTTTATTTTAAACTTCAAACAAAATTAATTGACTTAACTGAAAGGCTTTGATGAAAAAAAATCTCATATTGATACCAGCAAAGTTATATGGAAGTATTTTAAAAAGGCTAACATCAGAATGTTCATTGCATTAAAGAAAATTGATCAAATGTAGTGTGAATCCCATCCTTTGGCAGCTGTTGTATTTTATTTGGCTCAATGACCCTGAAGAATGTTTATTGCTTCAGTACTCTTTTGCTGTCCCTCTTGTTCCTTCTGTTATTCTTTCACATTGCTGAGGGAGAGAAACCCCACAGAACCTGAACTGTCATTATCATGGTGCAGCAAATACAGTTTCACGGCAGCAATGAAATGAATTCTATTCCCATTAATGAATGCTGTTTAAATCATTTTACTCAGTAATCATTAGGACTCACAATTACATCTTTCCAGTGAGGCAAAATGTGATAGGGCTCACTAGTAACTGCAATAATGTACCATCCATAAAAACAGATAAAGACTTGTGCAGGGAGCTTACAGGGAGGTTGTACAGTTCCCATTGGATCTCACCTGGCCAGATTTTACAATGCTGTGGAGAGGTTTTAGGTGTGGCATTCAGGATGATGTGTGTGTGCTGCTTGGTGTGGCTCAGTGCTCCCAGGAGTTACTGCTGAGAGAGAAGTGTTTGCTTCAAGCAGAGTCATTCAGCTGGGAGCACTGCTCCAGCAGGGATATTCCATATTCCCCTGGAAGCTGGACAGAGTTATTGGGACAAAGATGAATATCCAGTGACACAGACAGGTGTAGGACTTTGTCACCTTTTGAACTTTAGCAGCAGAGCACAGAGCACTGACTGCAAAAAAACTTCATGCTCCCAGCACCTTGCTCTGATGTTCCATCCAGGAGTGCAGAGTTCCGGGGACAAGAGGAAGTCTCGCTTTCTCTGAACATAGCCTGTACTGTCACCATTTCTTCCTGTCCCAGTAGTGTTCAGTGATGCTAAAGTACCCTCTAGTACAACCTGATCATTAGCAGTCATGGAAACCAAGCACTGAACAGGGCCCAGGATTTGGGTATTCAGAAGGTACTGCACAGCTGTCATTGCACTACCACAAAAACAGTTTTAATTAATGAGGATAATACAAGAAACTCAAATGGAGAGGCAGAGCTAAGTGGAATATAGAGCAGCTTTAAATCAATAGCAGTCAGGTTGCATTATGAAGGAGTTGTAAGGTGCTGTTGTTCAAGGTGTGTCAAAGTTTCCTTAGCAAACTTCTGTTTTCAGGGATTTAAAATTAAGTATAGTATCAGCTTTGAAACCTGCAGCTTGAATACAGAGATTTAACTTACCGTATCTGGAAAAATACAAGGATACTCAGGGAAGCAAGCATTTTTTGAGAATTCATTTTATTTCAAGCTTTCTTCATTGTCTCTAGCCTTGATTTTGTAGGGAATGTAAGTCAACCAAGACCTATAACTGAGAAAACATAGGGTTTTCTGATTTTCAGAATCAGATTTTGCAGCTGACATGTCTTATACAACTCTGTAAGAATTTGACTTTGCCTAAATGGGAAAATATAATCTTTAGTTAAGGGGCAAATAATTTTAAATTCTTTATTACCAGCTTTTAAAGTGTCCAATTTTTTAAGACCCCACCTGCATAAGGGCATGTACTCAGATATTTCTAGATCATTTGAAATATCGAACAATTAATCAGAGCACTTGTTTTAAAAGATGGGGAAAATAAAAAAGAAACCCACCTGGTTTTATTGGCGGTGTTTTGGTTTTGTTTGGTTGATTTTTTTTAAAAAAATGCAATGTTTTGTTGAATTCATTAAGCATAAGCTTGAATTTCTGTTCAACTCCTTATGCTTAGATTTGCATTTCAACTCCAATAAATATTTATTTAGTGTAAAACACACACTAACACAGGATTTTCAGTGGTGCCTGTGTCACATATGGAAACGTGTACTCATTAAGGTGATCTGAAGTTAGCCATGTCTGGAACGGCCTCTCTAATGAAATCCATAATGCTGTTTCAAGACTAGTGTGACAGTGTTAGGATCACCTGAACAGTCCCGGGTGACCTGGAGCACAGGTCAAGTCCTTATGTGCAGTGAGTCCCCAGCTTTTGCCTTTATGGTAAGGGCGAGCTAAAAGAAATTAGCAAGCAGTAATACTGAAGTCATGTTTAAAAAATAGATTCCTTCATACTCAGTTTGTTTTACCACAGTGAACCCTGCTTTACCTGTTGGCTGCCAGTTTATCAAGGTATTTATTTTAATGACCCTAAATAAAAAATGACAAAGGCTTATTTGTTGTATAAACACTGGTAGAGCTTCAGAAGTCTGTCTGTAGTGTGAAAGGGTCCTGAGAGCAGTGCTGCTTACATCTGGTAGTGGTGAACTTCTTGAATAACAGTCTGGCTTCAAACATCCCATGGTGTGCTGGATGGGAGGGCAGATCTGTTCTGTGGAGAGAAGAGCATCAGATTAAACATAAAGTGGCCTTTGTGATTTGCTTGAGCAAACCAGGTGACTCAAGCTCTAATTCACAGAGGAAATTAAAAGTTCCTCCATGTTTGCCCATCTGAGAGAAAGATGATTGGGACAGAACATCTCTCATGTGCATTTTTGAAAGGTGTTTTCCACTTCCTGGAAACCAGTGTCATACATTTCCCCTTGGAAAGGCACATTGGGATATGGTGACACAGTAATGTTCATAAAGCCATATAAAGTTCTAACCTTAGTAAACATTTCTAATCACTTACATGTTTGGGGTTTTTTTTTCATACTTACACCAAAAAATGGAAAGAAAATATATGTATTTATGTCTTGTGGACGTATTAGGAGCTTTGTGATTTACTGGGCCAGGGAATGGTTCCCTAAATCTGCATCATGTCTGTCCACCCACATCATGTCTTCTGTCAGCCTGTAATTTGAAACTGAAGGTCATGTGTATGGGTTTCCACAGCCTCCCACTGGCCAGCAGACCAGGCAAAAAGCATTCAGAGGGTTTTTGCAAGATCACTGCTTCAGGGTATAGAGAAATTGTACTAATCTGTCAAAACATTTCTGCTTATATAATTGCCTTTTTTTCCCCCCTTCTGAACTTGTCCCAGTAGAGAGCATCTGCCTCAGCCCTCTCTTGATTTTTCTTTTTACAGAAACAAATGTCAGCAGGACACCATTTGCAATTCCCCTTGGTGGCAAAGACAACTTCTGGGCATCAAAGTCATTTTCTTACACATGGATTAACATGTGTTTCTGATGCATTTGCAATAGATTTTAATGTGTGGTGGCTCTTTGTGTTGAGATGGTTGTCTCTTCACATTTGTGTGTCTAACAGTGACCTCAGTGACAGCTCCTTGGTCCCCTGCTGTGGTAAATACTGGATCACAGAATGGACACAGCTTCCAATTTCCTGCATTCTGGATATTACCCTTCAAATTTCTAACAACTTTCAGATAAAGAATGAATTAATTATTACGCTGATCTAGTTTCTGCTCTCAAGTATAACACATCCATTTGAATACTCCTCTGAACTTGAAAGGCAGCCAGCAGCTCTGTTTTCTGTCTCAGCTCATTAGTGACCTTGCTTGTTTACAGTTGCAGTTTAATTCCCCCAGAACTCATTTAGGGTGCAGCCTGCTGTTAGTGCCCCTGTAGTTACTGGAGTTTCAAGTGTATGTCAGATGTGGAATTTAAGATTTAACACCACTATATATATATATATATATATACATAGTATATATATAAAAAATAGAATAGATTTCCTTAAAGCAGATGATTGGAAGTCTGCCCTTGCTACACTGACAACAACTGAGAAAATGCTGATTGAGTTTATTAGAGGGAAATTTAATGTTTCAGATGCTAAGAGGGCACTGTGCATGCTACAGAGCCTTTAGTGTTTGAGATCTGTTAGAACAAGAGAGGATTACATCCTTTCTACCTCAACAAATTGATGGGACCTGGATAACCTAGATAAGATGTTCACCTTTTAATTTGGCTGAAAGGGATGATTTAGTTTGCATTTCTAGCACCAGATTTTAAATGGCTCTCCTTATTGATATAATACAGAAGGATAAAGCAAACATATTTTTAATGGACCACATCCATAAGCTGCTTACTGCTCCAAGCTACAGAGATAAGCAAACTGCAGGGAACCCCTGCAAGATAATATTACATGAGAAATAATCCAAGTACACCTCATTCTTCCATGCTGAGGGGAAGTTGCTGCATGAAGCAACTGCATGTCAATTTGGTTAAGTGTTGGTGAATTCCAAAGGTGAATTCCACCTTTGTACTAAGGTGCCTAAGAAAAATTAGGCCTAACCTTTATTAATTGCAAATATTTTCTTTTATAAACTTCCTAAATTAAGTGAGCTTTATTGTGAAAATTAAGTTCTCTGTAAGCAGAATATATAAGCAGAGAAAAAAAGACCGAGACCCTCATGGAAGCTGCTAAACAACTTTTCCATCCTTCATCGATGAGTGCTCTTATAGATGAGTATTCTCTTTTTATTGTAGTAATCACTTACTGAACAAAACCCCTTTTTTTCACAGGATCATTTCTTTCAGTATTTTTCTCAATTTTAATCTGCTTGCCACAAGTAATTTGTGATGCACAGTTTTGGGAAGAAATGGTACTCATCCAGTTGGATATTCTCAGAGTTCAAAATTGAAATGTACAAAGCAGCTCCTTAGAATTACGAAGAAGAAAAATCCCTTCTTTTTCCCTGCCATAAATGACAGGCTTTAACAGGTACTTTAAGAGTAAGTAACTCAATATTTTCTCTAGTAGAGCTTGGTTATTCTGTTGTCTTCAACTGTGGGAAGTTGCTTTTTAGACAAAGATATAAAATAATAAACTGAGACGCAGTAAATTAGCTTCCAGAAGCCAAAATAATATGTATGATAACAATGGCAGCGGAAAAAGCTAAAAGCAAAATTTTTATCAAGAGGGTTTTTTATACAAGTAGTGGAGCCTCTGTTTGTGAGTCTTTATAACCAGTACTGCTTGGTTACTCCATTTATTCAGAACAGCAAAATCACACAAGAAAAAAAACCCCAACACCAAACCAAACAGTTTGTTTTACAGTATTATTGTGATAGTTTGTCAAGTGTCAGAAGGTGACACAATAAAAGGATTTCAGATAACTCATGAAGCCTGCAGCATCTCAGGACAGTAGGCTGATTAGTTTGTGTGGGAGAACCCAAACTGACCAGACAAAAATGTTTGTGGTACATTCCTTATAATAACTTCATTATGTTTTGCCAGCCTGGCTTAACACCATGGCACTGGTGAATTGTAGCTCAGCTTGGGAAAGATGTTTCTGTTTGTTTTGTCCTCAAGCAGAGAAATCCCCAATCCTTACTTGAATCACTCCAGAATTTGATGACATTTCAGATGGCTGTGAGAAGGGGATGATGAAAGGCTGACAGGAGTATGTGGAGCATTCAGTTGTAAAACACTCAGTGGCAGGATGCATAAATAACAGACAGAAAGTGGTTTGGGAGAGTAAAATTCCCCAGAGGATTCTGTTTGGAACATACTGACTTATTCCAGCTCTCTTATAGGGTTTTTTTTTTCCTATCCAAATAAATGTGCAAAATATCTGAAGCTCAGCTTCTATTTTTTTCCTTCCTGTTCTTAGCATGTGCTGTATAGCGGAGAGAGGGGCAGGCTGCGTGTGTTCCCTGAGGAAAATGGAGACACATCCCATTGTTCTGGGCTCACTCAGGCATGAGAGTCACTTCTGCTGTTGTCAACTGTCACAGGAAACCCAGACACATTAGGCATGGATGCAGTGTGGGAAGTCCAGAAAGAAGAAACAAGAGTATTGTTGTCATGTTACTTATTTTCTTTAACTTCTAGTATGAGTCATTAAACTTAGGAATTGCACAAGATGGCAGAGGGATAAAAGGTTGGTAGGGAATGTGTCTATTCTTGGGTTGCATTAGTACCTTCAGATAAACGGCCCTGGTCAGTAGGAAATAAAGGACAGACTAATGCTGGACACTTGTAAACACTGAGGGCTTCAGGGGAATTGCCTTTCTTTGTGATACCAAGTGTTGTCTGCTGAACTCTGCTGCTGAGCCTGTCTCTGCCTGGAGAGGAGAGAACAATTCTCCTCCAGACTTCCCTTTCCTTTTCAGATGCAATAACTATTAGAATTCTGCTGGGGCTGCAACAAGCTCATTAATTGGGGTGTTCAGATGCCAGTTTGAGAGAGATACATCCTTCCATCTTTGAACCTCTTCATTCTCTGTGTTCCATGCAGCTGATGTCGTTGCTCTGGAAAATCCCTTTGTCATTGTTGTAGACCATCTTCTTGAGGAATGTCATTCCTGTAGCTCATTAAATGCTTTACTCTGCAGTAACCCCAGCCTGGTCCAGATACCAAAATTTGACCAAACTGTGTTTGTAATCCAGATACATTCCTTGAACTACTGATGAAGAGAACCCCAAGTGTAGAAAATTTGCATACAAAATCTGGTCTTCTGTCTCTGTAGCTAGGGCACCCATCAAGCAGGATCTTCCTGAATGAATTAAGGCAGAAAAGGAAACCTGAAATATTTAATGAAGAATTTACACTTTGAAAAAAAAGCAAAATAAATACATTCATAGCTGAGTGAGCTACCATATACCTGCTTGATACAAAAATTATGTCTAGTCTGGAGATGAAATATGCTTGAATCTCCCTGGTTTGTGGAAAATATCTGGCCTTATTTAAGAACTTCTCTCAACTATTGCTGTTTCTAATCTGCACTATCAGACTCTCTAACAGCTAGTCACCCTCTCTTTGCAAGGGGGAATTCTGGCAGTGTTAGCTCCAGATATAGCCTGTGAATATTCTATACTCTGAATTCCTATGCCTGAAGGAACAGAAGTACTGTCTTGCCATTTTCAAACCTGGTGCTGCATTTCTTTTTATTTGTTTTTCTCATGGACACATATTGCAAACTTGCTCTTGTAAACAGTAATTTGCAAACTGCTTTGTTTGCTTTTAAGTGGGTTCGTCTGACCTCACCTGTGCCCAAAGGCTTGGAGGGCTTGGTATTCTTCTAATGTAATTTTTTAAAATAAAAATGCTTCAGTCTTTATTCAATTAGCACAGATTGGCTGAGACGTTTAAACTCTTTTTTCTTTTTAATTGAAAAGCTCTCATTTTGTTCAAGAGTTTAAAAAATAGGTTCTGTTGTATTTGGTTTGATTTACAGTAAGATTATTCAGGCTGTAAAATATGTCTTTCTGTTCCCTCTACTGCTGATGCTTTTTCTTCCCCTTAATGCAAGATAAAAATTCTATTACTTTTCTCCATGCTTATAAAACTCATAATCTGTGTAACCTTGTTTTCTTTTGCTGTGTCACTCACAGCTCTTCCCCTTGTTTTGTTGTGGGTTGTTTTCAGTCACGGAAATGTCCTTTCTAAAATGGCCCTGGATTAAACTAGGCTTCAGCCATACTAAAATATAAAGGAAAAGATGGTTTTTATTCCCAGGAGATTTTCAGCAGACCTGTACTTCTACATTGCATGATGTTAAAGCCTGAAGGAAAATCTTCTTTGGAATTAAAGGTCATCTGTTATTCTCACACTGCTGCCAGAATTTCCAAATGGTCAAAAGATTATGAGAAAGTCTAGCTGAGCATGATTCTGTTGAGGTATTTTCTTTAAGTAATCTTGGTGTCAAAGAAACAAGATACATTTTGAGTCTCTCAATTCTCTGTTATCATCCTGGTTTCTTTTCCCCTGAAATGCTGCCACCTTCTGTTTTGTGGTTTTGGGAGTGGGTGTTTGAATAAATCAGACAAAATCCCTCACTATCTCAGGACACAACGAAAAGCAAAAATCTAAATGAACACCTGCGCAAACATAGCCTAATTTTCTCCATTTGAAATACATTCATCCACTTCGACATGATTAAAATGGAGAACTTTTTAGCATGTGGAAATTTCAAATGTTGAGGTTGTCTTTTCTTTCTGAAGTTTACAATGAATTAACAGCCGATTTCCAAAGCATACATCTGTAGTCTAAATGAAAAAAAAAATATTACAAAAGTTACTGAGGGAAAATGCTGAAGGCTTTGTCTCTGGTATCAGGGATGAGTGAGCAGCATCTAAAGTTGTGCCTTTGAGGGAATACAGGTGGATGCTGTGAGGACCTTTTTGATGCTGATGATAACATGGTTTAGCATTTATTCATTCATTCATTCATTCATTTTATTGCTACAATCTGTACCCTGGATGTTTTTCTTTCCTAGTTTGAGGTTTGTTCCAGACTCCTCCCACTTTGTACCTTAAAGTCTTTGCAGACCAGTCTCACACAGTCTGAGCTTGCTTTCTTTCACTTTTTTACTTCCTTCCTAATCACATCTGCCAGGAGAAATAATTCTCTGCCTTATGTCAAAGCTTCATTGTCTGTACTGAGACTATGGTATTTTACTATATTTTATCTGCCTTTCTCATGCACGAAAAATTTTCTTTGTTGCTTTAACACCATTCAGCTTTACCTGTCAGGAATATGGATCAAGTGCTACTCAGATTAAATTTAGCACTCTCAGGAAGAGTCGTCGTCTCATATCTGCTGCTAGCAAAACATCTTGTGTTGCAATCCTACCATTCTGTTATTCCAGTATTGTTTTATTAGACATGAGCACTTTTCAAGCAAGTAAAGCTGATTCGTCAAGAGTTATCTCGAGCAAATACTGCAGAAGGCAAGTCTGTAGTAAATAATCATACAGAAGAAAACTGTTCTCCAGTCAACAAGATTAAAGGTACAAATAACTGCTAATGAGAGTCCGTAACTCAGGATCTCTCCTCTTCTGTTCCAATATGGAACATGGCATTTTGGATCTTGCTTCAGTACATAAATATATGCAGTACATCTCTGCTCATTATCACCTGCAGTCAATCACTGTATTCTGTATGTTCACTCATTATTTAATTTAATTACCTTTTTAATGTCCTCTCTATGCAGAAAGAGGAAATTACACTATCAAAGTAAAAACAAAAGCCTACTTGAATATAAGTAATTATCTAATGAAGAAAAAAGCATATCAAGCAGTAACAAAAGCAATCCTAGACACATGTGTTTGATAGATACAGGAGGAAATAAATCAGATTTTGTGAAGACTTCCTACGCTTACACTTCATTTAGCACTTGAGAACCATCCACAATAAATGACAGCAACAACTACTGAGGAGGGAGCAAGTCAGTTTACCATTGAGTAAATAAAGTAAACAAGTCCCTGATTTAATTTACTGAAAAAGAAATGGAACTGTAAATTGTGTATCTGAAACACTGATCTGAGGCAGGATGTAATCTCTTGCACCCAGGACTCCCATCAGCAGCACAGAGTTGAAAGTCAAGTCTTTTCTCCATAATGTTTAATGTGGACACATTCCAATTCCTTGTTCCGCTCATAATGGCATGGAGAAAAGCTGTTGCTAGCTTTGCAAGCCATGTTCAACGTTAAAGGAGGAGCTATAACTTTCCCCCATCGAATGTCTAAGAGTTGCATCTTGCATTTTTCACGCCTAAGAACTGAGGTATTTAGACAAACACCATTTTAAATGCTTGGATTCATCTTCCTACAAATGTCCAGTGTCAAATAAAGCCTTTTGTATGACTTTACTAACGATGACAAAATCTGTCATCTGTCTTCATTAAATTCATAAAATTCTTATCTTGAGCAAGAATCAGAAGTATATCCAAAAAGTAATGAGCATAAAATCTTTTCTCAATGGAAATTCTTTCTTATATGAATCCATAGAATGTTCAGACAGTGGAGTACAGCAATTGAGAGATAGCAGCATCTTGCTTTGACACACTCAAACAGACTCTACTTGAAACCAGAGTGGGAAGATAACATTCTCTCACAGCAGGAAATAGGATGTTCCAGGACAGATGATTGAATGAAAGGGGGGAAAAGGCATGTACTGATAACTGACCTCAGATGCCATAATCTCAATAGGGTAATGAGTAAAAGCTATGTTGGCAGAACAGTGGAGAGTCTGAAGGGATAAAACAAAATGATTCCAGCTGTGGTGCCACCAACATGCTGTGGTTGTTTTCTGAACAACCCAACTATTATTAAAGTGCTCTTCAGGGACTCAGAATAGAGGTAAAAAGGAATGGGGTTTTTTCTGACAGCAGTGGCAGAGAAGCTAAAAGATGAACTGTTTATAAACACAGCTTCTTTCATATCCACCATGGCTTTAGATAGCATTTCACTGTTTTAGCCATGATTACCCCTTGTGCAGTATTTTCCTGGAAGTGCAGCAGACTGTGCCCAGCTGGCAGGGGCCGTGATCTTGCTCACAGATGGTGCAGGAACAGCCTGGGCACGGGGTTAAACTCAGAGGTGATAATCCACACACTCAGCTCTGCTGTTTCTCCACACTCACTCCATTCTGAGGGCCTTTCCCTGACATCCTAAAGTGGATTGTTCTGTTAGGCAGAGGCCTCCTGGCAGTGGAATAAAGAGGAGCCATGAGGCCAAACCCGAGAGGAAACAATGGCAGCAGGAGAGGAGCAATGCCCAGTTCATGCTTTGGGTTTTCAACCACACACCTGTACTCTACAGGTGAATGCACCACACAGACCACACACCTTCACACTAAATGACGTTATCACATATGTGAGGGACACAGTATTTGTGGCCCTTGGTTAAAAGCAAAGTGAAAAGACTCCAGATTGAAAGCTAAAACTCTGCAGACAGACATTGTACAAAAAATAAAGCCAGAACAAAAATTACACAAACAAAAACTTATCTAAAGCTATTAGAATAAACACACAAGCATTACTTTGGTATTCCAAGAGTTTTAAAGACACAAAAACTCCAGGAAAAAGCAGGTCTCCTGCACACAATTGCAGTACAATGTTTATTTCTAAACCTGAGGATGAATGCTGCATTCAGGGTTACTCAAAAGGTGACAGGTTAGGATTAGAAAGATAATGCAAGTAATTCTTCCCACTGGAGTGGCAGTAACAGCTATATTTAAGGCCAGGAAGATTGAAATGGATACAGTAGCTGGAAAGTGCTTTTGTTGTGAATACTGACTGCTGGGAAGATAAACTGAAAGCTTAGTTCCTATTATGCTGCAAAATTTATCCTGCTAGGGTATAGGTTCTTCCATAAAAGTTACATTTTCAGATTGTGATCAAAGTGTTTTATACAAGTTTTAGCTCATATATGTAAGAAATCCCATAACTGTCATTTATTTGAAAAGGGAATGAATGTAGTACTAGATTTTCTTCCTTTATAAATATGTTTTAATATTTAACTGAAACAGAATCTTATCCTATTTCTCTGCACAAAGAATACTGACACAATTTCCAAGTATGTATAAAGATGCTTTTCAGCTATTTCTCATGAGCTATTTAAAGTCAAACCACTAATCCCCTAGGTACAAGTGATAAACTTAGTAAAAAAAGCTAAGGCTTGAAATCTTGGATATTGTGCAATGCTAGAACTAGGTCTGAAAAAAAAGGCAAGTTTTCCATGTAAATTAAAAAAATCAAATATATTTAAAGAAAATATATCAGATATGTAAATTACCTGAAATAAGCAGAAGACTCAAATGAGCAGGAAATCAGTAGACTGATTAGGACACTTGCTTAGTGAATTAAGTTGTGTTTTCTTATTTACTTTTTCTAATTAAGGCTAAAATGGTAACTTGCATCCTGTGAATTTCTAGTTCTATAATTACTAGGAAATAATAACTGGATCTTTGAAAAAATTGTAGAGCAAAGAACCTTTGAGAAAAAATGTACCAATTCTTTAGTTATACAGAATGAAAATCTCTTTCTATTAGAATTATCCTGCAATTACTTCTGAATCTTTCTTCTTCTTAAATGTCTATGAAACAGAGTGAACTACTCCAAAAGAATACATCCTTACCAAAACTATATGCTATGTCCAAGATGATGAAAACATAACTGAGTGTTGCTACGTTTATGTTCCACTTCAGTTCACCAGTAATTCAAATGCTTCCATCAGTGTCAAAGGACCAATTAAGCCAACTTTAGACAGTTTAATTAACCCCCTCACACACTCCTGTGCAAGAAAAGGACACATCCAAACATCTGAGCAGGAGTTAAGAAGTAGAGTCCCCAAAGAGTGTGATGCCTTTGTGCTGAGGGACACACAACTAATGGTTCCAGGAGGGCAATAATTACTCTCTATTAACTTTGAAGATAAACTGATGGTAAATCTATACATGGCTGTGAGGAGGTGAATCCAGCACACTTGGCGGCTACAGTTGATAGCATTCAGCCCTGGCCTGATGGCTGCTTGTTGGAGCATGAGGCCCGTCTGCGCGAGTGAATAAATACACAGCCAACTTCTCCCAGCTGAAAATGATGGGACTTCTGCTTTGGACAGGGAGGTTTATGCAGGAACCCTACTGTATTTCAGAGAACAGCAATTACAGTTAAACAATCACCTCAGACACCCCCAGATATGTCCAAAATGCACATACTGTCCCCAGAGTTGCTTGTGACTGAGGCTGAGAGATAAATGACAGCAAAGGCTGCTGAACATGATGTGCACAGCACAGGACAAAGAGAAAATGATCTTCAGCAAAACTAGGGATGCACTCAAGTTTAGCAGTTATCAATACATGTATTACACCAAATAAATAATACACCAACTAAATAAAGTTGTGTAAATTACCACCAAGTAAATACACCAACTCTTCTGCTGCATGCTGCTATAGCAATCAGTAAAACCACTCTGTAAATACTGTCTCTTTCTTACTAGATGTTTATATGGACAAAAACTGGATTTTACTACTCCATCTCTACCATGTTCATACTGTTTTTAAACATCCTCACTATAACTAATGAGAAAAGAATGGATTTTTACAGACCAATTCACAAAGACCCTGAAACTCTTCCAATATTTAAACTATCAGAGAATTGACCTTAAGCTGTAGTCCCAAAGTGAAGCATTTATTTTGTAAAGTCTATTTATGTGTAGCCACTAAAGTGAAACACTTATTTTATAAAGTCTATGTCTGTGCACCCACAAAAATGTGTCTGATAACCAAAAAATAAATTGATAAAAGGAGCAAGATAAAAGCAAAAAAACCAAAACTAACTGGTTTTAATAGCATTACATTTTAGATTTAAATCCTCAGTGTAAGAAAATTCATGGGAAAGATTGACGTTGCTACTTCTGATCATGTCATTGAATAAATCCTCTGCTTTTTTTTTTATTTTAAGGATAATTTTACCTTTTGGTGCAGACAAGATAAACCTCACATATTAGGTTCTTTCTTCATTCTGATGCTTCAGGTCCCAGTTGGAGTTAGGAAACCTGTGAGGTATTGATGCATGGTGATTTCTACCCCCTGCCAAAAGTTATCAAGGATGTGGAGCTCTTCAGTAACATGGAATTCAGAAATGTGGAAAGCAAATCTGAGCAAACTCCGATTGTTGTTCTAACGTGTCTTATCAGAGGACAGTATTTCTCACAGAATGCCATTAACAAAATCTCCATAACAGCAGTAGGCACAACAAGTCACACTGCTGGGAATCCTCTCCCAGCTTCCTGCACATACAGGCTGTAAAGCTCCTCGGATCCTTGGAACTAAACTTCCCCTTCATCTTTTCCATGTGGATACCAGAAGATGAGAAGGATGACTGGCTACTTAGGATGGGGAATTAATTTTATGGCTTTTTTTCCCTACAGCTATTTTTTTTCAAGATTCTACTCTAATAAAAAGCCACCTCTGAGGCACCTTACACACTGTGATGGCTCTAAAGGAGCTGAACAGAAAAGGATCAGGTGTGCAGAGAGCTGGGCAGCTCAGGGTTCCCATCCCAGGAAATCTGGAAGCATCACTGAAGGAACTGCACAGCTTTCCTGCAGAAGAGTCAGGCCACAAAAAAGCATGTTTCACGGCCCAGACTATCCCAGATCCAAACTTTCTCTGGCAGCTCTTTGCTTTGTCTGAAAGAATCAGTTTCAAAAGTCAAATATTTGAGCTTTGTGTAGGCAGTAATGATTTTGTAGGTAATATAGGCTTTGTAACTCCTCCATATTAAAAAAACAAAAAAAAACCAAACCAGGACA
This sequence comes from Trochalopteron elliotii, assembly GCA_024734555.1. NCBI lineage: Eukaryota > Metazoa > Chordata > Aves > Passeriformes > Leiothrichidae > Trochalopteron > Trochalopteron elliotii. The sequence continues at coordinate 2,027,071 of JANPWX010000211.1, forward strand.
TATAAATGCTACAAATCAAATAAAAATCAAGTTAGGCAGATTTTTAAGTAGTCTGGTGAAAATTAAGCCCAAGATGCCATCTGATAGGAATTTGTACAATTTATTTATTCTGCCTATTACCCTGATTGGAATGCATAGAATTTATTCTACTTTCTATCATGAGCTGGCCAGGGCAAGACTGACCAGAAGAGCAATTATAGTCATTTGTTATAATTAGTGAATTGAGGCAAGAAAACTAAGTCTAGAGGTTTGGTTCAGGCTAAAAGACAAAACTTCCTTCTCTTGCCTAATGGGAGAGGCATAATTGTCAGGAAAAGACAAAAATAAAGAGACAACAAGCCACCTTTTGAAAAGCACTGACAATAAAGCATGTGAGAGTCCCAAGGGGAGCTGTGCACCGAGAGAGAAGGGAAGATACATCGTCATGTGCCCTGCTTTGCCCCAAGGGCACCATGAGAATATTCTTCATCTTCTCTTTGCCTGCCTGAGACCAATGTCTCCTATAACTTTCCAAATGAAGATAAATTAGAGATGTCCTGAGTCTGTGAGTTTGTGTTCCAATGGTTTCAACTTCGTTCTTTCCTTTTCCAGTCAAAGCTCACCAGTTCTGTCCATTCACCAAATCCTGTGACTTTCCTACAGATTTTTGTGTGTTTACAGGTATTTCCTACAAATATTTCTGTGTTTACACACCCCACCCATGGGCCAAAAGCAGCAATCTCCCACTTGATTTAAATCTAGTCCCAGTGGTATAAGCCAGAAAATCATCCTATGGAGCTGCATCAATGAACTCCCCTGGGAGTAACCCTGATGTGTTCATACAGATCAGGTGGAGAGTGGACAAGAGTTCTCCCTGCATGGGAAAGGAGGCACAGGTAATAAGGGCACTGTTGGACCCACTAGGTGGCAGGGCTTCTAGTCCAGCAAGCAGACTAGCACTCTGGAGTTAGTTACTTCTGCTTCTGGACCTCAGTCTCTCTTCTCAAGAGCTGTAAGAAAAAAATTCTCCAGAAGTGACTGAAGGACATTTATCAAGTTATTTATGAGCATGAGGGAAAGCTGCCTTGTTGCTGCTGCTGCTTACCCATTTGCCAATGTCATTTTTGGAAGTTCTCTAGGCCTTTGCAGCTCCCTGGCTCAGAAGTGAATATATAAATATGGAGGGACTCTCCCTGTGTGTGAGAAGCTGCATGACTTTGAAATATACTGATATTTCAGTATAATAAATTGCTGGATCACATTTACAGAGCGTTTGGTACCCTGTGTATGCTGACTGTGCATTAGAGTTGTGTCTAAGCTTGCAGACTTCCAGCCTAACAAATATATTCATGTTTAAGTGTAGACAGAAAGGAGACACCTCTTTGGTGACTGAAGGCTCTTCTCTATTTCCAAGACTCTTCTCCATTTCCAAGCTTTCCAGAGAGGAAAAGGGAAAACCCATGTGTACACACCCGTGGCATAAAAAGTGTTCATTTCAGGCTCTGTGCCTTGTAGAGTAGAAGATTAAAAATGCATCAGCATCACTGTTTTACTGGAGATAGCCCACAACATAAGGTCAGAGAGAATAAAGCTAGGAGCTTCCAGCAGCCAGTTGATTTTCCTGCACCCTAAAATATTTGAATACTGTCAAATACTATATGAAGTGATATAGCTTACCAGCAAGGTGAAGAAATTATTAAAATGTTCATGACACCAGAGTAGAAACCTGTGTAATCTTTTTATAGTAGCTTTCATGATGTATGTTAATTATTTAGCAGACTGAGTTTCCTGCCTAACAGAAATACTTAAATAAAGAGATGACAAAGAAAGAAGGAGCACAGCAGTATCTTCAAAATATAGTCCTGCAAAATGTTTTCTAAGTATATTTTTGATAGAAAAAAGTAAAAGCAGGCCCTGTGTTTTTCCTAGAGCATGTTTGAAAAAAAACACATAACCTATATTTTAGCCTCTCTGCCGAGATCCAGGAGAGACAATTGCCAGATTGCTACAGACAATATATTGCTCCATACATACAGTTGTTCACCACTGCTGAAGAGAGTGGTTTGAAATCCATCATTAGAGGAGGGCCTCTGTTGTTTCTCAGTCTGGTATCTCACTTGTTTTACACATGCTTTTTCAGTGTCGTTGCAAATGACTTCTGACTCCCCAAAGTGGCATCTGCAATACCCCTCCTTCTGGAAAATGAATGCTCTCCTTCCCCAGAGAGCAGTAACAAAGCGAGAAGAGCATGCTTTCATCTGGATTTTTGATAACTGTTCTGTAGTGTCTGCCTTAATTTTCTTTCATTATGGTATTCATCAGAGCTCTTGGAAACTACTCAAAATGTTTCTTTGAGGTCTTTTCCCCCCACAAAACTGTTTGCTATTTCACGCAATTTTACCTTGTCTCATATCCACTTTGCCATAAGATTTGACAAAATTGCCTTCTTATTTTTTATGTCAAAACCAGGAAAATGGCAAAATCATATTCTTTCTCTTAGTTTGGAATGAACAGATGTTGGTCCAATTCTACTGGAAAGCAACCATTCTACTGGTAACATAACAATTTAAATATATAAATATATAAAACCCCTTAGAATTTCTTAATAACCTTTGTCCTCTTGTACATCCTATAAAAGAGTAGATATTTTTTGCCTCTTTAGGAAAATATTGTTGTGCTTTAAGAGATGTTGAATCACTCTGTGGTCACACTTTTTTCTTAGTTTCAGAATATCTAGTTCCACATATTTTGTAGAAGATATAAATTGCAATGCAACCTGGTATATTCCAAGTCCAAGAAGGCATGTTGCTTATTTCCAACTAAAATGCCTTTCCAAGGAATTATGCTATTAAACAATGAACATGTGTACATCACACCTTGCTGCAGAGCACTGCAATTTTTTTTTCACTGAACCCTTTGCCCAGGTCTGCGTAATTCCCTCCCAATTTCCTGTTATTTTATTTTTACCTTGATAGTGAGGTGAATCTTGTCAACACACCTGAAAATTTGATTATTTTTTCCCAGTTCTCAGTGCCTGTAAAGAGCATTAATATTCCTCTTCTAAGTTGAGATGTTTCCTCCCAGTGATGTAAAATGTCATCCAAGGGTGTGTGGAGAATGAATCCCAGGTTAAAAGTGACCACTTCAAATATCTGTGTCAGGTGCTCCAATCTTAAGTTTTAATAGACCTCACTGTCTTACTTATCTGGGCTGAACTTCCTCAGTTTGTCAGTGAGGATGTTATGGAGACAGTGTGGAAAACCTTCTTGTAGTCAAGATGAACAATGTCCACTGCTTTCCTCTTGCCTGCATTTAGGGAATGAGAGAGATGACCTTGCAGAGAAATCTCAAGTGCCTTCTGTGACCTAGGAAATACCTCAGATCTTGAAGATCAATTGAAATGTTCATCAGTCCATCCTTTTTTCCTTTAATGAATTGCATCTGGCTAATGAATAGCGCTGGTGTGTGTTTGTTTATTGAAATTAGTTCATTTTCCCCATGCAATGTTGATATTTTAAATGAAGGCATGACACTTAGATGTCTGGCTTTAAGCCAGTCCTCAATATTTTTATAGTGGAACCGTTGTGTGTACAGTCTGTGTGAAAACTTGAGGTATTTTTTTAAAAAGCTGAAAAAAGAGGTTAAGAGAGCCACATTCAGTTTATAATTTGAGTGAAATTACTGTGTAGTAAGTAGGATGAGAGGCCAGATGCAAGTTTAATACAGCTGCATTCTATACTGTAGAACCACACTGATGTGCCCAACTTTGGTCTACATTTGTTAGCTTTTCCTTTTTCTCTCCATCTGTATTTTCTGTTGACTTGCACAGAGTATGACTGTGGCAGCCTTTTCTGTTTCATTTACCCGGAACACTTGAATCCTGCACAATCAGCAGGGGCAAGTTTTCTGCTCTGCAGTCATAGTACAATCCTCACATTAAATTTTGTGCCATGCTGGGCTTCCCATTACTGCATTCCTGATGTGCTGACTGCACATTTGTCTCTTGGTGGAGGATGAGTGTTTTGAACAGGAGCCTGCACCCCCAGACCTGTTCCGCTGCTCCTGCAGTGCCACCATGGTGACGGGAGAGCAGCAGGAGTGGCAGGGCTGGGATTAACACAGCCCTGCAGCTTCACACAGGAGCAAGAGCTGCATTTATGGATTCATGAACCTCACCTGTTTCCAGACTGGCTCCAAAGTAGGCTGAGAATTGGATTGTCTTGCTTCCCCCCCACAAATGCTGCTTCAATTTACAGGTGCGATGGTGGTAACCAAAGGGGGAGAAACACAACGGAGAGCATGAAACATGTGCTGGAGGCACTGGAGCTCCTTTGTCCCGTGCAGCTGGAAGACCGGAACACTGCTGTGCTTGCGACAAGCCCCTTTAATGGACAGCCACTTCAGTTGTATTATTGAATTCCTTCATAATTTCCATGCTACTTGCCTCAAAAAATGTAAAATTTAATTTTCAGCTGAACCAGGAAGCCTTCAGACATGATGTAAAACTGAAAATAATGCCACCTACATGGTTTTATAATGTTAGGGAAAATACATTTCATAAGAAAGCAACCAAAACTGAAAAGAATTTTATACGGTACTTTGCAAATATTGCCTCTGTTGATCATATCCCAGGCTCTGCTGCATGCAACCTAAAAGCGTCCATTAGTTGAAATTTTGCCTTGTGTTGTATCATCTTTAGTCTCACAGAGCAATCAATATAGTATTATGAAATAATGCCTTAAACTGAGCTGAGGCCAAAAAAGCACATACTCGTTTTTTTTTTAACTCTTAGATGTTACAGAGGTAATATGTTCAGCACTCTTTGCATTGTGTAAAATATAGTTGAGGTTATTGATAATTATTTTAATGTTGCTTAATGAATTTTTTTAAACAAATGTGTCAGATAATATTTGGTATTTTTTAATGCCAACAGATGCTTATCTGAAGCTTTTTGACCACCTGTAAATAAGTTAGTGGGGAGTAATATTTCAAACACAGGAAATGTTACAAGTTTATGAAATGTGAATGTGTTATAGTGTAAATTCTGCAATGGTCCTTAGAGTTGAAAGCTTGAAGAATCTCAAATGTGCATTGCAGGAAGACTTGAGCCCAAACTCTTCCACATCTTAAATGGACAGGGATGTGTTGACTTGGAAGATCCCAGTAAATTTTGGGAGTAGATGGGGTAGAATTTTTTTTAAAGACTTTTGGCTTTAAGAAACAACACATGGAATCATCAGGGCCACCAGGCAGCCAGGGAAATGTACAGATAGGCAAGTGATGGAGAGGATGTGGATTGGTTTGGTTGGATCCTTTATGAGGCACGGAAAGGTAATATGTCCTTCCCCTTCAAGAGGAAAGATGGGGACTCCTCAGGCTGAGCAGGCAGCTTGCACCAAAGGATATGATGAGATGTGTTACTCAGGCTGATAAAAGGAGTAGATAAGGAGCATGTCTTTGCTTTGTGACCTGTGATGAAAGGGGACAAGGACAGAAGAATAGCAGGATTAAAAAAGCCTCTGAGATCCTCCTGATAATCCAGGAGAAATACAGGAGAATACACAAGGGAAAATGTTGTTAGGTATTGTCAGGGTGTCAAAGGTGAGTCACAAAATTGGGGCATTTGTCACAGAATTAACTGGTGTGAAAAATGAGAATGGCACAAAGTACTTTTTAAACTGAGCAGTGAACTTCCATTTTGATGGTTGACTGGAGAAGACTTACCCTTGATTCCCTCTATCACACATTGGGCAGCTGATACATTAATATTGGGTTCCAAATACTAAAGGTTAGAAAGACAATGCAAGACGAAATGATTCTAATGTGACTTCCATTAGGAAGACACAACAGGAAAAAATACTTTTATAAAGAACATAGTATCTGTGCTTCAAAATATTACTGAAGTTTTCGACTGAGGGAATGTTGCGTGACTTAACATTTAAAATCAAAACTATGTTAAGCTTTTAGCCTATGCTTGCCTTTAGGGCCCCTGTTACTTATTTAGTCCCAAAATTACCCATGATTGACACAAACTTGGCATGCTATCATTCTACAGTTCAAAATTGCAGGTGCTGGAAATAGGGCTATTTGCAAAGAGGAAGTGAATTGCCCATAATTTTGCAATTTCCTGCTTGTATATTACGAGCTTTATCACAGATTGTGTCCCATATCTGCCTTGGCAGGTAGGAGTGTGAGGTTGGAATAACTCTGGTTGCTAGGAGCTGATGTTATAAAAGTGGTTGAAAGGATTTCTTATTCCATCATCACAACCCAATTAAGCTTTTTAATGCATCTGAGAAATCATCCTTGGTTTCTTTGTATATCAGATAAATCTTTGGCCTTTAGACAAGCCCTATTTTGCTTGCAGAATCACTATAATTAAATGTTGCTATGAGAGACAAAATGCACGCAGATACATTTTTGCACCTACTTGCCCTTTCTTTTCTGTGGAGTCCTTTGCTCTCTTAAATACCCTGTCTCTACAAACATATACAGAAAAAAAAAGGATAAAAATTAAAAATAATGGAGTCAGTCTTTTGGGTTGATTGGGGTTTGCAAAGCTAGAGGGAGGTGCTGGAGCAGTGCACAACTGGCACAGGTACCTCACACTGCATCACAAGGACTCCCAAGCACAGCTCAGGATAGGCAAGGACCTGTTGGACCTAACACCAGCCCACTGTGGCAGTGCACACAAGGTGCCTCACAGCATTATTCTCTTCCTCTTTTCCCACTCCCTGTTGTTGTTCCAGAGGAAATAGTCCTTGGATTACAGTTTGTGGCTGCTTTACATCTAAGGGCAGTTAGAAAATAGCAACAAACAACACGCTAAAGCTTTGTGTCTGTGCTGTTTCATACTTTGTTTCATTTTTAGTGATTCTCTATTTCTTTGAATGTTTTTAATATTCTACACATGAATAAGAGGACAAATTCTTGACAAGCAGTATAACTTATGTCATAGAGGGAACATTATTGTGGTATATATCCTGTGAGGAGCAGCTGAGGGAGCTAGGGGGCTTTAAACTGGGTGCACTCAAGTAAAAGACTCTGGTTTGAGAACAGCAGTATTTCCTGTGTTAGGTTCCATCTGCCAATCTCATTTCACATGTGTGAATCCAAGTCATCTTGAACTATGCTAACTGCTTGCTCTGAGTAGTGCTTTTCCTTCATGGATTATATTTCAGCTTATTTTTTCCCACTGTAATTGACTGTGCAGTTTCTTGCTTTCCTCACCTGGCTATGCTTCCCAAAGAAGGGCTGCAGGATACTCTCTTTGCCTTTAGACCACCATTATAGGGAAAGCAGGGAGAAAAAATCTTGCCATCCCTTCAACAAGAGGGAGAAAGGGAGAAGATAGATGTTACTTTTGCTGGCTCATAAAATGATGCGACCCTTCAGTTGAAGTACCCAGTTTTTCTCTCATGGGGACGAGCATTTAAGCACAATGTTTTCTGAAAAAAGGAGTTGTGTTCCACAGGCACCCACAGCATATCTCAATGCATACCAAAAAATGAGGAAACTGTCTTCCAAATAAAAAGGCATCAAAAAACCCCTAAACCTTTCTATGTAGGCCTGGAAACTGAAAGTCTGTTTAGGTTAACTCCTGAGACATGGCACTAATGCTTTTCTGCCTTTAGTTATACGTAGATTTAATCTTGAAATCTTCAGTGAGATTACAAACCTAAATCATAGTTCTTTGTGAAACAGACACAGATGAGTGTAAGAGCAAAAGTCAAAGTATTTGCTTTTGCTTGGATGGGTTGGTTATGGATGCAAAAACAGCCTTAAAAAGGCTTTTCCAAGCCCCTGAGGGTTATGTTAAAATGTGAAGACTTGGCATTGGTTTTAAGAGTTATTTTTAACCTGGTTCAGCTCACAATCTGTTTCAGAACAGATTCCCATGAGTATTTTTCTGTGAACAACTGAGGAAGAGGCACGGTGAATGTGGGGGGAGAGTGAGCAGTGAGAATAGGGGCTGTGTGTTGGTGCCATCTCAGGGCCTTCCCACCTCACCTGGTCCCGTCAGAAAGGAATTCAGGCTCTTAAAATTTATTTGTCACAAATAAGATGGTGAAATGAGTGTTGGCTTCATGATTTCACTGTGCTTTCAAATCTGATCAGATGTGCTGGAGCAAGAAATACAGTCCCATTAAAGAAATGGCAATAGATTTGCATATTGATTTAGATGCAGGAGAAGGAAAGGCAAAAAGCAATAAAGGTAGTTCAGTCAGATAATCCTGCACATATGGAACACATTTGGAGGTAAACAAATAATGCTATTGATAGTTTTATGTTTGTTTTCACATACTGTTTTGTGAGAGTGTTTTACTGATCTTTTTGACTGGTTCAAAAGATTTCTTTCATCCTCTCCTTTAATTAAGTAAAAGAATCCCTGCTTTGGTTCTTTGCTGTAATAAAATCATGGGAAACTTACAGACAAGGGAAGATTGCTACTAAGGCTGGGTTTTGCTTACACATTGACTGTATAATGAATGAAGAGAATGATTATGCTTTATCTGCCCCTTTTTATCAATCAGAAAATAGGAACTAAAATCTCAGAAATCCATCTCAGAATAATTTTTATGATTTCCTGGTATTTAAAAAAAAAAAGTAATATTTCTATGCTAGTAAATTGGCAGATGCCTGTGTACTACATGTTTTTGAGTAGTAAACAGATAAATATTTCAGGAGGTTTTTGTGAAATCCACATATCATAAATTTCAAAGAATTATTTCAGTTTGTATTTGCAAATTTTCAAAGGCATTTGCAGGAAAACACTGCTGGTCCAAAATTATTACTTTTTGGATTTAATTTCAGCCAGCAACACAAAAGCCAGTTAAAGTGTTCATGGGTTATTTCTGCAGATTTTACTTTAAGGGACTGGAGAGAGATGTACATTATTACACAAGAAGTGTATGTCAGGAGCTAATGAATTCCAGATGAAAAGTATTTCCCCATAATGTGAGGCTGTATCTTAATATTTCTTTTCCAACAATCATACACATTTTATTTCTGGGCTTTGGGCACTCTCTTTTTTTTCACTAATTTTCAGAAACCCCAGCAATGTTTAAAATAACCCTTACTTCCCATGGAGTTTTATTCAAGACAAATGACCTTTTGACGATATATTTCAACATGGAGGGAATACATCCAATTCCCTGATATATTAAACCCTGATAGGTTTAAAACCAAATTGCATTTCAATATCATTCACTATGTAAAGCTGCTGGAAAAAAAAACCCTTTTCCTATGAGTAGCAGGTAGATATTTTCTGGCATTACACAGACACCTAGAAGTTCTCAGAGACATCAGATCACTGCAGCAGAAACCTCCATGAACCAAGCCACCAGCATGGCTGGCTTTTGGTTTTTTTCTGGTCTGTGGGAGTCTGAATCAGGGGATTCTAACATATTCTGTTAGAGGGCAATGACTTAGTGTCAGTTTATAAAAGGTGAAGGGTGAAACACAGACTCTGGTAGACTAATTATAATTCATGGATGATTTCAATACTTTCAAACTGCTTTTTCAGTAGTACAATGATTAGAAATAGATTTTATTAATGAATGAATGTTCCATTGTTGGATAGTTAATTCACAAATGAAATATCTTTCTTTCTGGCATTTGAAGTTAATGTTCTCACATGGAAAAGAAGCTGGCTGTATCTGTGGGAATGCAGTCATATTATACTGCCTTTCTCCATGCAAAATCAATTGGCTGGGGAAGTTGCATCAAGTTGGGTTTTTTATTTGGCTGTTTCTTTTTACTCTTGGTCAATTGGATCCTCCAGCAAATGCCTTTCCTGGAGGAAATTGTGACTGACCCTCCTCCTTTTGCCTGGCCAGGTCTCCAGGGTCCAGGAGAGGTGGAATAGTTCCTGTGTGTTCACAGATCCTCTGTGAGCTGTGCAATTTTAGATGAGTCCCTTTTCACAGAGCTGCCACTCCAGGTGTCTTGGTGGATGGGAGAAATAACTGTTGGTCCTACATTTAATGGAATGAGATCCCTACATTTGTTTTTGCATTTCTTCTTTCATAGGTGGGAATTGCCATGGCAGAAAGGGTTTGAGCTGTGCCTTTAGAGACTCTGTCCCCAGAGTGCCCAAGTGACTGTGTTTGGAATCCCACAGGGTCTTGGGCAGTCTGAATTCTTATGGAGTGTCTCATACAAAAAACACTGAAAAGATTTTTCAGTCTTAGTAAAATGCAGTGATTTATTTCCAGGCACCATCCACCAAGGCACAGTTGTTGTAGCTCTGTGAAGTTATCAGCAAAACCAGTTGTTTGCAAATGTTGTCTGATTTTCTGCACCATGATTTGGCTGAAATGTCCATGTACTTCTGCTGCTTAACCTTTTCCTACCCAATGGAAAACACCTCAAAATCACTCTCCTTATACTGAAGAACAGCCTGTCAAGTAAATGAATACATTAATTGCAACCAAAGCAGGACCTGTCAATTACTAGGAGTATGAATTATTACATTAATAATGACATCATTTAAATTGATTTAAAATCTTATTGGACATTACAATTCATTAGTTTCATTTGAGGTTTTGGCTGTGTGTGCTAACAGAATTATATATATTTTGGCATAGCAGAATTCCCATTGTGTTTCCATTCCATCTAGTTCTCATCTGTCTTTCCTGAAAAAAGATGAAATGCTGCCATTAAGGACAGTCCTTTGAAACTGGATATTAAAATATGTATTACACTGCAGACTGAACTGCATACTGATGGAAAAAATCTGATTTTTCCATATTGTAATTTTGAAACTGTGCATAGTTTTCCCCAATGAGCTGTGTATTTTGTGTCAATTATTTTTTTTCCTTTTATTCCCCCCATTGTGGAGTATCTAATTAAATAATAAACTAAAATACATTATTATTTTCTTTCCTCTTCCTACCTTTAATTTTCATAACTTCCTCTTTGGAAATTTTGCTTCCTTTTTACTGTAATTTATTTTAAATAACCTTCAAGTGTGTAATATATGGTCCATATATATGAAGGCGGCCACTGGCATTACAGAAATTTTGTGTTATGCATTAAACCTGTAAATAAATACCTTTTTCCCTCAGTTAATGAACAGCACAATTAGGAAAAGAGATTTAGAATGCATTTAAAGTTTCAATAAGTGAAAACAACTCCTAATCTGGAAAAGTACTTTTGTCTTATCAAAGGTTCTGTTTGACAAGAATACTTTACCATCCCTATTTCCCATTTTATCTAAATATATCTTAAACACCAAGGAGCCTGTAAAAGTTAAACTGCCTGCTAGACCAGGTTTCTGTCTTTCTAGCCAAAATCCCAAGAGGGGTCAAAAGGAAGCCTGGTCATTAGGAAATATTGTGTCTTTCTCAGATGCTTTCTCTGACCAGAGATTTTTATAGCACAGCAGATGAGGCCAAGAGGATTTTTTTGTCTGTTTGTTTTGTTTTGTTTTGTTTTAAAAAATCATTTGTTTTGAAATAACAAATATCCTATAGCTTTAAAACGCAATTGTGATGGCAGCAATTTGGGTAAAATTCACTGTTTCTCTTGTGGATTCATTTAATTTCAAGTCATTGCTGCTGTATTTTACTTCCTGTTCTCCAAGATATTGCTGACAGTCTTTTATGGGGAATTGGTATGGGTAAATGGATTCAAAATTGTTCGCTAGGAAAACCTATAAAGAACCAGGAAATAACTATCTCTATAAGCAGAAATCTATTCTGAAAAATGAATCCTGAGTAGCTGGACTGATAAGATGCATTTACTGCTACTTTAACTGTATTTAGAGGAAAGAATTGAATCATTCTTTGAAGAAGACGATTCAGTTCTATCTGAAGAAAAACTCTCAATATATTTCATACTGCCCTGCGTAATACTGAAGAGAGTATAAAATCTATACTGGTTGGAAGCTGAAAGTTGGTTAAAAAGAAACCTTAAAAGGGATGCTCTTTCCTAAACATGTGATTTGTTTTTCTTGGAACATCTACACCTACATTCAGTCAAAAATTTCTGTGTACTCACGGAAAAATGAGGGGGTTTGTGACATTCCTACCTTAGGACCTTGTTTGGTGGCTGTTGGGAGATGAAAAGTTCAGTTGGCAGTTTCCTATAAAGCAATTTTTATGAGTCATTAAAAGGCATTCTCGCAATAATGTTGCAATAATTTTCTGGGCTCTGCAGATCTCCAATGCCCAGAAGGGGGAGGTTGGTTCAAAGCAGATGTATTAGTGCCCACTCAGCCTGTGGGGGCTCAGTGGTGGCCTGTTTGACATGCAGCAAATTCATAGCAAGTGTTTAAAAATATTTGAAATATTTTTTAAGCCATGACATGTATTTAAAAAAAAAAAAAAGAGGAGGGTAAGGGTAAGCACAAAAAATGCTTTCTAAAAGTCATATCACTTAATTATCATTTTATTTAAATTTCTTGTCTTCACAGTAGATTTTGACTCTGAATATTATGCATGCTTTAATTCTTTTTCATTCTATGTTCACATTTCCTTTCCTTGTGTTTGTTTGTTTGTTTGTTTGTTTTAGGAGAGAAAAAACAACTGCTGTTTTTATTTTCAGAGCCATAATGTGCTTGAATTCTTCATCTAAGCAGGCTAGATTTGTTGAAGGATAAAATGAGTAATTCAAGTCTTTGAGCTGTGACTGCTTTATATCCCATATGTTTTTTCACCCATTTTTGCTTCTTTATTGGCACCTGTCACTGTTGTCAGTTCAAACAGATTGAAAAATAATGGTGAGGTCCAGCTGTTAAGTTAATGCTGACAATCATTTTGGAGTAGGCAACTAAATTCCTTTACAATCTGATTCAGTCTTCTGCCATGGGGAACATTGTTTCTGTTCAATTCAGGCTGAACTCTGGTTTAAATATGAAATACCGGCACACGTCAGGCTTTGAAGAATCAGCTCACTCCTCAATTAAACTACATCACCCTGTTATTTGTATTTACAGCTTTTGAATCGGCTCCCACAAAAACTGTTGGGGAAAGAAAGCTTCACAAGGTTATAAACAACAGCAGAGGGACTTGAATAATTTAAGCAAGCTGCATGGAATAATTGGATGCCGTGCACTGCGTATCGTCAGCCACTTCAGTTTTTTTCCTTGTTGCCAGTCTTTTGATCTTTTGCCTGACACCAGACAAAGGAATAACAGACACAGAAAACGAGGTAGCTGAAGCAAAGAGGAATGAGCTGACAAATCAAACACCATACCAAACAAACTACCAAAAAATCAACAAATCAATGTGTGACTGCTTAATCTATTGTACAGAGAATCTGGCATTGAGTAGGTCCAGTGGGAATGGTTAGTCTTTTCCTTCCTCTGTATTTTTAAACTATTTTTCTGATCCTTTTTCTCATTCGAAGGACTTGTTTTGTTCTGTTTCTAAGGAAGAAAGGACGCTCCTCATTAAAACTTCACTGGCTAACAGGGAGTGATGTTGCCAGGTCACTGTGATTGTCTCTCACCCAGAGGAGAGAATGTCTGAATCGTCCTTATCCTCTGCAAGACTGTAAGAAAGAGCAATCTTTTATGTGCTCCCATACTTGCCATAGGACAACGTATCATTTTATGAGAGCCCTTAAAAGGTAGCTCTGTGTAAGGACTTGGGGATTAGTTCTGGCCCCTGACTTTCAGGTCTTGTTGCTGGCTGCAGCCATTGCATAAATGCCATGCACAATGCTGTGTTCTGCTACCAACATGAGAGTGAATGTGTCCAGCAGAAGGCATAAGCTTGGATATTTTCACAATGCTCTTCTTTATGCAAAGTCATTTAAAGAAATTTAAACATGTCAGAATTAGAAAATGTCATGCAGGGAAGCACTGAACTGTATTTCAGTTCTCTTGGGGTCTCGGGACCCTAAGAAATTCTTCAGACAAACTAAGAAATTTCACAGAACAACATAATTCATTTCACCTTTAATCATGCTGTTGTCACTGCAAGTTTAAACATCCAACAAAAATAACTGTTAAAAAAATATAATGGCCATAACACAGATTTTTATGATCAACCTAGGTACTTCTTTAAAAGTATTTTAAAGAAAAGTCATTGTGTGAATAATGGTATTGTAAAACTGAGGATGTAGCTCTAATGTTTATTGTGCCTCAGCAATTTCCATTTTGAATATGCTGAAGTTTGCTGGAAAAAAATCAAAGTTTCTTTTTCTGAAGTAAAACATATAAAATTTGGGTGTGTCTTCTGTGGATGGAGCTGCTAACCTGACAGGTTTTGCAGACCAGATGCTGATGTCTGTAATACCTGCACAGTACTTTTTTCTATAAAATTCTTATCAGAGTGTCCTGAGCATCTCATGTCAAGAGACTCGTGGTGCTACCCAAGGGGACAGAGAGTTCTGGGTGGGGTGGGTTCTGAACAGGCCCTTCAGAAATCTTCATCTCATTCAGGACAAGGCCTTGCAATCTGCCCCTCAGGTAACCTTTTGATGGGGGTGGTGGCAAATGGCCACCTTGTATTCAGGATGTACAAGATCTTTCCAGGTGCCTCACATACCTCTGGGACTGCTAAAATTATGAAAGTTAAGAGAAAATGCATACATAAATATAGGAACTTCTAGTTCCAAAAATGTGTCTGTAATCAGAAAATCCTGATGGGCATAGAAAAAACTGTGCAGTTCCTGCCGTGGTGTATTTCTGATAGCTTTGCTCTGACTCTTGACAATCTGGCTGCTTTGTTTTCTTTAAAATGGAGTGGTGGCTCAGAGATAAGCTGCACTCATGCCTTATTCCCTAGTTCCTCTACCAAAGATGCTTTCCAAGAGACAGGTCTGTCTAACAGCACTTAAACCTGGTGTTTAAGCTAGATGAGGTAGGACTGGCACCATAAACTGCAGATTTCTTTATTTCCATGAGGTTTTAACAAGTCTGGTTTAGTGACTGCCCTCTCTTTGCTATCAGTCTCTAACAGCATCTTGCTGGAATAAAATCTAACTCTGTCTGACCCACTTAAGCCTGTCTTGGTGTGGAATTCAACAGATTAATTATTCCTGTGTTACAAGAATAATTCTAGATTAGAATAATAATCTTTCTGGTCACTGGTCATGCTGGGTTTGTCTGTACCCTGTGGCAGGGACACCCCTTCCTGCTGCCCCCTGCCCTGCTCTCCATCAACCCCTGCTGCAACTGACCCCTCTTTTCTGGGTACAGGGACTTCTGTGTCACCTGGGGTTTGGTTGTGGGAGTTACAGGTTCATTGACCCTGGCTGGAAGCAGCAACCTCATTGACAACCTCTTCCTTGTTCATTCACAGACCCCTCATCTATTTCTTTGCAAGGCTTGCTTTCATCCTTGTATAGTTTGTTTTGCCTCATCCAGTATCATTATTTCTGATGCAATTCTGTGCCTCATAGAATGATTTTAAAAGAGATGGAGGGAGGAACTTGTAACATTCACTTGAAAAATGTCCCCATTGTCAAGCATCAGTAGCGTTTTCAGTATAGAAACCAGAAAGCCACACTGAGTTGTTGAACATATATATTTTTAAAGCTGTATGTTTTTACAGAAGAGTTGAAAACACAGTATCTCAGAGTAATTGCTGCCACACTATTCTTCACCTTAACCCTGGTTTCTCATTCTACCAGTGGTGCCATTCAGTAGGAGAAATTAAATGTGTGAGAGTCATTGCAACTAAATATTTTTGATACTCTAACAAAACACAGACTGCCTGGTGGTCTGTGACTTCTTCAGAGCTTCTACTCTGGAGAGCAAGGAATTAATGGAATAACGAATATTGATTTTTCTAGCTCTACCTGTGTTTTATATGTTCTGTTATCAGTTTTATGGAAACTTTGTTCTTGTGATTTTTGAATTGGTGCTTTCACCGTTTCAAATCTAGTATCCCCTAAAGAATTTCTGATTCTTTTTGGTTGGTTGGTTGGGTTTTTTTTTCCTTATGATCAAAGCAAAGGGATCTCTCATTCCTGGATAGCACAATCTGTCAAACATCCTTCCAAAGCTCCTGTCAGAGTAGCACTGTGGTTGTGTTTTCATATAATTCTTTCCACATCCATATTTTACTTCCATTTGAAGGCTAAGAGAATATAATTCAGGGCAGATGCTGTGGATACTGTGTAAAAACACCTGTTTATTTCTCTATCATGTCCAATAGAATCTCTTTCTGGGTGTGATTGTATTCATGTATCCTTGATGTACAGTCACAGTACTAGCGACTGGTCGCAGTAAAAATAACTTTTAAATTATGCTTTTCAGATCTCCAGTGAATTTGCACAGAGTCTTGTACAGTTTTTTTACACTTAAAGTGGATATGCACTATTGAAACAATAAATATTGGTGTGTTGTTCACAGTGGAAAAAGGGCATTAATGTTCTGTAATTCCCCCACAAAATGCCTTATTTGCAGTTGTCACCCGGCATTATTCTGCTTATTTCATTCCCTTCTAGCTGTAAAACCAGAGCACAGTTTCCTCAGGTCAGTGGACCAATGCTATGAATAAACTGATACGAGAGAGATTTAGTTCATCATCTAGTTCATCACTAAAACCAAAAAGTAGATCATTATGAATTCTGTTACCTGATTGCCTTCTACTCAGAATGTAAAACTGTGAAAAAGAATAATTGGTTGTTTTAGTAAAACACTTGATTCTTGTTTCCCCATCACCCCCTGCAGTCCTACCCCATTAAAAAAAAAACCCAAACAAATAAAAAACCAAACCAAAAAACCCCACAAAAACAAAGAAGAAAAAAGAGTGGGGAGAAGGGAATCTCTGAAATTACTGCCTAGAGCAGAGGGCACTGGTGTAAGGAGCTTGTGCACCTGAAGGTTCACACATTTATTACACTGTGGAAAGCAAACCAGAGGAAACCATATCAAAAGACCAAGCAAGCTTGGCACATGATTAAAATTGTAGTCACTCCTTGGTGTCACTACCTTTCCTGATGTGCAGGGGCAGATACCAAGGGTTTATCTCCTTTTGAGCCAAGAAGTTTCTGTGTGTTTGGGTGTTATTTGTATTTTCCTACCTGCTCTCTGCAGTCCACACAATGTACACACACTTTTCTGAGAATTCCCTGAATTCTGGAGAACAGGAGAAGGAGCTGCTGCTCCACCTGAAATGGGCAAAATGTGTTCCTTGCAGGCTTTATCACACACACTTGTACCAGTCCACAGCTGGGAAGCTTTTTTTACTCCATCTGCATAATCTGGTTTGTAGATGTAAAAGTTGGGACACTTGGTAATTTGAAAATCACAACTTGTGAAAAATGAGAAGTGCTTTAATAACTTTCATTATCATCTAATTTATCAGACCTGTAATATTCAAAATTCTTCAAGGGTTACTCAGCTGAATATCTCTGTGCAATTATGGGTCCTTAAGTAGTTATAATGTGCCATGTGAATTGTCATTGTATCTGATAAGTAATTTTGAATGCCATAATGTGCTGATTATGGAACAACACTAGGAGGATGATGAGGGTTGTTGCTGGGGTTTTGCAACTTGAGGCTGCTTATTTTTCATTAAGCACATAACTAGTGTTAATGCATTTTTAGAGTGTTTGAAGAACTTCACTCAGGTGAGATTAATCTGCTTGAGAGGACCCTGTTTCTCTGGGTTCTTTCTGGTCCCCTGCCCAGACGGCCATGCCAGGAAACAAGTGGATGTGGAAGTAGGCAATTTTTGGTGCTGAAACCCAGTTTTTCCCAGGTGTTTGCTGGGTTTTGTGAGATGGCACCCATCATCTCATGGTGTGCAACTCTGCCCTGCAGACAAAAGTGTTGGCACAAGCATGGCTAATTCCCTGTGTTATTTAATTTCCAGGAGTTCTTAAAGCAGTTTGTCTTAGAGCTTTGTTTGTCACTCTGTTTCATTATTTCCTTTGTGCTCAGTTTGCAAACAAATCACAAGCTTTTTTAAAATGTTACATATATAAATCCAGCCCAATCTTATAGAGACAAAATGTTCTAAGTATGTAATGAGAATAAAGATTCTTTGGGTTCTCCCTGAAAACTGTTCAATCCCTCTGTGTTCAGAATATGCCCTTAAAGCCACTTGTACAATTCTGTCACTTAGCTCAAATATGATTGTGGCAGACAGCTGGTCTTTAGGCTTTGTAACCACCTGCAACTTCCAGTGAATCCCCGAGGATCAGCTTTTACCCAATCCATCTGGAAATGAGGTTTTCAGTAAACAAGGCTGTTAATGCTGTGGCAGGAGAATGATGATGATCCTGGTCACTTGGTGTGAGTTGTGTGCTGCAGGGTTGAGAGGGGAGGACACTCTCAGTGGCATTAGTGTCCTCAGAGCAAGCAGGGGTCACTTCAAGTGAAATAACCCACCCAGTACAGATAACACTGCCATTATTGATCATTTCTGGAAGGCAGCTTTGCACCATATTCACTGAGAGAAAATACCACTTTTAAATTATATTAGAATGTTCAGAAATATATGGAATAAAAGCTAGCAGAGAAGCTGTTTTCAGCAAAAGGCTTGATAAGCAGTTACTCAGTTCCTCCTTCCAAAAAAACATTTGTCACCCAAAAATTCAGGTCTGTAAAAGGCTGTTTTAAAAACTGTGTCAACACAGCAGTTGCATCCCAGGGCTAGAGCTGAGCATTCACAATGGAGTTCTGCCACAGCCAAATTCTGTTCAACCACCTGTGAAGGTATAAATGCAAATGCTACTCAATATTGTTGAGTGGTAACCACAAAACTGGCTTTGAATTAACTTTACATCTTGATGAAATATTTGGTGTTTCCTGCTAGATATATTCAAATTAATATTATTGTTTACTCCAGAAACTGCAAATATAATTTGTTTCTTTACATTGTTGAGGAACAGTTAAATAGAAACTACATGGATATTTATTTGCACTTTCTGAATCACTGGAATGATTTATTATTGTGGAACTTACATGGTGTTACTTTTTTATTGCTTTATATTGCACATGTTTGGTTTTAATAGTTGCATCCTTCATTCCATTAATTTGAGGTTAAAAATTAAATTGCAACTGAAGTTCAGCCTAAAGCATGCTCCTAAAGCATAAAAAGTAAGCTTTGGTCTTCACTTTCCAGAATGAAAGTGGGGGTAGAATACAGACTAAGTAGAAAAATAATCTCTCAGCAAGAACTGTGATAATATTCATAACAGCTGCTGGTAACTGTGAGATCTGTGTTCATTTCTGTACTACAACCTTTAGTTTTATTGCACTTTGGTTACCCAAGGTTAATTTAGCCTTTAGCAATTATGGATTTTACCAGCACTCAGGAAGTGGTTGCAAAATTTGTAAATAATCAGTAAGTTCCTGTACTTTTAACTTTAGCTCTATTTTCAGGTAGGCTTTTTTTTTTAATGTGGTATCTCATTTCCTCAGAAATCTGATACACAACTGTCCTTGGGAGTTCACATTATAAACCATTAAAAGGGTTTCCTATGCAAAGACTTATGTCTATACTGAAATCCAGACCTCTCAAAACTCCCACAGCAGTCTTAACTCTTAGAGATCAAAATATGCCAAAAGAAAGAAAGGAAGATTTTAAATAATTTAAAGGAATAGGTCCTAAGTCCACAAATATTTCAATGTAGAAGTGAAACTGAAATATGTATCCACAACATGGTTTGTTTCACATTGCATTCCACTAAATTTTAGAGTTTTTGTCATTCTCTTAGGACTTCAGTTTTGCACTTGCAGCAGGGACTGACTCAGAGGCTGATCTGAGGTAGAAGATGAGGGAACAATGACCCTGGTACATCCCCAGACACTGAAATGTGTGCAAGATTATGCATGCATTGAGGACAATAAATCCAGCCATTAGGAATTCCTAGAAAGGCCAAACTCACATATAAGGTAGAACTAAATCCAATGGTGAAGTCTCAGCCCCGCTGCAGTCTGTGACAAGTGCTGCATGTTTCCAGGACTGGCATCCCCGGTCTCCTACACGTGTGAAGAAGCAAGGAGAGGTAATTTTTCTGAAAGTCATAAGCACCTCTCAGACTAACACAGCCAGAAGTGGGCAGCAGACATGGAGCAGAGGTCAAAGAGAAAGAGCAAAGTAATTAAATATATATAGTGGAGCTGGCAAAAATACATTTCTCAAAAGTGTAATTGTACTGAAGTAGAAGCATTTTGTGGATTTTTTGATGTTTGTGCCATTTCTGTGGTTGTGAGGGGGGTTTTGAGAGGACTGGACTCAGAGTTTGACCTTTCTCTGAAAAAACTATTTTGACACAACTCAGTTTCATGAAAAATTTTTAATAGTTTTTGATTTCACATTGGGGAAAAAAACTAACACCACACACAAAGCTGCTGAACCACACTATTTCTGTCCTCTGTGAAGCTCCTGCTCAAGGGGGCAAGAAATAGGATAACATCTAAGAGATATAGCAAATACATAGGGGTTTTCAGTGGGTTAGATGATAAAAAGCACAAACCCCAGCCTGTTGAGCTCACTGTGATTTTGAATTTACAGTTTAGAAAGAAAAGGTCTTTGCATTGCTAAATAATTAATA
The DNA here is from genome assembly GCA_024734555.1 of Trochalopteron elliotii. Classification (NCBI taxonomy): domain Eukaryota; kingdom Metazoa; phylum Chordata; class Aves; order Passeriformes; family Leiothrichidae; genus Trochalopteron; species Trochalopteron elliotii. Next base: position 2,047,516 of record JANPWX010000211.1, read on the forward strand.
TGAGTAAGATATCCCATTGTAAAATCTTAGAAGGGAGAGAGGCCCTGTTTTTACAATGGAGTTCTCAATGCTTGTCCTGAATCTTTAGGCTCAATACAGCTGTAGTTTGTATATCCACTATAGTTATTTTCATGTCAGTGGGAGTATAAAAACCTTAATCTAAGTTTTCATATAGGAAAAGTTACTTTATTCTCCTAGTGACCATACCATTCCATGAAAGAGCCATGTTTGCAACCAGTCTGAGATTTACTGGAGCACAATCCTCCCTGCCATTATAAATATTGTGCCATGGGGCTGTTCTTCTGGAATTGTTTTTGTGGCTTGAGTCCCATGGGAATCATGGAATAGATCAGGACCTCTTCAGGCTGGCAGTCCTGCACTGAAAAACAGAATCTTACTAAACTTTGAGTAGGAATTAATTACTGTGTCAGAAAAATCTGGGATTTTGCACTGCTTAAGCATTTGTGCTACTGTTAGGAGAAGGAAAAGCTGGGAATAAAAAGCAAAATGTAAAGTAGGAGTTGCCCAAGGGCAGCTGGAAGTACTGAGGTAGTCAGTTCACACAGCTCAGGTTCTCACACCTCTCATGTGTCAGATACTGAGCCTGAACAGGCGAAGGCAGCTCTGCCCAAAGCTGTGCTGGGGACTCTTGGATTGCTATGTCCGAAGAACCATGTTCTCCTGAGCTGCCTGGGAGTGACCCAGCACTCCAGGCCTGTTCTGCACAAAAACACAGCATTTACTGGCTGCCTGAACTCTGTCAGTGGCTGGAGCTGTCTCCTGTATTATTGGGCTGGTGGGGAGCAACCTTGGGCTTAAGACCAGTATGGTAAAAAAAGGCACTGACATTTCTCTTTATAAAGTTATGGTAGGAAATACTATACTAAATAGAACAAAAGAGGAGGTGATGGTGAGGCTCAGAGGGATAGGATGAACTGAATATATTTTGGTAGAAATAGAAAAAGCAATTCTAAATGACAAAACAAATTAGACTACAACTGATCCTCTAGGAAGATGTGCATTTACTTTTTCTTTTGATGAATTTTTTTATCTTCACTATGTGATTTCTATTCTGATAAAAAGTCAGATGCTATAATTTTGACTGTGTTTCTTTTCATTTGAGATGATGCTTTGTCGCAGCAGCATTTGTGTCCAAAGTAACTTATCCTGTCTAGAGATCCAATCCAAAATATGATTTTACATCAGGAGCTAAGTATTTCAGATAAAGACAGGCAAGTGGAAGTAAAGACAAATGAAAAACGCCATGATGAGGAGGAACCATATGGTACTCTTGTAACAATTAAACTCAGTGCTCTACTTTGCTGTGTGTCTGCAGGATGCACAGACTAATCCCTTGTGTCCAGGCTCCACGCCAAGATTAAATTAATGTTCCTGAATTTTTTATTTAATCTGCTTCAGAAAGGAGAGGCCACAGCAGAGTAAATAGCTGAGTGAAAACTTGAGGATGTGTGAGCACTTTATCCCTTTCCTAACCTCTCACTCAATGCCTTGCCTCTCATGTGTGTTTTTTTGGGCAAAAGGTGGAAGAGTCGTAAGACACCTAATGTGTCTCTGAAATTTTACTCTGTGTGTTAGCAAGCCACTGAAAAGGTCCAAATTTTCCTTTTGAATTCATTTCATAGGCTGCCAATGCCATGAAAGCTCCACAATTATTCAAAAGTAGAATGTTGGAATTATTCTATGGTTGTTATTTTGCAGGACAACCATAGCTCCTAGTACTTAACTCTCCTCTGGTTTGAATGGTTGAGTCTGCTGTAAATTATGTGGCAGCAAGTCCAAAGTTCCTGGTATGGCTCTCAAGTTAGACCTAACTCATGCCTTTGATTCAAAAGAAACAGAAAAATTGATTGATCATTCACTGTATGCTTTGAATTAGTTAACTATGCCCCAAAACAATGCCTTTAAAATTATTCAGGGAAATAATCATTTAATAAATTCAACATTTTCCAAGCTGCTGTATCTCATAAATTGTCTGCCTTGATATAAGGCCCTGGGGAAAATAGTTTAATTAAAAAGTAAGGTTTTCTGTCAATCTGCTGAGTCCTCTGCAGACTAAACAGCTGCTGATTTTCTACTCTGAGTGTGACATGGTGATGTTCATTTTCTTATTTATCTCTGTGTATCTCAAAAGGGAACCAAATATAGCAGGTCATGTTGGAGCATCTGTCCTGCTGCAGGAAATATTTGTCTTATGTTTCCTTGTAGGACTGAAGGAATTCTTTAATCAATATATATTCGCCAACTAACATTACTAATTCTAGGTCTCTATTTAATTTGAAAATCTTAGGAACATTATATACATCATAGCTACTTTCTTATGCTTTTTATTAGCATTTTTTTAACTGCTCAGTAATACTTAGTGGCAGGAAATTATTGCAATCATTGTAATAACCTTTTTAATTTTACATGCAGAGACCTATAGGTCGCTCTTTTAAAAAGAGGTCCACTTTTTTTTTAAAGGATATGCACAGTAAATTGGGTCAGGGCCTCATAAGGCAAGTTATCTCCTATTTTTCTCAGTGTAGACCTCACTAATCTAGAGGAGAAATAGCTTTGTGACCCATCTTTCAGGCACGAATGTGGAATTAGGGCAGTGGGAGCATCTGGGCCTCTGTGTTTCCTGGAAGAGGAGTGTCTGAAGCAAAGTGCTGTTTGATCTGCTACAGCAGCAGCAAAGCTGCAGTCCCAGCTGCAGGCTTGCAGCCTCGAGTGAGCACTCCCCAAAGAATGCAGGTAGTGTCTGTGAAGACAAAAACCTAGAGGTGTTTGTGATTGTTTATTGACACCTGACACCTGTGCAAAAGGAAAGCAGAAAATGACCCAGCTGGGAACTATGTCATTCACAGCTTCACTTGGCTCCTGGAGGATAAAGTTCCTTTTATTAATGTGCTTTTCCCACAGGCTTAACTATGTGGTTGTAGGATTAATTTTTCAAATAGTTCATTATAATGTGGTATTGTAAAAAATGCCAAGGCAAATATTTCTCAGTGATGCTCATGTAACTGTTAGAGACACTGTGCTGTGCCCTACAGCACTGTAACTAAATGGGACAGCAGTTCCAGTGTATGCTGGTGTGTGGCTGTGTGTGGCTGTGTGGCATTGGATGCACTCCTGAATCTATGGGATACTTCCAAACATGAAACTTGAGGCTGACAAAGCCTTCCATTGGTCCAGTGGGCATGGAGCTCCACACATTGATTATAAAAACTATACTTTTTGCTACTGTTCTTAAAATCACGCTTCCTTTTCTTCCTCTCTTGAATTTACAGATTTTAGAAAGAATAAAAGATTAAGAAATGTTTCAAATTATTTGCAATACAGTGTTAATTTGGTAAGGGTTTGATTGTTTGGAGGAAGGAATGACAGTATTTGATATTTCCACGCTTTTAGAATAGAGGGTGTTTGCGAAAGGCACAGTCAGTAGTTAATTAAGCACATCTTTATGTGCACAAACATTTATCTCCTTGTTACTTATTTTTCTAATCCACCTCAATGTTTATTGCAGTTTTCAAATAAACATCTATCAGTTCTCCATCATTTGAGCTGGAGTGCAGACCTGAGTGGGACGTGTTGTGCATCTCAGCAGTGGGAGATTCCAACAAAGCAATGTGGTCAGATATCTCACTAGAATCACAATTTGTCCAGAAAAATGACACTTTTAAAGCAAGATTTATGTAAATAAAATTGTAGAGCAGGGAAACTTATTGTGGAGCCAGGAGGAAACCTAGATATCACTGCTGCTTTTATGCTGCCCACAGAACTATCTTTTTATCCTGAACAATTGGTCCCTGCTTCAGCAGAAGGATGAAATCTGGTTCATTTGGTGTGAGCTTATGGCAACAATGAATTACTTGAAGTGCAAGTTTCCCCCTCTTCCAGTTTCAAATCCATGGAACAGGAAGGATAGCAGTGGATTTATGCTCTTGCTCTGCAGTGTGTTGCCCACAAAATTAAATATGAGGAAATAATAATTTTTGGTATTATATTAAGGCATGAATACCTCCCTCTATTCATGATTTCAGTATTGCTTCCTAGAATTCAGTATTTCAGTGTGAGTTTAATAGCATTGACTTAAATGAGTTGGAAAAGCATATACAGTAGTTACTACTTTATTTTTTTCCTGTCCTTTCAGATATTTTACATCTGCAGTTATTATTTTGCCTCCTTTTCCCAAACAACTGCTCTTTCCTCCTTCAAAACACAACCTACTGCATTCTGTAATCATTTAAACAGTAGCTACAGCCTGTGATAGAAAAATTTGTCCAAGCTGTAAACCTTCCCAGTGGCATGGAGACACTCAAAAGGTTACCAGCTCAGCACTGCAGGAGGTATTTTCAGGATTCCAGCAGAGCAACTTGTATACAGCTGTTATCATGGAAGGCTGGATTAAAAAAAAAAAAACAACAAAAACAGAGAAACAGCAATCCATAAAAAACCTTGTTGGGAATTCTGACAATGACAGCATGTCATGGGTCAGTGCTGTATTTCTGAGGAAACAGCAAACCAGCAGTGTCCCAGCAGGGCACTTATTTGCAGGTGTCCATCCAAGTGCCAGGAGAGATCTTTGCTGATAAATTTTCCAAGAACAGCATGCCTGTGTTTGGATTTCCATCCACCTGTAAAGCCTAAGAATTTGAATTTGATTCATACTGAGAGTACTTTAATTTTGTTGACAAACTTCTAGTTAGAACAAGAGGAAAGTCACGCCACAAGCAAATCCACACGTTACATAAAATTCTTGGAAGCCTACTGGTGACATAGTGTATGGAGAAGATTCATTAGTGGTGGCTGTCAGATACTTCTGTTAGGACTTGATGGATCTGTGGAGCTGAATGTTCTTGAAGAACACACCTAAGGAAACAGCAGTCTTATTGTCATTAATGTGCAAAGCTTTAGAGGTCACTGTAACACCTTGATCATGGCATTTCTGTCTGTTCTTTGCATCAAAACTTGATATGCATCTGTCCTGAACAGGGGTTTTTTCTCCTTCAAGGTGGGAGTGGATTTCCTATGTGATCCTGGGGCTTTTATTCTTAGACATTTTGGGATCTTCCAGGGTCTCAGTGCTTACCTCAGAAGTATAAAACTGCAACCTTAGTTTTAAATAAAGGATTATCTATGTTGATTTGTACACTGGAGAAAAACACACATGGAAGTGTAATAAAAGGCTAGAGAGTAATAAAATTAGAACAGGATATGAATGTAAATGAGTAATTTTGTCAGCAGCAAACTAATGAAGCCTGGTTTCCAAGAGGGTGGAGCTTCACGTTTGATTTACTGCTACCTAAAAGGGACAAGATAGAATTGAAGCTTTGCTTCTTGTTGAGATTTAGAACACTTTTGTGTGCTGTTTGGTGTTCAGTGAGGTGTGACCACTTTGTCACCCCTATGCTTTTTCTGTAGCATCTCTGTATTGTGAAGCTGCATCATTTCATAGCACTTGGGGGAAACAATTCATGTCTCTAAAACATAGATGAAATTAACAGGTGGTTTCAGGAACAAATCCATGCGTGAAGTCACACACCCAGACGTGTCCTGGACATAGCAGTGTGAGCTCCATTCCATAAGGAATCATGGGATTGCCTGAGCATGCAATTATCACTGAGGTTGAAAAGACCTTTAAAATCACTGCATCCAGCATTAACCCAGCACTTCCATGCCCATCAGTAACCCATGTCCCCGCGTGCCACATTTACATGTCTTTTGAATCCCTCCAGGGATGCCACCACTGCTCTGGGCAGCCTGTGCCAGTGCCTGACCCACACTTCTGGTGGAAACATTTCTCCTGAAATCCAATCTAAACCTCCCCTGGTGCAAATTGAGGCCATTTACTCCCCCTATCAGTCATTATCTTGGAGGAAAGACTGACTCCCAACCCACTAGAGCCTCCTCTCAGAGAGCAGCGAGGTCTCCCCTGAGCCTCCTTTCCTGCAGGCTGAGCCCTCCCAGCTCCCCTAGCTGCCCTTCACCAGTCTGGTGCTCCAATCCATCCCCAGCTCCATTCCCCTCTCTGGACTCATGACAGCCCCTCAGTGTCTTTCTTGCAGTTAGGGACCCAGAACTGGGCACGGGATTTGGTGTGTGGCCTCCCCAGAGCTGAGTACAGAGGGACAATCACTGGTCCTGCTGGCCACACTAGTCCAGGCCAGGTGCCATCAGCCTTTTGGGTCACCTGGGCACACCTGGCTCTGTTTCAGCCACAGATGACCAGCACCCCCAGGTCCTATTCTGCTGGGCACTTTCAGTCACTGTGCCCCAGCCTGGAGCACTGCAGGCTTGTGGTGGCCCAGAGCTTGGCCTTGCTGAATCTCAGCCAGCCCAGTGAAACAGCATTTGGTTATTCCTGATTCTCATACAGCTGGTGCCTTTTTAACTATTGATGCCAATGATGGAATGTCAGAGATCCTAGCTTTCCATCTGAAGTCTTCAGTATTCTTGGTGTACCGAAGGCTGAGGAAGTAGCAAAGGGAGCTGTGAAAGGCCAAATAAACATGGAGTGTTTTTTTAATCTGAAATTGATTTCAAGTGGATGAGGCTGTGTAGTTATTAAAGGAGTAATATTGGGGATTATTATTTTACTGCAAGAAGCATGAATCTTATGTTTCATATAAAAGGCAGTAATTGGTAATACAGTCTAATTGATTAAGGCTTATAATTGCTAAATCTTGCATGTAAATGTGACTGAATGTGAAACATTGTCTTTATCAATTTCCAAACAGTGGATAAATTTGTTGGTTATGTTTCAGAAATTATGAACCATCAGTAACTTTTCTTCAGGCTATTATAATTTTACAGAAGAAATTATATCCTTATTATCCCTGAAGTAGTAACATATGGATCTACCAAGGATTTCAAACTTAAAAGAATGTAAACTTCAGAATTAATAGGTGCTTATGGCTAATGATAGTCTGAAGGATTTGAAGAAAAAACGTGTCCAGATTTTAGTTAAAACATGTATTAAAGTGAAACTCTCAGCAGAGTTCAACCCTGCAACCAGAAAGTTTTATAGGAAGCAACTGGCATTTTCCCTTTGCCCTAGCAATTGCTATAAGATTTCATGAATGTGCTTCTACCTTTGGTGTCACCAACTTACCCTTTTTTAAGCAATTCAGTGCTACCACCATTGATCACAAAATCCTATATCCACCAGCTCCCAAACCCATTCAAATGAAATGTAATTAAGAACAAAGCACAGAATTTTGCTGGGTTGTCTGTTGGGAGAAAAACTGTCCCAGTTTGCACTCTCATTATTTCAGCCTTGCAAAGGAGAAAGGAGGAAGGTGGTGCCAAGGTCCTGGAACTTCAGTGGTGTGTCTGAGTAGGAGAGAAACCTTGCCTCCTTTTCCTCCAATGAGTTACAAACCCATACTTCCCTGACACCCCAGTAGGATAAGCTTGGCACAGTTCCCATTGGCATCATGTAGGTCTGGGGTTAGCCCTGTAGCTCTATTTAATAATAAGAAATAGTATCTGTTACATTTGAAAGACACAGTTTCTAAGGCTTAATAATAGTAGTTCTATATATCTGTCAATGTGTGTGTGTCTGGCAGTGGACCTTACTTAATTTTCTGCTTTGTTACAGCTCTTACAACTCTGTTATCATTTCCAATTGCAATACAGCCATTAAGACACCTTTTAAAAAGCATCATGATCCTATACATTTAAATTTTTCGACAGTGTTAGTTCATTTCTTTGGAAACAGCAGTAGAGCCCTTTTTTTGGAAAAAACAAAACCACCAACAACAAGAACTTACCCAGTTTTAAAAAACATTTGCAGGTGTTTTCAAATAAGCAGGTTCTGTAGGCACATTCTGGAAGTGTATGTGGGTTTTTTGCAGCATGTTTACAAATATTTCACCATACCCAGGCAGCTGTCATTGTTTTATCTTTGACAAATGAGAATATGGAGAAAAAATTAGAGTTATATTTAAAGCTAGCATATTTTGCATAGGAGTGGGATATAGAGACTTCTAAAATATTTGATGAGAAATAATTGGAACATGTGCTGCTTCTGACTGCTTTGCATTAGGGTGCTGCCTTTGGAGAGGGAAAGAATGGTAAATATTTAGAGTAGGTCTGAGAGAACTTTTTTCTGCCCAGAGCTATTTCTGTTTTTTAAGAACTGTAGCTTGGATGTCTGCAAATGCTGTCTTGTTTGCAATCAAACAGTGGATCAATAAAATAATAAACACAAACCACTGAAGTTAGGTTTTCTGTTGATGGATTGTCCATCTGAGGAAAACTTTATTAAGAAACTACGAAGGCCAGTCTTTATAAAACACAACAAACAATATTTTCCATTAGACTTCCCATGTTTGCACTGGTTTATTTTGTTTTCAATTAAAATAAAACTGAAATCCACAGTATCATTTTAGATTAATGTTTTGTTTTGAAGTTACAAGAAAATGCAAATAATTCTTTTTCAAAGGCTGTGTGTGACAGCAGTGGGATACAAACTCAGTGATCAGTGCCCGTGATTAAAGCTGAACAAGCTGGTTCCTTCAGCCTTCTCTTCATCGCGTGCTTTGGCCCTTGTGCACAGTTCATTAGCACTGTGCAGCCTGCTTTTATTGATGTGCAAGGGGTTGGTTATTTTGAAAATCTGATTCTCAGGCTAAAGTCTATTGCTTCTTCTGTAGTCCAAATATTTGAGCTCACTGAGTGTCGCTGCTGTTGGAGACAGACATGCAACAGAACACACCAAAGTTCGTGCGACAACAGCGGAATTTTATTGTTGGGTGCCCCCTTTTATAGGGCCTTCAAATATCCCATCCCTGCACATCTGATTGGTTGGCTCTTAACTCCAGCCAGCTCCCTGGCCGAGGATGTGTCTGCACTGATGATTGACTGGGACTGGCTGGGGTCCCCTGTTGGAGTTCCAATCCAGCCTGTCATTATCATACCAGGGGCTTGTTTACTTCTATTCTCTAATGACCTAGGCTGGTGGAGTTGTGTTATGGCCAGTTTTATCTGTGCAGCTTCAGACCAGCTGTAGCTGTCACAACTGAGGGTGAACAGCAGAGTGCTTGGAAAAGAGTGCTGCTTTGTCCTGGGAAGCTCCACAGCCCTCTCACACACCTGGAGGGAGAGGGCACAGTAGGAATATGTCTAAGCAATGCTTAATGTATGTTTTCAGTGTCTCATAATTACAAAAACAACTGTATGCTGATCCTTTAAAGACATTCATAGGATTGATTGCAATTGTTAAGTGTGGGATTTGTCTGCCTAAATGTCAGTGCATGTAACTGAGCAAAGCTTCAGCTCCTGTGAAGGGAAACCTGTGTGATGATAGTTGAGGCAATATTCTAAAAATCCTGTGTTTATATCTCAGTGTATCTTTTCCCCACCCTCCCTGCACACATACCCTTGCCATTTTTTATTTTTCATACATAATCAGAATTATGAACTTCAGTACTTTTACAAAGTCACTGTCTGTTCTCTTTTGCAAAAATAAACAGTGTATTAATAGAGAAAGGGGACCCAGGCCTAAGTTAGAGGTCATAGATTCAGAGTTAATTTAGATTTTGATACTTGGCTCAGATATGACTGGCAAGGAGATTTTCAAAAGGCTGCAACTGTAAATTAGAAATAAATGGAAAAGTATTATGTGAGTGGGAGATGGCTTTGAATCTATAATGCATGTTCCGAGACTGACTTACTCATAAAAGAGTATGTGTTTAATGTGTCATAAAAATATTTAAGTCACGTTGATCTTTGTATAAATATTTCATTTTTAAAGTTGGATTCTGGAGTGGTTAAAAATGAACTCCATGTGCATATCCTGGCTATCATTATGAGGGATAATAAAAGGAACACTAGAAACTGAATCTTTTTTCCCTGTCCAGTCTCGTATTCTCACAAGATTCTTTATGTTGTCTTTTGTGACCAAATCAATTTTTTTAGTCCTTGTTATATCATCTGTTCTGTTCTATAGTACTCCTCTGAGAGATGGTATGGATCTATTATATTAGGAACCAGTTTGGAGGCAGAGTGAGCTGCTGCCAAGAAGGCACCCATGTATGAGAGAGAGAATGTGGGTGGGTGACTGAGATGTCCAAAAGGGACACTTATCTGTGTGCCTTCAGCTACTTCTGTTCCAAAGATGATGTATGTCTGTAAATAAAGCAGGATGTATTTTGAATGTGCCCATGTTCTGCACCATTAGTTTTTCCACTGCTAGAAAACTAAACTGCAAGAATCTCTACATCTGCTACCACCTGGCAGCTCAAGTGGCTCAAGGAGTATCAGCAGTTAAAAAAAGATCACCTCTGAAGTATTATCTATTTTACTTCTTGCTATTTTCTTTAAATAAATACAGTCTCTTAATTTAGCTCAAAAATAATTTAGCTCACCGTTATTGTTGGTACCATATGGAATGGCCTCTGGGGCTTTCAGAAACCATTTAGTACTGACAGAGGAAGAGGGAGGAGTGTGTCTGGAGCTGCATTCAGTGCATCCCACTGCACAAATACCTGATTGATGGCCCTTTTGGATACATAATGACCTGGTTCCTGAGTCTGTATTTCCCTCCTCTGGAACAGCAGGTGAAATACAAATGAACTTTGCAGATGTCACTCCAGTGCATAAGCCTTAGACCTCCCCCAGTTATGACTGTTTTGTGCTGTTGCTCACAGGTGAAATTTGTGCTTTTAAAATCCATGGGCAAGAAATGCCCTTCGAGGCCGTTGTGCTGAACAAGACATCTGGAGAAGGTCGGCTTCGAGCAAAGAGTCCCATTGACTGTGAGCTGCAGAAGGAATACACATTCATCATCCAGGCCTATGACTGTGGATCAGGACCAGGTGGAACAAACTGGAAAAAATCTCACAAGTGGGTGAAAATGAGGAGAAATATATTTTTTGCTTTGGCATACATTCGCTCCATAGTCTATGTTATTTTCAGATAGAAAGCAAATAAAACGAAGATGAACCATTGTTGCAATATTCCACCCATTTTTTCATTCCTTTTTCCTATTAGAAAATATATTCCTTTTTGTTTGCTTCAGTTAAAACTTTGGACAGTGGATAAATGCATCTTAGTTTTGGTTTTTATTTTCCATTCCTGCTTTCATGTTGAATACATTCAAGTCATAGAAGCTGGCTTTCAGTTGATATTTGCAATTTTTAAATGAGTTTTCTCTCTGCTCCTCTCATTTCAAATGGTAAGAAAAGAGGAGTCATCCCCTTTTTTAATATACATATGTCATAAGCTGAGCAGTGTCATGTTTGCATGGAGTCTGACCTCAGCCTTTGTCCAGCAAGTCTTGGAGAAAGTGAAGTCCTCTGAAGAGGTGTGTATTGAAAGTCAGTAGGTGGTACTTTTTACTGTGGAGTCAATTCCCTGAATAAGCTTAGGAGGCACAGTGCCTTTTTTCCCTTTGAATTCATAAAACTAAGCTCCAGACCATTTGTCATTAAAGACAAATTTAACTCACATAGATGTATAAGTGCTGTACAAATAGTTCATTTTGCTGAGGGCCATTATAATAAATTATTTGTAGTAATCATTCTTCCTTTTGCTCATCCAGGACACATGGCAATTAAAAAATTAATTAGTTCTAGAATGCATGCGGAAGTTTTCAGGATATTTAAAAAGAATACAGATTTAGGAGGAAGCCTGCAATAGCAGATAACCATCAAATTGCAGTAACAGGTTTTGCTTCACAATATCAAATTTTATGTTCCCCCCCCCCTCATGTCAGTAACAATCTGATAGAAATCCAGTTGTGGAAAATTTTGGTCCAGTCCTGACTAAATGAAATCTGGCCCACTACCACCAGACTTTGTCTAGTAGCACATGCTCAGCCACGCTGCCTGGGGTCCCAGCCTTTACTGTGGCTCTGCCATTGCTCCAGAACATCTCTTCTGTGTCCCTCTGTGACCCTGCCCATCAAACCAGAAAGCAAATCCTTCCAAAGCAAGGCCTTTAGGGTTTATTCACTAAATACCAAAGGCTTTGGTGGACTACATGTACAGTGTTGTAACTAATTGAAGGATTAGATAATTAGCATCAGCAGAAGGTGAGAGCCTTATTTAATAAGATAAAGGAAGAATGTATATAAACTGACCATTTTTAGGTCTTGGATATGGAAGACTGTTGTGATTTTTTTTTTCCTCTTTGCTTATTTTACCCTGTAATGATATCACTGACTTTCTGCTGGGATTCATTTTTAGAGGCAGATTTTAATAGGGAGCACAATGAAACCCTCTCCCTCCAAGCCATGGCAATAGACTTTTACCTACTGCCACATAAAGATACTAAACTGAGCAAATTAAACATAAAAATTAAGTAATATCTCATTTTAATAGGGATTTACATAGTTTTCTAGATACGTTTTGTCTTTTCAAGTGTTTTGAAAAGAAACTCTTAATGAGGTATCACAATAAAGTAATTTTTCTCATTCATATTTTCTGTGCCTATTCTAGGGCAGTAGTCCATATCCAGGTAAAGGATGTCAATGAGTTCTCCCCAGCATTCAAGGAGAGCATGTACAAGGCCTCAGTGACAGAGGGGAAGATCTATGACAGCATCCTGCAGGTGGAAGCCACAGACGAGGACTGCTCCCCACAGTACAGCCAGATCTGCAACTATGAGATTGTCACCACAGATGTGCCCTTTGCCATCGACAGGAACGGTGAGTGCTGCCACAGCAGGGCTGTCTGCAGGGCTGCCAGTGCCTGGGAGCACGAGCTGATCACCTGCCTGGAGAGAGAGCTCCAGTGAGAAATCCTGTTCTCATCTCTGAGAACAGAGGAATCCTCACACTGAGCAATTCCATCCCTTTTGTCTAGCACTGGAGCAGAAAGCAATGCAGTAATGTCCTGTGTAAACTAAACCACCAGATTTAGGTGAGCAGCATGATTCTTGGTCACTCAGTCCATTTTCCTAATGGTTGCAGATCCTGTTTCCCGTCCAAGTGATGGTATTCCCCAAGGCAGCACGTATTCCCCAACGCAGGGTTTATTCACTGGATTACAGCTAGTCCCATTCCCCTGAACTTCCTGAAGCAGAGTCTGAATATGCAATATTCTGCTATGTTTATTGATTATTAAAGACTTTAGGATCACGGATACACAGATCTCCCCAGTTGTGGTGCTTCCTGAAGTGGTTCCATTATTCTGCAGTGTGGAAGAAAATGTACTTTGGAGAATTAGTACCATTTCTTAAGTTTTTGTTGGTTGGTTTTAGTTGTTTTTCTAAAGTAGGTATTTTATATTTTAGGGGAAATAATAAACCATATTAAGTTTTCTATGTGCAGCAGTTTTTGACCTTGGTGGCCCTGTATGTCAGCTTCCTTGAACAGCAAAGAACATGGAACTGACTATGGGAATGGTGGCTGAGCTGCATGAAAAGTGTGTAAAAGGTCCTTCCTCCCATTCTCTGCTTGCTTCAGACAACACAAAATAGTTTCCCCAGAAGAAACACCCTGTGTGCATACCCAGCAGTGCTCTGATTTATCTCTCCTAGCAGAAGGATTTAATCCCTGTTGTTTGTAGGAGGAGAGTACAGTTTGGAAGTTAAATCTGATTTTTGGCCAAATTGTAAACTGAAAGCATGCATGCAGCTACTGTTTCCTCTAAGCAGGCACTTTCATGTTGGGGTGTTTTATAAAAACTCTTTACCCTGTTCAAAAATTATTCCTCTGTGTTTGTGAAGTTCTTGCACAATGAACATCAGAAGACAATAACCTGTTACATCAATAAATTGTTATGACTTTGGGGAAAAATCCGTCTCATTATCACATGCTGAGAAGGAAATGTATGGTATATATAGGAAGTGTAATCATGAGGAATATGGTTGTGTTTCAGTAAATGAGGGCAGCTGACACAGTAATCCTGAGTATTCTTGAGAATCCAGAGAACTGCACAAAGTATTTTTAACAGCAAGAGAGCATTTAGAGATAATTCTAAGGAAGCAATTCCTTAGAAGCTTTTCCTCTCCATGGATTTTTTTCTAACTGAAAGAGTTCCCATATTGTCATAAAAGAAAGTTCTCCATGTCTCTGAATCCATTTTTTTTCCAAGACTCCACATGACTTACCTGTGTGGAGGGTGGGTACCTACAGAAATCACAGGTTGTCTCATAATTTCCTGCAGGATTTGTGGCAGATATGAGGGACAGAGAATACCCTGAAATTGGTGAGATACAGAGCAGTCATTTTCAGCTCCTATCACACAGAGCAGCTGCCTCAGGAGTGTTCATGTCTTTTTATAGTCAGAGACATGATCAAAAGCATGAGAAATGTCAGGAGTCCTTGGTTACATCTTTGTCCTCATGTGCCTGGGACCTGCTTTTCAGCAAAAGCAATGAGAAAATCCTTGACTTAAACGTGACTTTAAAGCCTGCAGTGAATAATTGGTATAAGGTTCTGGTACTTGCAGTTTTCTTGGTCATGAATTCAATTAATATTTTTGATCTATTTGTTCACTAAAAGAACAGTTGTGCCACAACCAACAGTAATTGCAGTCTAATTTGCAATTTTTTAAGATATTGGCAATTGCTTAAATCTACTGGGATTAGAGACAAAGTTAGAATAGATGGTTACACTTTTATTTAATGACAGAAATATGTTGTTTATTTCCAACACTGCTGAGAATGTCTCTCTATGGCAGCTGATATAAACTTTCTCTGGTGCAAATTCTTTGGAAACAGGCCCATTTTTGTTCCCTCTAGGGTGATTAAAATAGATGTATGAGATGCTTGGGACTGTCTGGTAATACTGTTCTAATTAGGATTTTGTTAACAGGGATTTTTTTAGTCATTGTGAAATACAAATCTAGGTTCTTGTGTCTTCTGCAGGTTGTGATTTTTTTATGCTTTTCAGTCACCTACATGCGGAGCTTCATTGCTCAGAAAGAAGATAACTAGATACCTTAAAATCAAATCTAAATATTGCAGGGGGCCCCAAAAGTTGGATGTGGGGTTGAATTGTGAGGAAAACATGCCATTGTCTACCCTAGATGGTGGATTTTTTCATCACCAAGGTATAAAACCCACCCCAAACACATCTGTAAAAGATAAAGCTATTCCGTCAGCTCTTTTTCTTTTGGCAGGTCATTGTCTTGTTAGGTAAAACTTATTCCTTGTCCCTAGATCCATGCATGAAGCATTTTTTGGCCTTGAAAATTTATTTTACACATTGGGGAAGGTTTGTGGAGAGGCAGAGAGAGCCTCACAGGCTGTGTTGGTGCACAGGCTGCTTCATCCCCACTCCATAGGAGGCAGGAGTGGGTGGGCATAGGTAGCAGCATCAGCTTAGGGGTATTTCCTACAGGTCCTTGTAACTTAGGCAATTTGGGAAGGTAATATAAAACTTCCCAGTTATGTTTGGGAACTCTGGCCCTTGGTATGTGATTTCCTTGTGGATAAAATTACTTTGTGTTCTGAAGCTATATGCACTAATAAAATTCAGTCTTGTATATGATGAGCCCAACTTGAAGAGTAATGAACTCTGAGTCATAAAATACAGTCTTGTAAAGGCAGAGGACAAATTTATGCTTTGCTGTGCAAAGAACTGTGATTAAAGGTATAAGGCAAAATATGTTTTAAAGTAGTATTGCATGCAGATTACTCTCATTTTCTCCTTAGCAGAGAATCCAGATCAAGTCAGTTACTGCAGCAATATTGTGTAGGCTTTTTACAGGTGACAGAAAAATTAAACCACAATGCACAGATCTGTTGGAATGCCAGGAGAACCCATTTCTATTCACATATCTCGTGCCTTATTTGTCAGGGATTATAGTCAGATGATCTGGGAACTCAGGTATAGATACAAATTCTGTCACGGCTCTGACCTAGTCTCACCTCAAAAATGGGGATGACTCTTACTTGCCACCCCGTTCTGGGGTGTACTTCACAAGTGTGTGTTCAGACTGTTCAATGTGAAGGTGAGACAGGGACCTGTCCTGTCAGTACAGGTTTTATCAAGTTACAAATCCTTGACAGTTTACAGCACCCAGAACTGCGGTAGGAGCTGTGCAAACTTCATATTGCCAGAAAAGTAAAGCCCAACTTTATGGCTGAATATCTGCATTTGATATTTATGTATTTATTAAATAACAGATTCTTTCCATTATCATTTAAAAATTAGCCTTTTTAACAAGAAGATCAATGGATTTAGTAACTGTGAAATTTAGGAGGGGATTGCCATACTAAATCAGTCAAGTCTTTCCCCTTTCTCGTGACTGGTCCAAAATAAGGTGGAAGAGCCCTAAAAGAGGGATGGCTATATCCATCTATCCCTAAAACTGACCTTGAAGAAACAGAGGTGTAAATGTCTGTGTCCTCAAGAAGGACTTATTATAATCCTGTAGTCATTGATCTGCTTTTTGTTGTTTGAAAATTTATTATAGCTCTGGGTATTACCAGGAAAAGGCAGGTAGAGACTGCCTTTAGAGAGACTGAAAAAAAACCCCATATGGACTAATTTTAAATTGTGTAGTAATGTATTTACTTCTCCAATTAAAATTTTCTCTTTTTAATTTTATTAAAAATTAATGTTATTTTTTTTGTCTGTGGGTGAGATGTAAACAGAAACTTTCAAACTATCATCTCTAAAACCTAATTACTCTGTGTTTATAGTGCTTCCCTTCTGTGTCTACTTTTTAATCGTATTGATCAAATTATAAAAACCCAAAGAATCATAAAGCGTCAGAGGTAAGAGGTAAGAGAAAAAAGTTATTAGGAAATCAATAAACTATTGAGTAATATCTGCAAGTCATCCAAATAACCTTCCAGAATAACACCTAAGAGTCAGAATCTTTGTAGTACAAATCTGAAATGGCCATAATGAAATACAGATCTTGGAAGATAGATTTAATGAAATGTAAATATGTTGTAATGATATATAAATCTTGTAGGACAGTGTATGTGTCACACAAATTACAGCAATCTGCTAATTAAAATTTGGACAATTTTGGTTTCTTGAGAATTATCTTTGCTGATCACAGACTAAAATAATACCAAGGAGAACCAAATAGGGAAATAAAAAGATTCATGTAAGAAATAATGTAACGCAGAAAGGACAGAAGAACTGAGCAGATATAACATCAGTAATTAAGTATATAGAGTGAAGGTTTTTCATTAAATCCTCTTAAGCAGCCCTTAACCAGGCAACTCAAGATAGTAAAATGGGTGATTAGATTGCTTTGTCAATCACTAACTCAAAACCCAGAGAAGTAGTTGGGGTTGTTGCAGTTTTTGTGGGGAAGAAAGAGCTGTGCCCATGGCAGGCCTGAAAATGCCTCGCAAGATGAGAGAACCCCAGAGTCTGCAGGACACTGCCCTGATTCCAAATTAGCCTTCAGCAGCTTGTTCCATTTCTTTCAAGACATAAAAATATGGGAAGGACTTGTCCTCCTCTGTGCCCTGCTCACAAAGGGAGTGAGAGAGACTCAGAGTCAGCAGTGAATGGGGTATTGGGCCTGACATGTAACTGCAGATGCAAGGGTCTATTTAAGCTACAGGTTTTGAACCTGAAGGTGGTGATAATGCAAACAGCAGCTTTTCTTCAGGCCTGACCTGGAAATTTTTGCATCCCTTTCAATTAAACTCCTAAAGTTGTCTTTAATGTAGTAGTAGTAGTAGCAGTAGAAAGAAAAGTGGTGAGCTCTGACAAGATAAGGAGTGTGTAGCAGAGAGACACCTGCTAAAAGTCTTCACTTGTCAAATTAATGGAGATTTAGTGAAAGACTTCTTTAAAGAAACTGCATTTGTCTGCTTTCTCCTGTCTCTCCCTTGAGTGAAAAGAAAAACAAGAATGAAACCCAAATTCCCAAACCAAACCTAACATTTTTTGCCTAAAAAAGAGACTTTGGCCAGCACCTGTGGGGATCAGTTCAGTGCATCTGACTAAATTCCAGGATATGGGAGTTTCCCATTTCAAATTTAGCACAAACAACTGGATTTTGCTGATCCTTGCTTGCAAGCAGTTTTTACATGTAGCACTGCCGCAGAGCAAGTTTGTTCCTTGAATTCTGGAACAAAAAAAGATGGTAAAACAAACAGCCCTGAGCAAAAGCACGAAATGAATTAAATAGGATGAAGCTTCAACTCGTGCAAAAAGTAAATTTCAGTGGAAATGGGCAGAATTTAAATACTGAACTTGTTAATAGAAAACCCATACATTTTGCATGGTGCTTTCCCAGTCCTCCAGGAACTATTCAGAGAAAGATCTTTCCCTTTCCTTCTGAAATTTCTGATGTCTTTGTTCCCAAAGCAGGTAATTTGTCACCTTTATATGTGTGTCAGGTTCAGCAGACAAACCCTGCTGTTGCTGGGTTTTATTTTTCCATGTAATAACTCTGTGCTGCCCTATCAAATACTGCTAAGCACTGTAATGCAGGAGGCAATTCTGAGGCTTTTCCTATTTTTGAAATGTCTCTCACCTACAAGGTAATAACTTTTGGGAAAACAGGAAGATGCTTGGGTTCAGTGGATCTCAGGAACACGGCTGTTAAAGTCATATATTGTGGCAAATCTGAAAGAGGAGAGTGCACCTAATAGCTCACAAGTCAAGGTATAACTGCTAATTACTTTTACCATCTTACTTTAGAAAGTGTTGTTGAGCAAATGTTTTCTGATAGTGCCATGCCCACATGATATCCCTCCCATCTTATATTTGCCTATAAGCCACTTGATTCTCTGCTGGATTGAAAGAAAATCCTTCCTGTTCCTCAGAACTGACCTGCCTGCACATGTCCTGTGTGCTTCAAAGTGCTTAAAGTCACAAAGCACTTGAAGAACCAGGAGCCAAATGTTGCAGTCTGTGGATGCGCAGCAAAGAATGAATCTCTGAATGTTTTCTTGCATTGAACCTCTAGGTAACATCAGAAACACCGAGAAACTGAGCTATGATAAACAGCACCAGTATGAGATAATGGTGACAGCTTTTGACTGTGGGCAGAAACATGCAACAGAAGATGTATTGGTACAAGTTAATGTCAAACCTGTATGCAAACCAGGCTGGCAAGGTAAGGTTGAATAACTTTTCTATTTTAATTTTTTATTTAAATCTCTTTACTTTGATATTTTCACTCTACCTCACAGTAAGGAAAGTAGGGTGCTTATTGCACTGGTATGGAAAACTGCTGCTGTTTCTTCTGCCCCATTCCCAGTCTTCTAACAAAGTGGATGATAATCCCATGTTTACTTCCATTTGCCATTCTTCTCTAGGCAGAATGAAGAGCAGACCAGACAAAAAGAAGTAAGACAAATTTCTACTTTAATAGGTTATCTTATGAGTCAGTCTGAATATTCTGGAAGGTTAAAAAAAAAATGCTGCTGATTTGCCATTGTCCTACTATTCCTTAAAAAAAAGTTGTTGAAGCCACCATGCCAAGGTACTTCTGCCATGTGAGCTGGAATTGTTCAAATTATCTTGTTCCAGGTTCAGTATTAGCTTTTGTGGCATGCAGGAGCCAAGGCACTCTCACTGGGAGTGAAAAGCATCTTTAAAGCTGTTTCCTGTCTTGATATTGTGACATTTCAGTAGGAATCAATTTGATTTTCTAAAAAGGCTGTAAGGATCTATACTTTGTCTGGAATGGAGAGAACTCCAGTTGACAGTGTACAGGGAAGATAGATATGCCAGTAATTATTAGGAATTAAGATGGAAATAAGGGCTGGGTTACAGACAAACCAATTGGATGTGACCATGTTATTCAGGTGTCATTCAGGACTAACTTGACCTTCATAACTGTAATTTTTAAACATAATCATTGAGAAGGAGAAAATCAGTTTGGGTGTTGTATTTAAAGGTAAATTTGCACGTTGACTTTTAGAAGAGAAAAAGGTTTTCTTTGTGAAATGAGAAGCTCTGGTCTAGAGGAGCTAGTAGTGAAATGTTTGCAGGACTCCATTTCCACATCCCTCACCTGGAGCAGTTTTCTGGCATGTACTAGTACCCAAGTACTTTGAAGAGCATTTTTGTTGAAAAAAAATGCAATACCTATGAACTATTCCCACACTTCCTAACTGATCTTACTGTTCAAATGTGGGAACTGACAGTGATCAGAACATGAATTTTTAGGCTCCAGGCAGTGCCTTGAAGCCTGTGGGAAAGCCAAGTAGAGAACTCTCTCAGTCTGACCTGGGAAATCATAAGGAGGAACCCAAAACAATCTTGTAAATATCCTCCTTCTGACACCTGGTGTTTTTCCAACTTATTTACTGGTAGAGATGTTTGCAAAAAGGTGGTGCCCTAAAGGACCAATCCTATTCATTGTACCCAAACACTGTATAAAAAGAATCTGTCTTTCAATAAACTTTGCTGTAAGCCCTCTGAAGAAATCGGAGTTCTACGTGTCGTTGCATGAGCCGTCCTGAATCGTAATGATATTCAAATGATTTATTCTACAAAACTAATTATAGTCTCTTTACACTAGAGAAATGTTCTGTTTCCATTTTATGGAGTTATCTCAGATAAATTAAGTACCCCCGAATTAGCTTGGAATTTGTATTAAAATAGGTGTAATTGATGATTTTTTTTTCATTTCTGTAATTTTTTGATCCAGGTATTTTATTGATTGAATATGTTTTGCAAAGGTGGTAATGATGTCTTTCTATTGCCCAGCATTATTTCACAGTTCATGTGGTTGTTTTGGTTGTTACTGGTGGGTTTAGACACCAGGCAGCAAATAAAAGGAAAAGAAACAACTTCAGACAGGTTTGGTTGGGGTTTGGGGGGCTTTTTTTGATGCTTTGTTCCTCTTATTTGGACCTTTCCATCTGCCAAACACGTGGCTCTTCACCTCCCTGGCACGTCCCCAGGTCAAGGAGCACCAAGTACAAGGGGATCTACTCAGAGGAGAAGGTCTTTCAGTAAACTGTTGGGTAGATAGGGCATCAGTCCTTAATTATTATTAATTCAGTAACTGTAATTTAAAAATGAGCTGCAACATAATACTTTTAGGAATTTATAGAAGACGTTATAAATAAGCAGATGGGATTCAGTTTCCTCATGCAGAAAAGCCAATTCTTTATTCACAAAGCTCATATTTATAGGAAATATCAGAAAACACTGTTAAACCTAATTGGTCAGCAATACTGTGAAACAGGTCATTGGTCAGTGAGGGCTATTGTATATGTCTATCAAATTTTCTCTCTCTAGATACGTTTACATATTTTCTTCACTGATTCTCATGGGACAAATTCATTTTTTATGCAGGTGCGAACTTATTTTTCTCTCTAAGAATAAGTTGTTGTGTTCATTCTTATAATTTCTCTTTATGGGAACTTACAAGCTTAGCTAGAGTAGCAGGACCTAAACTATATTTTATAAGGCCTTTGTTTTATAATATCTCTACCTGTCTGCAACATAGACATTTCTCTTAATGAGATTTTTTATGCCTATTTATTTTTAAAGGTGGAGAAATTCATGTAGGTGATGTTGTTTGTCAGTTTGAGACAGTATCTGTAAAAATCACCTGTTTCTAGGGAAAGAAAATCAAATAAGCAAAGCTTTCCAAGAGTGTTTCTAGTAATTAAAGAGGAAATCTGGAGACTAGAAATGGAAGATATTTATAGTGTTCTTTCTTCCCTGTCTGTTGCTCTGTGACCTCCCCACAAAGGGGCAGCCAGCAGGTTTGCTCTATCTTCTTTGAAATAATGTTATATTTGTAAAGATTGGATGACTACAGGAAGTAAAATAATGGGAGGTTTTTGACAGAAAAGAGGAACATTCTGAGTCTTTGATTATAATAGAGATGTTGCTAAAATATGTGATTTTTTTTTCTTGTTCTTCAGTGTTATCCTGAACAAATAAATACTTGGATTTTCAATTTGTGGTATTGGCACTTAGTTCCTAAAAGTTATTGGCTTTTGTAATTTGAAATATTGCGCACTTGTTTATGTAACTATCATGAATAGAGACTGGAGTAGTCTAATGCAAATTCAGTATTAAAAAATTAAGTGCAGCAAATTTCAATGTAGATACCCTTCAGATAATGTCCACTGTGCAGGGCTGGGACAGGAAAGAACAGGCTTATGTAAAATTCAAAATTACTCCTTTTTCTCGAGGTCAACAGCACGTGACTAATGTGTGGCAGAGCAAATAAGGCTCCACAAGCCCAGGTACTTTCCTTTAATCAATATTCCCTTGGGCTAACAGCATTGAAGTCTTCATTAAATGCAGGAGCTGCTTCCCTGCTCTCTGATGACGGACATTAATACACCAGCAGCCAGATCCCCACACAGACATTTTCAGCAAAAGAGCCTCCTCTCTATTCAGAGGCTACTTTAGAAACAAACTTGACCCAAACTGACATTGCTTTCTGAGCAGACCTCTCTGGAGTGTTACTTGTATCCAGAGCAAGCTAAAAATGTGAATCAATGAGCTGAATTAATTCTTAATCAGTTACTTTAATGGGAAATTCTCATTAGTGAGTTTTGTCAATTGACTTCTAGATCTGTGCTACAAAATCTCTTCATGCCAGCTGTGTTTTCATGTCCATGATTTCCAAACAGTGGAGTGACCATGTCCTGCCAAGTAGGTAAAGAGCTGCATTACCAAGAAAAGCTGGATGATGACAGCCCTCATGACATCATAACAGCTCGATCTGCAGTCGAAGATACTTTGATTTTTGGTTTAAAACATTTTTAAACACAATTATGGGGTTTCTGTCCCAAGCGAAAACCTGTTATTTTCAACACCTTCCCCAAGTTCTGTCCCTCTCTCTAGGGCTCTGCCTGGTTTCAGTTCTGTGGACAAGAAGTTCACACTACACTTCTTCCTGGGCATTCACTTTCAGTGGGGTTCCTTTCACTGCAGTTGTTTTAATGTCACAAATATTGATTTCTGTAAAGTTACATCTTCCTTATTCAAAGTAGGGTAGACAGACTTATGGCCAGTACTAAATATCCATAAAGTATTTTCATTAAATAGCATGAGGTGAAGTAAGACAAAATACTGCAATCTAGACCAGGTTTCCTTTAGCTTTTTTATGGTATTGTAATCTTTTGACACATTTCTGTTACTTTCAGGAACAGTTTTCATTAAACTGTTACTGTCCCCCCATAGCGGGATAACAAATGTAAATTAAATATAACCTAAATGTGCTGAAAGATGCAAGGTAGCAGAAAATTGAAAACAATTATTCCCGTACCAAGTTCTTTGGTGAGCAATGTACTGTGTGGGGAGAAAAAGAGTTTAGCCTCAAAAAAAAAAAAAAAGGGGGCAGAATCATGACCCAAAAACTTGAAAAATATGTTTTGAGACTGTCAGAGGTCTGCTCAATTATTGACAATTAAACCACAAGTGAGGTTGTGCCCTAAAATGCAATTGATTTCTGACAGAAAATAACTATTAGAAGAAACAAACATCTCTAAAGCAATCAACTGAATACCCTGGGAAAGTGTCAGAGCTCACAACAGGGAAAGCTGGCTGTGCTTTCTGGGGAGATAAGTGGGGAGCAAAGACAACAGTCCAAAACTCAAAAGTCCCATTGTTTCCCCTCATGAAAGGAGACTTTTTCCATGCCAAATTTCATATGGCCTTGCACAGGCAATGGTGACTATCCTGCAGTTTAACATGCAGTTAGGACTCTGAATAGAAAACAGGATTTCACAGCATCCAGCCTCAAGTGTTTTACCAATCTGAAAAGATTTCTTGCATTTATCTTCCAAGGTCAGTGAACCCATATGCATCTGCACCCAGCTACCCAAGAAAAAGAAGAAGGTTGAAGTTTTCTAAAAGAAGTTCACCTTAGAAGAGACAGTACTTAAAAATTCAATTACTTTTACGCTGTGTTGGCTTTAAAGTAGTTTTGAAATAAAAGCTTCTCTTTTTTTATTCACCTAATATATTATAAAAATATTTAAATTAAGGTGGTTGATGTATCACAGATAGTGCATATCATTTCTTTTCTAAAGCATGTTGGGCTCTCTAAGGTGACCTGGGCCCTTGCTACCACCTAAAGGCATATTCCTACCACCTCTTTAAGGGTGAATAGACATTCAGAGGCTGTGGGCAGTCAGATCAGCTTGCTCTTCCTGCTGAAATAAAATCCTTCTTTTGTACAGAGAAGGGCAGGACCTTCCATCTCAGTAGCAGAGTGAACTCACATCACTTCTGAGTCAACATTCCTCAGAGATGCTGTTTGCAGTAGCTGCTGAATGACTTCAGAATGGTTTTTGTGGGGGCTTTCTAGTAAAATCCAATTACTGAGGAAAACCAAAACCATATTGGCTTTCATTCTGCCAATGCTTTTAACAAGGAGGAATATGATTACTAAGGCAATTGATTATTTGGAGGAGGCTAGTCAAGTGCAGAAATCTTGCTGATGAGGATAATATTCTCAGTCTTCTGGAACAGTTTTAAACGGCCAAGTATTTTCTGCACTATACATAAATCAATTTGTATTACTGTTGTGCACACACCTAGAGCTCAAAACACCATCCTTGTGTTGTCTTAGCTGTAAAGATATTCACCCATATTTGTATAAAGGAAATTTACTGTGAAGCAGGGAGTCTTTATGCCAGTCTAGGCTTGGCACTGCTGTGCATGCACACATCCTTCAACCAGGATAATTAGGATGAAATACTTACATTCAGCTGTTAACTTGAATGGCACCATTTTAGTAAAATACCAACTCTAAATCACCACTCCAGATATTTTAAAATTAACTGAACTCCTGAGTACTACCAAGTTTAGAGCTTAAAATTTACGTGCATTCATACTTGTTTTTTTTACTTTTTACTTTGCTTCAGCTACCAGACATATTCAGAGAAAGCAATCATACCTGTCCCAATCTAATTTTTCAGATATGCTCTCTTTAGTAATTTCTGTGTCTGCCTTATAGCTAAATACATCTTCCCTGAGCACTCTAGGTCCTTTCATGTTTCTTTTTACCATGGCCTCTTACTGAAAACAGTGCTTTATATATTCCAAGGCTGCCTTGCTTTTGCCTGGCCATATCAGAGTGGTGGCCCGTGGAAATACTGTTCTTGTCTTAATGGAATCAGCTCTTTTTCCATATGTCGTTTTTCAGTGATTTCTCAGCAGTTTGCTGAAGTTCCTGAGCACTTTGAATCATTATGAAGCACTATATGTGTAACACCAGTACTCAAGGTCATCTTATCTTAGGATATCCTCTTTCAAGATTGACTTCTAGTGGGACTGTCTTCCTTTCCCTTCACTGGCAGCAGTAACAAACATGGTCCTGGCCTTGTGCCAGGACTGCAAATGGAAATATCAAATAACACTCCCACAGCAGACTCACAGGGATCATTACCAATCAGTTCCCTGTGTACCATGAAGTTCACATTTGCAGAGCAACCCATTATTGCCCTCTCTGCAGGCAGTTCTGCTTATCTGTGAGGACTGAAATACTGAAGCCAGTCTTTCCCATCTTCAGTGATACAAAAACCCCATTCATTTTAGACCTATTTAACTAGATTTTTATTTCCATATAACTCTGTGGAAGATAACTCCTTTGTTCACATTTCTGCATTTGCAACTACAAAAATAGTCTTTTCTTTTTTGAATTTTCACTGCAGGATCCTCCTGAGCTTTACTGGGGCAATTATGATTTCATTGAGAAGTTTCTTATCTCTGAGATGCAGCTGACAGCATCATTACATTAACGTTTCTTCTGACCAACAGTTAAAGCAGTATGGGATATCCAGTTAGATTTGAAGCTTTTCCTTATGTTTTTTTTCTTTGCATGTAAAAAGTTCCACACATTCTTAGACCTTGGGCTGAAAAATTGAAGACTTTCCACATGAGATATGACACTCCTCCATCGATTTGTGTAACTACTCCATGCAGTGTTTCAGAGTCTGTCTTTGAGAATCTGAGAAGCACTTTGCAGGCTCTCCAGCAGAGACATTAGAAGCCTGTGACCAACTCAAACCTGGCAAAGAAGAAGGTTATTTCCTAAAGGAAAGCAAGCAGAGAGACAATTGTAATAACAGAACTGGCAGGGTGGGGTGATGTATTCATCACCCAGGGCCAAGCCCTGACCCTGCTGAGGGGAGCAGGACAGACCCAGAGAAGGGGGCCAGGCTCAGCCAAGGTGCCAGACCCCCCTCCTGGGGAGCAGGCAGGTCCCAGGAGGGGGATCCATGGATGAGGGTTGGGATCAGGTCACTGGGCAGGTCCATTGTGCTGAGGCTCTGTCAAGGCAGAGCAGCAAGCCCTGGGCTAGCTCCTGGATCCAGGGATGCTGTGGCTGAGCCAGACCAGCACCTGCAGCCCAACCTGATGAGGCTGAGCTCCAGGCCTATGGGGAGGGGAGGTGGGGAGGGGTAAATGGAGGCCCCAGGTGAAGCTTGTGACTGTTCATTAGTGCTTATTAGTGCCCTTGGGGCTCACACTGTGGGAAATATGTTATTCAAATGCAATCTCACAACAAAAAATAGCTTAACCCATGCTGTTTCATGGTTTTTAGATTCCTATATGTTTATTTCACTAATTAAGCACCACTAGATCTGGGAACTTTATCATTTGATGGAATATTCAGTGTCAGTAGGTCAGGCACAACAGTTACTCCATTGGGTTCACCAGCTTCTGCAGCAGCAGCCTTTCCACTGTCCTGTACTAAGCACAAATTTCTGTCTCTTTTTTGTTTGCCTTTTTAAAACTACCAACATGCTGCACAAGGGAAAGGTGTATATGAATGTTTGTTTATGCTTTGAGATGTGCACTTAAATCTCTTAGCAAACCAGCAGAGCTTTGGACATTAGTTTGAGTTTTCTCTTTGCTGTGGAAATGCTTTAACTGAGGCAGACCTGATTATCATTTCCTTAACAAGTCACTCATCTTGTTTCACATAAAATAGGCACCAGAGTAACCTTTAGCCAAGTCTCTAGCCTACATAAACAGCACAGATGTAGGGATGCTGCAGAGGAAACAGAACAGATACCAATTATGCTGCTCTGGGAACCTTCTGTTCCAGTAATTATGTAGGGATGCTGCAGAGTCTCACTAAAGGCAGCACATACATTTTATCTTACATTTAGCTGCCAAGATGCACATCTTCAGTGCAACAGGAGAGAAGTTTTGCATTTCATTCTGTCACAGTTATCTTTAATTACATCACCATCCTTTTTAACACTGTGAAATGGAATCAAAGTCTATGGCCACACATGTAGGAGACATGAATCACTTCATACCTCCTGTGCATGACCTTCCTCAAAGAAAAAAGATCAGATTAAATACTTCTTAGCGTCATCTAGCATTAGAAATTAATTTAAATATAAAACACATTTCATAAAGACATTACAGAAAACCTTACGTTTAGAGATCAAGGAAAGTCTTTTCAACAGACAGACAATGTAAACTTGTTTAGTGCACTGGGATTTACTTTTAAAGGCTCACACTATCACTGAAGTTTGATCAATTTTGATCTTGAGATAGTTTGAGTATCTCAGTGATCAAGATCCATGTTTACACAGCTGCTTTATAATTGACCAAATCTGAACTACAAGCTTGACATGGTGATATTTACACTCTAAGGTTGTATTGCAGGGATAACCCAGCTGGGCCTGTCTTGCATTGTCTGGAGCAGCTTTATGCCACAAGCAACAAGCAAAAGCCTGTTGAACTACAAAATCCAAACAAAGGTTACAGAACTAAACAGTGCTAGTTTTACTCAGACTTTCGCCCTGAGATTAGTCTTCTATCCTTACTGCATTTACTCTCCTAAGTTTGCAGTGTAAGGTGGTGTTGTAGCAGGACTTGTGTGTCAGGTATGTGTCAAAGGAGGAACTGTGTTGATTTGGTTTAGCTAATCTAAGTGCAGCCTGCTAGTTCAGGTGGGATTATGTATCTAGAACATATCTAGAAAATTCCTAAATTTAGGGGCTTTTACAGACTCAGGTTACATAAGACTTTTCCTCTGAGTCACTCCAGAGGAAATGAAAAAGTGGCACCACATTCCTGAAGGGAAGGTGCTGGTCTTTTGAGTAGGTCCAGTGTGGGATGTTACTCTGGCAGAAAGCAAAATAATGATATTCACCCCATTCAAAATTAAATTAAGGAGTTGCGTTATGCTCACAATAATTCCTTTGTACTGTTACTACCACTTATTGTTGCTTGTTCCAACTCTGTGCACTTCCCAGCATTGCTGCCTGCACTGGTGGTGAGATGCAGAGAGTGCTGGCCTCAGCTTCACAGCTCTGGGAGCTGAAGTGCTCAGAGGCAGGTTCTATAGAAATGAGCCAATTGCTTTTTATCAGAGCTGTTGCTGTCTTTAGGGACCGTTGTGCCATCACAGGATTGTAACCTGCTCCAGTATTGCCTTGCACCTGCCTGGGAATGCCTTTGGCACAGAGAGGGATGAAATTCCTAGTTCTTGGTGGAATTCCTAATTCTGCACTAAGTCAGTGAAAGGAATGCTGGTGCAGTTTAGGATGAGGATTGGTTTGTGGTGGTGCAATGGACCAAGGTACAAAGACACTGATTCAAGTCTAGTTGATGTTTTACAATTTAGAGCTAAGATAAATGCAAGTGATTTAGGAGGTGCAGGGTTTATGATCTCTGGATACAAATTCCCACTTCTGCCAAACTGAAAGGTAATACTGTGAAACAAAATACTTCTTCCAGTTCTTGTGGCAGAAACAGAGGGCTCCCATCATTCTTCCTTGTGAGCAGTGGCATTTTATTTGCTGTGGGTTTTATAGGACGCTCCTTGTATAGCTGGAGGTGAGTGTGCAACTGCAGGTACCTTGCAGTTCATAATTCAGTCACATCTCACACCCACTAATGAATGTTTTGTATGAGTATTGGTTCATTTGGTATAGCTGAGAAATGAAAATGTGGCTGAAAGGGGCTGAATTAGAAAAATTTCAGATATATATAAGACTTTATTTTCCATTTTGGGTAGAGGGATACAATGCCTGAACTGGTAGATAAGAGATTATAAAGATCAATAATTCATATATTATTAGTTTTTACAAAACCAGCAAATTATTTTATTTTTACCTGAAGTACCTGCAAGAATTTGCTGCTCTTGTACTATTGGAAAAGTGTTAACCTCAAATTTCTGCAATGGAGAGGGAACAGAAACCTATTATTGTAATGATGTCCCGTATATGGTACTTGAAATTCTAATGGAACTGTTTAAATGGACAGTGGCAGAGAAATTATGCAATACTGTAGATCAAATCTAACTCAATATGGAACAAATGGAGTGAATTACCTGAAAATGACAACTGAAATAGCAACTCGGTTATATGTGCACCACAGGCAGGCATGTAGTCATGGTTGTCTTAGTGATCATGTACAAGTCTTAAAGATTTTGGAAAAAACAGATACTAAACATACTTTCAGAATGTTTCAGGAAGTCTCATCTTCCTCTTGTTAACAAAATGCTGCATGACTACTAATTGGGCTATGTCAGGAAGAAGATCTGAGAATTCTGAAATGAAGACCAGTGGTTGCAGCATCTTTGCCTGGACTCTTGACTAATGACTGCCTTACACTTCAAAGCATTTGCATGGACGTTCAGACTTTCTTGTAAATGTTTGATGCAGTTTAAGACCTGGGGAGAGAGCATCGTTTTTCAAGCTTTGTGAAATGAGATCTGTTGAAAAACACCAAACTCCTTCACCTACTAAATGGACATACATATTTGTATCCACTATTAGTTTTCCTTCCACAGATATTTAGAATGAATCTCTGTCCATTTGCTTTCAGGGATTTGGTTGATTGCCAGGACCTAGAACTTCTCCATTTATGAAGCCTTCTTTCATCTAGAAATATTTGAACTTGTTACGGCAATGAGGGGAAGGGCCATGAACATGCCCAGAAGGCTGGAGCATCTCTCCTTTAAGGACAGACTGAGAGTTGGGGTTGTTCAGTGTGGAGAAGGCTCCACGCAGATCTTGCTGAGGCCTTTCAGTGTTTGAAGGGGACTTACATGAAAGATGGATAGAAAAGTTTTACTGAGGCCTGTCGTGACAAGAGGCAACAGCTTTAAGTTGGATTTAGATTGGATATGTGAATTTTTTTCCTATAAGGATGCTGAGGCATGGCATAGGTTGCCCAGAGAAACTGTAGCTGCCCTATCCCTCAAGTTGTCTGAGATCAGGTTGGATGGGACTTTAAGCAACCTGGTTTTTGAGCAACCTGGTTCAGTGGCAGGTATCCCTGCCTGTGACAGGGAGATGGACTAAGTGACGTTTGAGGATCCCTTCCAACTCCAGCCATTCTGTGACTTGATGAAAATATGAGCTGTAAAGACAGCTAAAATACATGTTTGTAATTACTGCTGCTTGTTTGGGTTTTCTCTGAAGCATGTTGCAAACACCATAATTAATTGGATTTCAAACACTAAATGCTTCAGCTGAGCAGCACAGGGGCATGTGTGGCACAAACAGGTGGCTGCCTGAGGCAGGCAATTGTTTAAATGCTGTGGGCTGTGAGGCATCTGCATAAGCACAGTTTAGTCAGATCTGTCTGGAAGTATGCCGTCCTTTCAGCTGGAACTTCCTGTCATTAGTGCTTCACAAAATTAGGACGATTTTTGCCACTTCAAAGACAAAAAGTGGCACTACAGAGGTGTTAACGTTAGACTGACGTGTAGCCTGGTCCTTGGAGGTATTTGTTCTTATCACAACATTGTGAAATCTGACCAAACTGGGTGCAGCAGACACCTCCTCCCTGCAGAGTTGGCTTGTGGTCTGTCATGGGAACGTGGGCACTGCAGCTCCAGACTGACACCAATTAGCACTTCTTGTCAGAAGATGTGTGTGGTCCCTGCTTGTGTGACTCAGTCAGCAGTAGTGTCACTTAAGTGAGCCTGACACTTAGAAAAACTGGGCCAAAATCCAATTATTTTAGGACAGTAGCTTATTGATCCCAAGTTCAGAAATGCTTATTTTTGCCTTAGACAGTGACCTTTGAGAAGAATATGTCATTTAAAATTATATTATATTATATTACAATTATATAGCCCTTTTTTACTCACCGTTGGATCTTGTTGTTTTTTTATTTGTTTGTTTTTCCAGACTGGAACAAACGGATTGAATACAGGCCTGGCTCTGGCAGCATACCCTTGTTTCCCAACATCCACCTAGAAACGTGTGATGGACCAGTGTCCTCAATCCACACCACCACTGAACTGCAGACCAATTACATTGGAAAGGGCTGTGATCGTGAAACCTACTCCGAAAAATCTCTGCAGAAATTATGTGGTATGAGTATGGATTTCAGTTGACATAATAATGTTTTTGCAGATAAGGCACCAGTTCCTTGTGACCTGTACACATGCAGCGCTTAGAATTAGCTCAGCTGGCTCACTTTGGATTGTAGCAATGAAAACAGAGAGAGTGATGATATCTGACAGCTGCTCCATCCTACTTTTCCATTTGCTTTCACTTTATTTCATACTTTCTCCCTGCCTTCTTTTAATTTTTTTCTCTCCTGCTCTTATTCTCTTCTCAATTTTTCTTTCTTCCTCATTCCACCACTTTCTCCTTCTTTCTTCCCTCTGCTACAAATACTGGTGTGACAATGTAGTGATATTTCCAGTGTAGATTTGCCATTACAGGAAGACCATAGGACTTAAAGGGAATTGAATCTCCCTGTTGTGTTTCAGTCCTTTCTTTCTGTTCTGCTGCTCTGTGCTGTGCCAGAGGACAAATAAAAAGTACAAGAATATTCTGGGTAATCATTGGAGCAAAAATATTTAAGAAACATAAACTTCAAATAAGAACTGACCTGGTGGAGAAATATTTCCTAATTTTTTCCTCCCTTTCTGTGCTTTTTGATAACTTTGTGTAAAATGCAAAAGTCAATTTTGAAAGGCATGTTAAATACTTGAAGATACTGCTGTATTTTGTTCAGACTTGAAGATTCTGTATCTGGCAAAGCAATGGCCATGCAATAATCCCTTTATCTTTTGAGATCAGATGTCTCTCCTGTTTTAATATCCCGTCTTTAGAGTCCTCCTCTGAAGCCCTGATGGTGTGGACATCAATTCTCATCTTCTCTGTCTCTTTGCCTGGCTTCTGTCTGAGCTACAGTAGCAACTGTGCGATTTTTTCCATTTAAATGCGTGGATTTTGGTTTGGGGTGCTCTGGTGTAGGGCTTGTCTTTGATCTGATAACCACTCAGCAGTGCTGCAGGTATGTTAAGATCAATACATTAACCTTTAGGAAATAATTTTTGTAAATGAAAAATTTCAACCAGTGTTACTAAATTATGAAAAATGGAGAAGCAATTTCCAGGGAAAAATAGTTGACAGTTGCAATTATCAGTTATTAGTGGAGATGGAGAAAGGGAGGTAAAAGTGAGTGGGAGTAGTAGCATTGTCATAAAATCTGAATGTTTTCAACTTCAAAATTGCTTAGTTAAGATCACAGAAATAATCATGACTTCAATTCTGTGTCTTTATCCAACTGCCTAGAAGAGCAGATGAAAATGCATCTGCCCCAATATGCATCTTAATCGTGGTAATGATATTAATTCTGAGAGGCTGAGCAAGCCTTGCTTTTATAAAATACTAGAATTTTAATAAAAATAAATATGTTGTAGCTAAAGTCAAACACTTTTGCCTCCTATAAGAGCTGTATTGGCAGCCAAAAGAACATTTCTTTGTGCTGTTACAGACCTGAACTGCAAATGGCACAGTCACTCAGTGCAGGTTACTACCAACAAGACCTAAACCACGAAATTATTACCTTGAAGTCAAACACTAATATCAGCTATATCCAACAATATTATCATGTCAAGTGTAGGGCTGAAAGGAGGTACCTTCAGCTGGTGTAAAAGTCCTTAGTTGAGGAAGGTTGTGCAAATTCTAAGGGGTTCAGTTTGCAGAGTGTGGCTTGACTGCCTCACCTGCTGACATTGGAGTAGAAAAGAGAATTACAGGCATTTCTCAGGCCTGCCAGGGCCATTGTGGTGGCTGCAGGCAGCTCTGAGCAGTGGACAGATGTCACTGCTGCACTTCAGCTCTGGCTCAGCACATCCATGAAGGAACAGAATGGAAAGCACTTGAGAAAACAGGTAAGCGTGTAAGAGTGTATGTAAATAGAGGGAAAATTCTCACTGTTGAAAGAATTTTTTTTTGGTCCAGGTTTTCTGTATCTTCATAGAGAGCAGACATGGTAGAAACTTGTAACAGGACTTTGATAAAAAGGTTGTAAGTGACAATGTGCTTTACATGACAATTGCATTTAGCCTGGCCTGCACTTTGCTATTTAGTATTTATTACCATCCTTAATGTAGAGAGAACTCTTTTGAGAGCAGGTTAAATTATTTCTGGAAATCAGTTTTCTCCCAGAAATTACCTTATTGTAACTAATGGTTGGATGATAAAGTCCTTTGAAAAGGAAGAAAACCCTGAATTTTTCTGTACAGTGAAGCACTGTATGATTGCAGAGAGTGCAGAACTGAGCACTCAGACAGCTCTGCGCCATGTAAAATGCAAGGCTCTCTCTGCATAATTAAAGATCCAGTTTATAAATCCTGTGCTCATTTCTTCATTTATCTGTGGCAAATCTGGAGAAGGCAGACGATAAGGAGGTTGAATTAAAATTCATTTTTTATATGACGAAAGGTTCAAGTCTGCTTTTCAATAACCCAGAGATTTGCACTCCCTTGGACGGTCAAGGTGGGCAGCTTAAATGATTAAATTACACTTGAGTCACTTTAAAGTCAAGGAATTATTAG
Organism: Trochalopteron elliotii; assembly: GCA_024734555.1. NCBI lineage: Eukaryota > Metazoa > Chordata > Aves > Passeriformes > Leiothrichidae > Trochalopteron > Trochalopteron elliotii. The sequence goes on from JANPWX010000211.1 coordinate 2,081,154, forward strand.
TGTTGTGCCTCAAAGCATTTTAGTAAGCATTCTTTCAGCTTGTCATCTGACAGTAATAATAAGTACAGACTGTCTAAAAGACACCATTTGGACTGCAAAAACATATCAGAATAAATCACACTAAAATAAACATCGGTTAAGGAGCCTAAAATATAGTGGAAAGATGGCTCTGGTAATGTCTTCTTTCCATCTAAATGTAGATAAAATAGAAAATAACGGGACTGCTAATTCTCACATGTGGCAGATGGGAAACTGAGACAGGAAAACACTGAGACTCAAGGCTCTGTTCCAGCTAGGGTCCTGCCCTCTCTCCGTTATCCTGAGTGGTGAGGCATTGCAAGAGGCTCAAAGAAAGTTGTTGATGTGATCACAAAGGACAATTTTGGCTGGCTGTTATCAGATGATTCATTTTCAGCCAAGCCAGCAGGCTGGTCCAGCTCAGTGAGTGGCATCACTGTGTGTTTATCCTGGCAAAAAGTCTGGAGCGCAAATGTGCAGGACTGGGAGAAGAGGTGGGGCCAACTGCATAAATCACTTGTGAAAAGAAGCACTTTTATATGCAAGAAGTGCCTCAGAGTGTCTCAAAGCTGAGCTTCATGCAGCAGTTCCTGCATTGTTCTGGAAGCAGTTTGGGAGAAAATGGCATCAGGCACTGTATTTTGGAAGAGCACTGATCCAGTGATAAGGCTGTTCTGGGAACACCTCCAGAGAGATCTTTGCATTGCTCCAAGTCTGTCTCTGTACACGGCTGAGCAGCCTGGAACTCTGGCTGGATTTATTAGGATAGGAAAAGCATGATTGATTCCAGCCAAATCTCCCAAGCACATAATCCAATGGTTTTTCTCAGGGCAAGATTAAAACACTAACAGGATGAGATTCCAAACTTAGCCGTAAATCTCCATACAAATATGGCCAGATAAAGTAGAACCTGTTGAGTTTGCTGCTGGTTACAGAAATGCAGTGTACTGTATTATCCAGAATTACAGTTTGTAAAAAAAATACACTTTGTCTCCATGCTCAAACTATGAACATGGTTTGGTATTGAAAATATCACTTCAAAATAGCCTCATTTTACATTAATAAATTTTGGAGAAGAATCCAAAACATTCAGTTACAGAATAAGGTGAATATTTCCAAATCATAACTATAATACTTAAAAAAAAACAACTGTATTAAACAATTCTGCACACTTTTGGCTTAAAATTTTTGCACTCCTGCAGAGATTTGGGATTTTTTATCTCTTCTTGGATGGTGAAGGACAGCAGAACATCTTAGGAGGGGATTTTTAATGCCATCACAGTTTTCTTGCCATATTGTTACTTGACAAAGCAGCAACAGGAATACAAAGATTGTTTGTAATTTTTTACTCTTGGAATCATAGTTCCTTCTAAAGGCTGTCTTTTACTAGTAGGTAAATGCTCTGGGTAGCTTTTTGCATGGTTTTCATAGTGCCTGGCAGTTGTTAAGCTGTAAGCAAACACAGAGCTGTGAAGAACTGTGCTGTTTTATCACATCTTGGCATCACAGTGTTAGCCATCTCAGTCTGTCATTAAAGAACACATGGAGCTCCAACCATCAAATGTGTACCAGAAACCAGCACTGGAGTGATATTACCTGGTTGGGGTGAATCCCTCCTGTGAATGGACATTCCCCCCAGCATTACTGGGGGTATCTACAGCTGGCTGCTGGACACTGTGAGGCCTGTCCTGCATTCATCTCCACTGTGCTTTATTTTACAGCACCGTCCCCACATACCTTCCTGCTGTCAGGGAGGGAAGATAAATGCAGAAAATTTGTTTTGATTCTTAGCAGATCTTGAAATAGCTGAAGAAATGTCATTAATGAATGCCAGAAAAAAATGAATATTTCTGAGAAAGATAACTTTACATTATTTTCTATGGTTTTCTATGGAGTACATTTAATCTAGAAAACTTGCTGGTTTATGATGGTGGGTATTTTATAATGTTTCAGTGATTTGACATTGAGGCTGATAGGGCCATTTGGGTAGTAAAATAGTCTAAAGAGTGTGAATCAGAACCCTGGCCTATATTAAGTAATCTTCACAGCTTTTTCATTGGTCTCTCATTGTGTTATTTATTATATGTGATCTGCAGGCGCTTCCTCAGGTGCCATTGACCTGTTACCATCTCCCAGTACAACAACCAACTGGACAGCTGGGCTCCTCATGGATAGCAATGACATCATTTTTAAATTTGATGGAAAGCAAGGAGCCAAAATCCCAGATGGAATAGTCCCAAAAAATTTAACTGATCAATTCACCATTGCTCTGTGGATGAAACATGGGCCTAGTCCTGGATTAAGAGCTGAGAAGGAGACTATTCTCTGCAACTCTGACAAGACAGGTGAGTCTGTGTATGGAAAAAATGTTATGCAAAGGGAAAATTACCAGCAGTAGAGTGTTGCCATCTCTCCTCATTTAATTGGTCTGAGAAAAAAATAATCTCAGATGGTGCCATTCCAAACATTGCTGACTTGAGAGCTTATTGAGGGGCCTGTTGACTACCTAAGAAACACAAACACAGCTGGGATGACACAGCTGGGGATTTCACAGGAATTGATTGATAAAATAAGTAAATTATGTTTAACTTTAAAAAATTGTTTAGATTGGGAGAAACAGTTCTAATTCTTCTCTGAAATCAGTTAAATGAAATATGCATTTGGATTTTATTTATTAGCTGGGACAGGATGATTCTACGAACAAAGCTGATATGGCCTAATTCCAGAAGAGCCGTAACAATCCATGAGAAAGCTCAGTTCTTTGGGGTTTTTCTGATGTGGCTAGGTGCTGTCAGTATGTAAGGCTCCAAGACACAAAGTACTGTGTGTGGTGCTGAGCCAGGTGTGTCCCCCACAGAGATGAACCGGCACCACTACGCACTGTACGTGCACAACTGCCGCCTCGTGTTCCTGCTGCGCAAGGACTTCGACCGCGCCGACACCTTCCGCCCCGCCGAGTTCCACTGGAAGCTCGACCAGGTACCTCCCTCGGGCTGCCCGAGGTCATCCGGGACCCACCCTCCTCCTCAGCCCCTCCCGACAACACAGGGAACCACCCAGATTCCAGAGCAGCTGTCTGGAGTCTGTCCATAGTCTGTCTGAAATCTCTTGCAATTGCGCTGCAACTTGCAGCTGTTACAACTCTAATTAGGATCCACATAAAAAGAGAGAAATGCGTTAACTTTGTCAAGTCATTTTATGCACTAGTTGTTTTTTTTTAATTGAGCCACTTTAAATGGTAAGTAGAGGTTTATGTGCTTTGGCAGTGGAGATGTGACATTGCGTATCGTTCCCTAAAAGTTTTCCATTTATCATTTCTGAAAAATCTGCTTTATCAGCATAATGGAAGTGATGGAAACCTTTTCAGTAAAGAGTATGCTGACACACAGAAAGGCTCTTCTATTATATTGTAAATCCAATCTGCAGACCTTTTCTTTAATCTGCTGTGCTGTATCTAATTTCATCTTATTATTAAAAGTATATTGCAAGAAAATTATTATTAAAGAGATAAAAGTTGCCTTTCATAGATTTATTAATTCTAGGCAGGATAAGGATCATTTGGATGAAAGAAGACAGACTTCAGCAAAGTACTATCTTTTCAAAGCAAGTTTCTTCTTATCTTTGAGTCCAAACTGCTATTGAAAATGTAGCTATAGGAATGTTTACTTTTCTAATTCACCTTCTAAATGCATATAAAAATGAGATCTCTGTCATGTTTATCAGATGAGTATGGTAAGAAAGCCTGTTGTGGTCAATAGCACTCCTTTTGCATTTAACACTAACCACTCTGGAATCAGTTTGTGCTGTACTCGATATGAAATCTTACAGTGTCTCAAAACAAATTGAAATTAAATCATATTAAAGATTGCAAGTCAGGAGTATCTTGGTTTTGAAAGACAGGTGTCTGCTAAGGAAGGCTGGAGCCTTCCTTGAAATGGAGAATGTAAGCCTCCTCCCTCTGAATTATTATAATTTTGAAATTAAGGGGCTCTCAGGCAAAGATATGGGAATAGGAATAACAGTTCTTTACTAGGAAAGATAGTACAGTATCTAGGAAAATTAAAATAAAAATGCAGTAGTAAAAAATAAACAAACAAAAAAACCCCAAAACACTGACAGAGTCAGAATACAACCTGACACGCTGTCGGTCAGGGTGTTGGTAGCAGTTCAGTCAAGTCCTCCTGGAGTGACAGACATGGTTCTGTTGAAACAATGGTCTTGTAGAAGGGTGTAGCTTTCCTCTTAAGGTCCAGTGGTGGTGGAGATAGGTCTGCTCTTCCTCTGGGAATCCAGTGGATACAGGCTTTCTCTGGCGCTCTAAATCTCACACTATATCCAGGTAGGAATGCTTGGCTCCTCCCTCTGGGTGGAGCATCTCCCAATGGGATGTTGTAATTTTGTCAGTCGTGTGGTGAGCCTCGATGGCCCCATTAACAGCAGATATCCCCTGGAGGGAGGATGGGCCATGGAAGAAATGAAGAACACTGCTCCACCTGGTTTTAACAGTTGGCTTATTAACAGAAGATACCCCCTCCCCACTCCCTGGAATTATGAGGAATGGAAGAGATAAAGAAACACTGCCCCACCTGATTTTAACAGATAGTAATAGACTACATACTTCTGGTTACCGCTTGCATTGCAACCTAAGACAAGGAGTAACTGATACCACCTCAGATAAGGTTGTTCTGAGTGCTGAAGATGGACTTGTGTTTCTAAACTCTGTACCAAACATCTAAATTAATGATAATGGAAAGGTTTTGGGAAGTATTTTGATTTTGAAAATTGAGTGCAGTCAGCTTCTGTGTTGTTACAATGAGAGAGAACCAGTGCCTTTGAATAAATGAAATTTGTGTGTGACTCTTGTAACTTGGCCATCAACCTTCCTAACTACTACTGAAAACTCCTACATGATGAAAGTTAGACATAGGAAATATTTTTGTAGGTTACTTGATTAATTTCCTTTCATTCAGCTGCTGTCAACTGATTTCCACAGTATTTTTTCAGCTGTTGTTTATAGTTGAAAAAGAAAGTGAGATAAAAGTATTCATAAAGTTTGTTATGGGTTGTGTGCCAAGACTTCCATGAAGATAAATTTATATTGTCATGGTGATGCTGTTGTAAGTTTTGTCATGAAGGGACCTCATAAACATTGCTGCTTTATCTCTTCTTCATGCTCCACATACCTATATGGTAGAGTAAATTAAAAGAAACGGAAAATAAAACATACGTGAATAATGGGCCCAGAAGGAACTTGAATAGTTTTGAAGACAAGAGAGTGAGAAATTGTCACTATAATGTAGTAAAATGATGCCTTCTTCTAACTGTATACCCAGAGTGGTCTGTCTTATAAACCACAGGATATTTTAAAACCACATCATAAAACAAGTTAGGATCCTACCAAATATGAAAAGAAGCTGGGCCAGACTTTCAGGACTAGATTAAATTGATTATTTGATATTTAGACACTGAAATACCTCTGGAAATCTCACCTTCAGAACAGTTTATTCTGTAGTGACTAACCTCCAATTCCCTGTTGTTTGTTTGATTAAGAAAAGCCTGGGAATGGAGCTGTGCCCAGCTGCTGTCCCTGTTCCCCCACCTGTCCTGCGGGACAGGGCTCTGCAGTCAGGGCAGGACAGAAATGACTCTGCAAGACCCTCCAGGGCCTGGTCCCAAGCCCAACCAGAGCAGAGGAAAATGTGACAGAGCACTTTATTGCTAAGCTCACTTTTATGAATGCAGCAATCCAGAGATTGTTTTTGCTGAGAGGAATCCAGTGACCTTGGAAGAGGGTGAAGCTTGAACTGGTGAAATCATTTATCACTCTCACTGCGGAACAGTAAAATTTATGATACCAACTGCTCTGGGCTCTATCTACTCCACGAGACTCCTCATTCTTTCAGGGCACTGACCAGGCATGCGAGCTTATTGTCATTCCAGGTTTAATTTAATTGTCTAGATCTCATTTCTGTGGTGGGTGAGTATGGCACACACCTTAGCTGCAGGCTCCATCCTTGTCTGGATACCGGAATCCATGGAACATTTTATACAGCTGCTGCTGAGCAGTGCATCTGGAGCCTCTCGACACCATGACAGCCTTGCACAAGGAGTGTTTGGAACCTCCACATGACAGTGTCTGCCAGGTTAGCTCTTGGAAGATTGTGTCTTTAAGTCAGTTCATAAACCTAACAATTTATTTCCAGTATGGCTTTCAGTTTATTTGGCCCTATTTGTTCCATTAATGGCCTTTGCTAATTGATTTTTTCACTTACGGTGCTGATCCATGACCTTAGAGTGCCTGGGCAGACATGCCTTTGCCAGTGACCTGCTGCCACCAGATCTCTGCAAAAGGTGCTGATAATCAGAAGTATCAGACTTTTTACTTGTTATTTATAAGAAACATGGGAAAAAAGAAATGTGGATAGTTTGGATTTTCCCAACTTTCATCCTTTTGCAAATTAAGTGTCTTAGTTATGAGACAATCCATTAGCAGTATTCTGGAAGAAAAGGTATGGAAAGAGCAATGTTAAAGAAAATCAGTGTCAGGTCTGTAACGCTGGGTAATAAAAACTGCAATAGATGCCCAGGTAGAGGAGGTTCTCTTCTTTTACTTACTCCCATTTCCTTGGAAGCCCAGGTGTTTCCTTTGTCTCAGAATCATAACCTTTTTTCTGAGTTTCCCATTAAAAATTTTAAATTGAATATCATGATGCGTTTGTCAAAATTTATGTAATTTCTTTTCTCATACTTAAAGTATTAGACACTTTTTAAACCCAAGAACTTATTACAAAAAGTTTTGTTACCAAAGTCAGTAAAAGGCATATAAATTATCATCTAATTGTCTCAAATGAATAGGAACATAGATGTGATTTTAAGTGAATTATTTAGGCAGCCAAATATGCATTTGGGTCATCTAAGAATAACATATATTAAAACATATATTAAAACTGTTTCTTTGACTTTCTTAGAAAGCTGTGAACCAAACCAAAATTGTCATTTGGATGATGAACCAAGGCATTCAAGCCTTTTGTGACAGTGGAATACATAACATTAAATAGGATGGTGTATTTCACACTCTGTTCAGCACAGGTATTACACTTTTCATACAAATATGAGGACAGTCAAGCCAAAAGGTATTTTTCCTTCTCCTAAATCAATAGGATAGCAACACTTTTTTTTTAGTGGGAGAAGGTATCTGAGCCAGAGATGAACAATTTTTTCATGTACTTTATTCACAGTGCAACATTATTTTCAGGATGCTATCATTCTGCAAACAGTCTTCACCCTACAAGCAAAATTTATGTTGATCCCATTAAAACAGGGACTGCAGTGCATGACGTGGAGTCATTCTAAGTCAGCAAAAAACAGATAAACGTACAGAAAGATACTTTTTCTTTATTAAGACAAGATAAATTGCTTTAACAATCCAGAATTAACCTGCAGTGCATTTTATTGTGAAAAAACCCCAAAACAATTCCTTCCAACAGGAGATGGTTTAGATTATTCTAAATGTGGTGCATTTTGTCTGTGTAGGCATGGAGCTGCTGAAGGATCAAGGCAAGGCCTTTGTTTGCACATCACCACTTCGGTGGCCACACACACACCAGGGGCTTCCCCTGGAGGAAGCAGTTGTGCCCAGTCAAGCCCTTCACACCCAGCTTCTTTTTTAAAATCAGCACCTTCTCAAGAACATGGTCAGTTCATGGAACTGACTTTCAAAATCATTTGTTCTATGATAAGAGGATGAAGTGAAATTGATTTGGTATCTGGACTCTTTTTTTAATATGTATATAAATATAAATTTAGTTAAATTGGATATTTCCATCAAATAACAAGATTTATGCCTGGAAGTGGTTCTTTTATGCTGGATTATTATACCTTATTTAGAAATGTTATTTGTGTGCATTCAGTTTTGAGAAGAGCACCCTTCATATACTAAAAGCTGTGGGTGGCCTCACCCTTGAGAGATTCAGAGAGAGAAAACGAGTAAATACTTATGGAAGTGCACAATAATCTCAGTCCAGGAGGGGTAAGGATATACAGAGAGACAGGATGCTGCAAATTTCCATCATCTCTGTGCATGAAATTTCTCCTTTAGGTAAAAGCCCTCAGGCTTGCCAGTCCCATCCTTTCCAACATGATCCTCTATTTGAAGTGAACTTTTTTTTTTATGATGAAGTTTAGTTGTTTATTACAAGCTCAAAATAATTTCTTATGCTCTTAAACACTTACTTTAGAAATTGGTATGCAGGCCTCCACTGCTTTATGCATATACCTTTAATAAAACTGCAGAAACAAGTCAGTGAGGTGTTTGCCTACAGAGCCAGTAAGAGAGAAATGATAAATGAATCACTAATTCTGCAACAGAGACGAAATAATTGCAGAACTTATAAAGTCTTTGTGGCATTCCTGGCACCTCAAGTGCCTTCCATTACAGCCCTGTCTAGTCTGACACAGTATATTGCCACTTTCCATCTTTAAATGTTATTTTGACAAATATTTTTTCAGTGCCTTGCTTCAAAACAGTTTTTGGTAGCACAAGGATGAGTCATCAGTGATGATAAATGCCGAAAATATTCTTTGAGATCCCAACTGAAAGAATCTTGTTTAATATAAGTTTATAAGGCAACTGCTCTATCACTGATAACAACAAAATCTTGACAAACCAGTCACAGTGGCTGTCCAGAACTTGCTTTATGACATATAGAAGTTCCCTTGGGCTCCCTCTGAAGTATTCCCCACAAACTGGTGTGGGTTTGTGCATTTCTGATTTCTGCAGCATAGTCCCGTGTGAAATGCAGTGACTGCTCTGTGTTTCTGTAAAACTTCGATGACCTCAAGGAGCAATCAAGCTCAATATTTTATAATTTCACTACTTGCTTTTGCTTGAAGTTACTTGGACATTTTTCTGCATATTTCTGTTCTACATTTTGCAATTTTTTGACCTGTTTTATTACAGCTTTATTACACTGGTATGGGATTTTCACACCTGTTCATGCTCAGCTACTGTTCCCCAAGACTTTAAATGAGCTGGGTCAAGCCTTTTGAAAATGATCCCTGTTATGTGCTGTCATTGGGTCTTACATGGACAACTTTTTCTCATATGTAGTTATGGCCTTTCCCAAGGGAAGTTAGAACTGTTGCAAACATCCTTTAGCCCCTACCACACCCATTTCTCAACCAAGGCAGGAAAAAGGAAGGAAACTCTGCAAACAATAAAAGGAACTTAAGCTTGTCTATAGCACCATGAGATAATAAAAAATATAACACTCTTAAAGCATCCTGAGGGGAGGCCCTCAAATTAATTCAATTTCTTAGAGAAAATCTTGATATGGACTTACTAATAGACCTAAACAAGCTGGATTAATGCCCTGGTGTTGTAGTACTCTGGGAACTCAAGAAGTTGAAAGCCTAGAATGGAAGTTCCTAATCAAACTATGATTTGAAGGTGAACAGTCATATTCATGATCTTATTTGTCAGCTACTTCTAATATTTCTCTTTTACACTGTCTGTGATTTAACGCTTCTGCACCAGAAATTTGTACAACATGTGCACAAACTGTTTTGGAAATGTTCAAGATCCGTTGTTCTTGTGAATCACGCAGGGGAAGGGAGTGTCTTCCTCCCTTGTTGAGTGACTGATTATTCGAGGCTTCTACGGAGCACGGCGACCCCGAGCACGGCCAACAGGAGCAGGCAAACGGGCGTGGCACGTCTCTGAGGGCGTGGCACCTCAGTTTGCAGGGCAGTTCATACAGGCAGGGCAAGCAGGCAGGGTTGCAGGTTTTCTTACTAGTAAGGTTTGCTGTGTGTTGTTTGCAGAGTTTCTGTTGATTGGTTGGTTGGTGTTTCTGGTAGTAATGGTTTTTACGTGATCGAAAACTGTAGTTAGTACAAGTATATGCAACCAAAAGTAACCCTCCAAAAAGAACGTGTCTGTACAGACCCATTCCTGTGAGGAGTGTTTGAGCTTATCAGTGGTTTCAAGGGGCACTGTGAAAGAAAGCTGCCTGCAGTATGGATAGGTGAACAATCTCCTTTCACTGGTGGCCAAGCTTAGAGACAAAGTTGAAAGACTAAGGAGTATCTGGGAAAGTAAAAAGGAAATAGATTGGTGGAGTTCAGTCCTTCCATCCTTGAGGGAGGCCCACCAAGAGTCAGAGGACTCCTGTGCCTCTTACTGTTAGGCAATAGAAGGACACCTGGTAGATGAAGGGGAGTGGAAATGGGTCCCTGCTCAGGGAGATAATAATAAAAATTCCTCCCAACTCCCATCCCCTAGCCAGGTGCCACTTCAGAATAGATATGAACCCCTGAATCTAGAGAGTCAGCCAGATGATTTAGAAGAAAATCATCTGTCCAGTGAGCCTCCCAAATATGATTCCTCTGTAAGACAGATCAGCACCTCTAACATCAAAAAGAAAAGAAGGGTAATTGTAGTGGGTGACTCCCTTCTGAAGGGAACAGAGGGCCCCCATGTGTCAACTGGACCACTCCCACAGAGAGATCTGCTGCCTCCCTAGGGCCCGGGTACAGGATATCACTGAGAGACTTCCTGGGCTGATTCAGCCCTCTGATTATTACCCACTGCTGGTACTCCAGGCTGGTAGTGATCAGATTGAAAAGAGGAGTGTTAGGACAATTAAAAGGGACTTTAGGGCACTAGGACAAGTGGTTGAAAGGACAACGGCACAGATAGTCTTTTCCTCAGTCCCTTTGATGGCTGAATAAAAGGGTGAAAGGAATAGGAGAGCTCACATTATCAACAAGTGGCTCAAGGGTTGGTGTCATTGGCAGAATTTTGGATGCTTTGATCATGGGGCAACCTTTACAGCACCTGGCCTGCTGGAACCACATGGGCTGCATCTCTCTAAGGGTAGAAGGGTTGTAGTTCATGAGCTGGCAGACCTCGTTTAGAGGGCTTTAAACTAGGTTTAATGGGAAGGGGATGCAGCTGGGCTTTCTGGAAACAGACCCAAGGGTGGTAAGCCTGAGTTAGGGGTGAAATCAGAGGTGCATGTATACCAATGCACGTAGCATGGGTAGCAAACAGGAAGAGCTGGAGGTCATGGTGCAACAGCAAAGCTGTGATGTAGTTGCCACCACAGAAATGTGGTGGGATGACTCACACAGCTGGAGCACTGCACTCTATGGCTACAAGCTCTTCAGAAGAGACAGGAAAGGGAGAAGAGGTGGAGGGGTGGCCCTTTGTATTAGGAAGGCTTTTGATGCCATAGGTATTGAAACTAACGATGATGAATTCGAATGCCTAAGTTAAGGGGAAGGCCAACAAGGCTGACATCCTACTGGGAGTCTGTTATCCTCCACCCAAACAAGAAGAGGTGGACAACTTATTCTATAAGCAACTAGAGAATGTGTCAGGATCATCAGCCCTTGTTCCTGTAGGCGACTTCAACCTGCCAGACATCTGCTGGGAACTTAATACAGCAGAAAAGAGACAGTCCAGGAAATTTTTAGAGTGTGTGGAGGACAACTTTTTGTCACAGCTGGTGGGTGAGCCCACCAGGGGAAGGACTATGTTACATCTGTTGTTTGACAGAGATGGGCTGGTGGGAGATGTGGTGGCTGGAGGCTGCTTGGGGCACAGTGATTATGAAATTATAGAATTCTCAATATTTGGTGAAGTCAGGAGGAGCATCAATAAGACTTTTACACTGGACTTCTTGAGGGAAGACTTTAGCCTGTTTAGGAGGCTTATTCAGAAGGTTTCTTGGGAAGCAACCCTCAAAAACAAAGGACTTCAGGGGGATGCTTGAAAACAGAGATCCTGAGGGCACAGGAACACTGTCCCTGTGTGCCAAAAGACGAGTCAGCGAGACAAACACCCAGCCTGGATAGGCAAGGAGGTTTTGGGCGAACTCAGGAGTAAAAAGAGGATGTGTCATCTTTGGAAAGAGGGTCAGGTCTCTCAGGAAGCATTTAAGGAGTTTGCTAGAGCATGTAGGAAAAAAGTTAGGGAGGCCAAGGCTCAGTTTGAACTCAAAATAGCAACTTCTGTAAAGGATAATAAAAATATTTTTATAAATATATTAATGGTAAGAGGAAGGGTAAGACCCACCTTTGTTCTTTATTGGATGCAGGAGGGAACTTAGCAAGTACTGATGAGGAGAAGGCAGAGGTGCTTAACGCCTTCTTTGCCTCAGTTTTTAGTGGGAAGGCAACTTGCTCTCAGGAAGACTGTCCTTCTGGGTTGGTTGATGGTATGAGGGAGCAGAATGGTTCCCCTGTTATCCAGGAGGATGCAGTCAGAGAACTGCTGAGCCACTTGGATGTTCATAAATCCTTGGGCCCAGATGGGATCCACCCCAGGGTGATGAGGGAGCTGGCAGATGAGCTTGTGAAGCCGCTCTCCATCATTTACCAACAGTCCTGGCTCACTGGTGAGGTTCCAGGTGACTGGAAATTGGCCAATGTGACACCCATTCACAAAAAGGGTGGGAAGGAGGATCCCAGTAATTATAGACCAGTCAGCCTGACCTCAGTACCTGGTTATGGAACAGTTTATATTGAGTGCCATCACACAGCACCTACAGGATGGCCAGGGTATCAGACCCAGCCAGCACGGGTTTAGGAGGGGTAGGTCATGTTTGACCAACCTGATCTCCTTTGATGACCAGGTGACCTGCCTGGTGGATGCAGGAAAGGCTGTGGATGTTGTCTGTTTGGACTTCAGCAAGGCCTTTGACACTGTCTCGCACAGCACACTCCTGGAAAAGCTGGCAGCCCACAGCTTGGTCAGGAGCACCCTTTGCTGGATTAGGAACTGGCTTCATGGCTGGGCCCAGAGAGTGGTGGGGAATGGTGCTGCATCCATCTGGCACCCAGTCACCAGTGGTGTCCCTCAGGGGTCTGTGCTGGGGCCAGCTCTGTTCAGTATTTGTATTGACAACATGGATGAGGGTATTGAGTCATTCATTAGTAAATTTCCAGATGACAATAAGCTGGGAGGATGTGAAGGGAGAAGGGCTCTGCAGAGAGACCTGGAACAGTTGGATGGATGGGCAGAGTTCAATAGGATGAAGTTTAGTAAGTCCAAGTGTCAAGTCCTGCACTTTGGCCACAATAACCCCCTGCAGTGCTCTAGGCTGGGGTTGGTGTGGCTGGACAGTGCCCAGGCAGAAAGGGACCTGGGGGCACTGGTGACAGCAGCTGAACATGAGCCAGCAGTGTGCCCTGGTGATCAAGAAGGCCTGTGGCACCTGGCCTGGATCAGGAAGGGTGTGGCCAGCAGGAGCAGGGAGGTCATTCTTCCCCTGTACTCAGCACTGGTGAGGCCACAGCTCGAGTGCTGTGTCCAGTTCTGGCCCCTCAGTTTAGGAAGGATGTTGAGACACTTGAGTGCGTCCAAGAGGAGGCAACGAGGCTGGTGAGGAGCTGGGAATACAAACCCTGTGAGGAACAGCTGAGGAAGCTGGGGTTGTTTAACCTGGGAAAAAGGAGACTCAGAGGTGACCTTATCACTCTCTACAACTTCCTGAAGGGTGGCTGTAGTCAGGGAGGGGTTGGTCTCTTTCTCCAGGCAGCAACTGACAGAACAAGAGGACACAGTCTCAAGCTGCACCAAGGGAAATATAGGTTGGATATTAGGAAAAAGTTTTTTACAGAAAGAGTCATAAAGTACTGGAGTTGTCTGCCCGGGGAGATGGTAGAGTCACCATCCCTGAATGTGTTTAAAAAAAGACTGGATGTGGCACTTGGTGCCATGGTTTAGTTGAAGTGTTAGGACTGGGTTGGACTTGATGATCTTGAAGGTCTCTTCCAACCTAATCATTCTGTGATTGTGTGATTGTGTGATTCTGTTACTTGGGCAATTTCCTGAGGCTCCTCAGGAAATTTAGCTTAAAAGAAAAGCAGGTTGGCTTTGAAGTGGTGTCTGAAGCATTTCACAAAGGTAGGACTGACATCTTTATCCTTCCAAAGGCAGGTTAGGAGACAAAGAGGTTGTGTTGCTAATAAATATAAATTAATTTATCCATATGCCTGAACTGTTTATTCCAGCCTTGGAGCCAGAGTTTCTGGACGTCTGCAGTTCAGGAGTAAAGTATGGTGGTTTTTTCCATGGGTTTACTTTAACATCTGGGTAGTCTCTTGACAATGTCAAAGCTTGGAACGGCATATGTTCAAGCACATGATGAAAAATTATGTGAAAATGCAGAACTGAGCAACTTTCTAGTTCTACAGTTAAAAGCAAAACACGGGGTGCTGCCTAACTGCAGTCAGCAAGTGTTACTGAACTGAAATATTTGCTTGATGCAATTTAGCAACAAGAAAGGTGGGTAATAATGGAATTATTTCATCATGAATGAACTACTGATCTAATTTACTAAGACATCTGGAAGTTACAACATAACAGTGCAAAGACATGCTGCAGCTACAGTACATAATCAGGCATTTCAGATGCTTTATCTGTCAGCATGATTAAGCAATTTCATTATTTAAAGTTGTAATTAAGCCATCCATATTTTTGAAACCTATTGTGAAAATCAGTATTACACATTACAAGTTTCAAGGCTACAAAGCAGCTCACAGCTTGCATGCAAATCAGTTTGCAAACTCTTCCTGTCACTGCAGTGAAGTGTACTGTGTCACTGCCACAAGTGAATGTACCTTAAATAGAAAGATTCTTATTTGAAAGCTGCATTTTCTAATGCAGTTGTTTACTTGCACCAGATAAGAACTTGATCTCCTAATCTTTCCTTTCTATACTTTACCCACTGAATTTTTATTTTCTTAAATTTATTATTGAAATTGTAGTGGGTGTACGCCATACAACCTTGGCACAGAGAGAGATGCACTTTATATATCCCGTTAAAATTCCTTTCAGATTTACCTCTTACTCTCTAAGTAGCGCCTAATATTCTAGAAAGATACCATTATGGTTGCTAGTGGTTTAATGAAACTTATGTCAGGCATTTGTCATGTGAAAGTAGCCATATAAACAACTCCCCACCTAAGACTGTAGGAGTCATTTAGCTGTACTATGGATTTGTCAGTTGTCACTGCACCATCTCCCTAGGTCATCAATATCAATATTCTTATTGACAGAGCTCCTGGGATATATTAGCAATGACTGTGCTGAGTAAACCAAATGTGTGATTTACATGAATTTGAAGAAAGATCAATTTCACTTTTTATAAACAGCTCTACTTTTCTAAAGATATTGACTGTC
Source organism: Trochalopteron elliotii (assembly GCA_024734555.1). NCBI lineage: Eukaryota > Metazoa > Chordata > Aves > Passeriformes > Leiothrichidae > Trochalopteron > Trochalopteron elliotii. The sequence goes on from JANPWX010000211.1 coordinate 2,096,362, forward strand.
TTAAGACATAGATTTAAAAAACACTTTTTTGCATTCTGCAGGCTTTCAGAAGAATTAGTATCTATTGGCCATATTGAACTTTGATGTTATTACCGTGTTTATGTGCTGCAGAAAGTAAAAAATTCTTGAGGGCTGCACAAGGCATCCACAGAGCTGATGATCCGGTGTGAATCCACTGGTGTGAATCTGCTCTGGCTGAGATTCCAAACCTCTGCCTCCTTACCAATGCATATTCACTGTGTAAGGATAAAGGATACTCAGCAGCTGTTAAATAAAGTCAGGGTAACTGTGCAGATTTTCAGTTCAATGCCACCAATTAAAAATGGACTCTTCAAGCTGTGCTTGGATCTGTGAGCTTTGCCAGATCATGGCAGAGCCAGGATAACTTCAAAATTTAACATTAACCATTCTCTCATTAGCAATTATGACCTGACTACAAATAATTGTGGATCCACTTGCAGTTTTGTAGCAGTACTAGCGCTGGCTAGGAAATAGAAATCCTTATGAATAATTTCATGTCTTGAAAGCTTTTTCTACTTCAGAGTTGCATATTCTTTATAAGCAGGCAATGAATCCTACAGAAACTTCCTAGGCAGGCAAAAGCAGGATCCTCACTTGAATTTTACATTAGCAGAAGTTGTTTTCAAATGAAATTCTAAGTGCAACTTTAATGTTAGAAATTGCAAGTTTATTGAATCATAATTTCAGGAAAGTTCTTGGCATTCTTTGGTATTATTGATAGTTGTGATGTTTTTTAGTATTACGGGTTTTTTAAAGTATTTGCATATTAAAGTCATAACAAACCTCCATCAATAAGAAAATTTCCCAAAAGAAGCATCTCTATGCCATAGAAGTTGCACAAAGTTCTGGCAGAGTATTACCATAAACTTTCCAATTTTAAAATATCCTCACAGCATTTAGCGAAGCTCCTATTTGTAATTTATTCACAACTGCTTGGAAAGAGACAAAAAGCTGCAGACTGATATTTCACAGATCTTCCTACCCCTGCTTTAGTGTTCTTCCAAATGGACAATTAAGGGTATTCCAGCTGCTTCAGAATTTTACTGCATTTTTTTCAAGCAGTTACTCAGAGTCCAGGGTCTCACTAAGTTCTTTTACAATCTTACAGTGATCCTTTCATTACTGATTCAGTCTTTTCCCTTCCAGTTTGTTCACTCCATTAACCTGTGGACCCAAACCTGTTCAGAGGAATTTACTGTTGCTGTCATTGCACGCATGGCCTGTGTGGTACTTCTTGCTCTTTCTTAAGTGGCTTCATGCTCTCTCTCCCTGAGGCACCTCTGCCACCATCCCTGGATTTGGATGCACTCCCAAGTGAGGGTTTGCTGCAATTCCATGGCCAGCACAGAGACCCTGATTTCAAATCCAGCCTTTATTTTCTGTATGATAACTATTTAACCAAATGTGGCTGATTTAATGAAAATTCTTGCAGTAACTTATCACCTAGTGCTCAGCTAAAGCACATAGAAGGAGAACTGGGATAACAGTTAAGTGTATTACAATTCAAACATAAAATGATGATATTGATCTGGCTCTAGAATGTGTGCAATAGGAGACCATATGTAGTCCTGTGTGTGCAGAGGTGACAGGAGATGTCCAGTTGCTTCAGGTAATGAGATATTTATGTCACACTTGGATTCCTTCCTGCAAGAGCAGAACTGCTCTTGCTCTCCTTGACTGTCACTTGGTAGTCCAAATGGAGTAATTGTGCTTGGATTTCAGAAATATGCAGCTCACAGCTGGCTGTGACTGTGGGAATACAGCCAGAAAGCAGGACCCAGAGTACTGCTGAACTCGTGTCAGAAGTGGATGTGCTAACTTTGGTGGGCCACAGGCCCTGGCAAGTCAAGGCAGAACCCTGAAAGAGGGAGCAAAAGATAACAGCCTGCTTTGTTTATAACAAACCATGCAAGACAGTACAGGCCTGTGCAAGTCTGTGCTAGCCTTTAGTTAAGCAATGTTACTAAGAAACATAGATATGGTTGTTATAGCTTTTATGGCCTAAGCAAGTAGTTATTTTTAGCTATAGCTGAAAAGGTATAAATACTGAGCTCTGGAATCAATAAAATTGTCTTCATGCATGCAAACCATGGAGGCCCCGTCTCTTCAATCACTGACAGCAGACAATTCACCTATTGTCTTTATTTCTGCAGTTACAGTTGTTTCATGTCATGTAAGGCTTCCATGACTTGGTCTGGGTCTGTTATTACATAATTTAGGGGAGCATGTTGGAATTTTTGTCCTTAATATTCAGATTTTTCTTTAAGCTGATTACAATTTTGAAAGCAAGCACCTGACCCATTTGGTGAAACTAAAAAGGCAGATTTTTCAGGTTTTGTTTTGTTTTGTTTTTTTTTTTTAACTTGAAGAACCTGTTGTCCCATTTCTAATAATAGTCATTTCAGCACCCATTTACCAGTCAGCAAAACAGTGCTTCACTGGGAAAATTTCAGACAGCTCAATTGTGAATAAATGTTTGAACCTTTAAACAATTACTTTAATGAGATCCATAAAACTTTAAAGGCTTGTGCAACATTGAAATTGAAAATGTCTTGCCACAGTCTATTTGTTTCATGTCCCTAACATCAACCCAGAACTATTCTGGGATGCAGACCCTCAATGCTGGCTTGTTTCCTCCCATAAAAACACTAAGAACATGATCATGATTAGTACTAAAGGCAAGCTGCATATTGACGAAATAACAGCATTCTCTGGCAAAGTCACAAATACAGCTGATAACTAATTACCTTCCTATGGTATATAGCATATAATTAGTTTGTATGCAAAATGCCAGCTCTGTAATTGAAGTCCTAGCAGTCCCCATTTCATTAAAGAGGCTATACATAATATTTGGGTTGTATGATTTCCTGACTTATCTCTATGTATAAATACAGCAGCATGGACACACAACCATTCTTCACTTTACAGAAATTATTAAGGTAGCCAAGTATGACTCACTGCCGCCTTTTAGCTGCATTTAAAAAAAATAGCATTTGCTTTTCCCCCGCATTATGTCCTAATTGCCTGCTGGAACGGAAGTAAATCCCAGACTAATCTGCATGGGGAAGGAACACACCTGTTTGTGCTGTGCCTTTGTGCTGCTGTAGCTGTCTCCAGCTCAGACTGCTGCAGTATCCAGACCTGCCACAGCAGTGCGCTCTGGGCTGCACGAGATTCCCCCCACGGTTCCCTGGAGAGATCCTCTCAATTCGGCGTGAGACTTGTGTAAGAGCAGGATTCTTTCATCCCTGATTTGCACTGTGCACTTTCAACAGAGAAAATAATCTTTCAAGTAAATTACCTCTCCCAAAACGTGGAAATTGTGCGAGGTGTTTAACACCTGTGTCAGCTCCATCTGCCTTTGCTGAGCACATTAAAAGCAACCCTTGCAAGCAGTCTCAGCACTTCCTTCAGAGATCAGAGCTTTTGAAGAGGGATTTGCCAAGTGATGGGAGCCTTCAAAGAGCCAGCAAAGGACAGATCTGCAGCCTCAGGCAGGATCCAGGTGTGCTTTCTTCTGTGTGCAGACCAGCCTGGGAACCCCAGTGTTTCCCAGATGGGAGCTGAGAACTCAGCCATCAAGTCTGGATGTTTATTTAATGAATTAATGCCAGCACATAACACTTCCTGTGGGTGTGGATTGATAAGGAACTGTAGTCCTTTGGTCTGACAAAGTGAGTGATGTGTGTAGATGGGATTGTGTGGGAGGGATGAGACAGGAGCTCTCTTCAGGCAGTGTTTTCAGAGCTGAGCACAAGTGTTTGCCCTCCAAAGTAAACAAGCCCCAGCTATCCTGTTTTCTTCGTCTCTGGAGTCTAGTTTGCATTAATCCCATTCTTTGTACCTTTATAACATCCTAAAGGCTGCCCGAACCAAGAGTTTTATTTGTTCAGACACCAGCAGCAAGGGAAGGATGCTTTGAACATCCTGCTTTGAACAGTGGACAGCCTCCTTTTTCTTCATGCAGCCTCCTGATGCTCAGAGAGAGAAAAATCCTCTTGAGGACCCTTCAGGAGTGTGGCCACACCTCTCAGTTTTCTCAGTCCTTGGAGCAGCAGGCATTCAAGATGCCTGACTTAAAACATTTGAGTATTAGCATTTCAGCCATGTTTCTTGAAAGCAAACTGAACAAACCCTCTATATATTAATATTTGAGAGCCAATGGCAAAGAATAGCAGGGCTTGTTTTGTATTAACGCTCATAGGTTTGGGGTTTTTTAATTAAGTCTGTGTTTTGATTAAGTATTATTAATAAGCTGAAAATTATTTACTTGGTTTTCTAGCAAATAATATGTGTTTCAGCAGGCCTGTTAAATGGGCATTTCATTTAGTATATGACCACAATTCCATTTTTACACCAAACCCTCCAAAGAGTGAAAAATAAGTTTGTTGCAAATCTCCTTATAGAAATATCTAACAGGAAGAATCCCTGCATGTGTCACCTACAAAGGCAGATCCTGGAGATGAGAGAAAGTGATTTAAATTCCAGGTAAGATTGAAAAATGGATGATGAGGCCTCATGAGTGAAATGAAGTAGAATTCTATGTGTGCTGCCTTGAAGAGGGAACAAACACACAGACCAAAAGCTCATTTCAGCCCCCTTTGAAGTCAGGTTGTTCAAAAGCCCACACCTTTTCAGCTTTGGAGAGGACATCAATAAAGCAAGAAAATAAGACTGACACAATTTGTGCCTCAATGTACATGAAAACATCCCTAATCTCTGTGCTCCCTTCCCAGTGATGCCCTCAGGAACATAATGGGTGCCATTTGGAAATAAAACAATTTCATGCTTTATAAATGGATTAATAGCTGAAATTCAAAAAATTAATTGAATACTCCAATAAATAATGTCAATCAGATATCAGGTCTCATGTGAGGAAACAAAGGAGGTATTTGGGCCATTTCAGTTAGGTAGGACCTCAAAGGATCTGGTGGGTTTTATAGTTCTCCTTAATATTATTCTTATTTGCTAAGTGGTAAATGTGTTCTGTTTGTGACTAACTCCCAAAGACATGATCTACCCAAGTTTTTGCATATTTTCATCTCTGATCATATATATATACACATTTGAGTACATAACATTTATATTAGCTTCTTTAAAGAGATATTTAACAGAAAATTTATACTGACAAATCACAGCATAGATCAGTATCTGGCATATAAATGGAACAGTCACAGAAGCCTTTTAAATTGGGAGGCAGGAAATTAAACTTTTCTGCCTGAGACTTTGGTTGATCTTTTTATTCCTCAGATTCAGTTGTTTCAAGTTGATCTAAAAAAAGTCCTCATGTTTCATTACTCAGTAAAAAGTGCATTCATCTCAGAATATTGATCATTCTTTCTATTTAGATAGGAGTAGTTTTCCACCCTGATAGGAGCAAGGCAATATTTTATTGAGCCTGACAAGCTGCAGCATCTGTGATGGGAGGTACCTCTCTTCCCTTGCTTTTCCTGCTCTCCTCAGCTGTAGATTTCCAAGGGCAAATCCAAGCTGGCAGTGGCCAACCTGCTTCTCTGAAGCAAAGATCTTTGCATTATCCTTAATGGTTTTATTTGTTCTTTTTATACCTTGACATCAGGGGACTTTTCTGCCTTTTGTTAATTTGTGATTGATAGGTGTTAATTAATAGAAAAATAAAGGGAATTTTTAAAAAGAGAAAAAAAGGGAAATAATACACCAGGAAGAGTTACTGTTCAGTAAAGCTTCCTGTTACAAGTAGTGAAATATTACAAGAACAAAGAGCAGATAAAATAGAAATTATTTGGTTTGTTATTTACTTTTTTAAACAACAGTAGAGGAACCTGAAAAACATTTTAAATGGTCTGGTCTCCTCTTGGCTGTCTCACTTCTACTGGCAGCAGTGCTGTTCCCTTCATTGAGTATAAGTTTCTGACAGCTTCAGAAGGGAATATTGCTTCTGAAACAGGAGGCACTCCCCTGCTCCCATTCTAACTCTCCTTTGGAGATCAGCCTTCAGGTTGATCTCCAAAGACCTTTCAAGTGAGAAAGCCTGGAAAGAGGGATGGCCCAATCCAGAGCACCACAGTCAAATAATGTTAACTGAGCTTATTTATATGAGGCAGTGAGAGCAAGAGAGAGATTAGTGGCCAGTAAAGATTTCCTTGCTGGTGAAGAAGAACCAACATCCATCCTAATCCCATAGAAAATTCATTATGCGACCACTATAAGAGTTTATATAAATTATCTTCCCTTCTATTACCTACCAAGACTTTGTTATTTGGTAGCTTAAGGAATATCAATATAACTTTAATAGTGGAGTTAACAAGTATCAGTTTTCATTAGCTGTGTATCACTTCAATAGTTTAGTTTCAATTTCAGTCCAACTCAGTTATTAAATACTTAGTTTCTGAAAATGTTTTTTTCATCTTTGTATGCTCTGATAATTTCTCTTCCTTTAATAGTTTTTAAATAAATTTATTCTGATAGGAGCTATTGAAAGTACCCCTGAAATCTTTACACCTAGAACATTTACAACTAGAATAGTACAAATTGGTCTAAGAAAATATTCACATTGATATGAACTGTTTTGAGTTTATTAATTTCAGTGATTGTACAGTGTTGACTTTCTAAAAAGAGTGTTCCATTTTTACTGTAAAGCTTTAGAAATACGTAACTATTCTACAACCCTGTTTTCAAATGTTTCACTCTGGTTTGCAATTAAAAACCCCGAAATTTGTGTGTATGTATGCATATGCATATGTATCTCTCATACATTGGTATGTATATATCTACCACTAAAAGCTGTAAAGGACTGCACCAAGGAATTGCTTTTACCATCTCTCCATCTTACAGTAATGTAAAAGTCTTCAGGTATGGGACAGAGATGTGAAGTTTCTTCTAAGATTAAGTCAGGAGACCAGTCTGTGCAGAGGAACAGCCAGATAAATTTCAAGTGAGAGTGGTTTCTGGTGGAAAAGGGCCAGCACTGTTGCCATGCAAGATCTCATCAGGGGACTGCAGAATAAGAATCTGAGATGTCTTTTATTATTTCCCTGTTCTTTATTTTTCTACAGTCAGTGGATAGAGGTTTACCCTGAGATTTCTTAAATCCTTTCTGTTTTTACACACTGAAGGTTCATTTGCAGAGGACTCAAATGTCATGTGTGGTTGGAATGAAGCTGGCTTCATTAAGTGCTGGAATAATAGAGTGGCTGTTAGGATTGTGAAAGGGGCAGAGGATGCTGAGGTGCAGGGCAGTGATCTGCCTGCAGAGCGCCGGCAGCACCGGGAGTGAGAGCACTGGCTAACAGTGCCACAATCAACATCCTCTCTCCAGCATGTGGGGCAGCGAGCCCAGGCAAAGTCAGATAATAAATCCTGGAAAACTCACTGTCAGATTTGTATACTTAACGCTTTTACACTGAGGATGACACACAAACCAGAGTAAAACTAACTCAAAGTAATGAAAAATTTCCCCCAGTTGCTACAGGGTGACTTGCAATATCTGTGTTCACCTTCTTTATTGAGATGAAAGACATTGGCTGTGTCAGTCAACCTCCAAATAAAACACACTGCAGAGTTCTGCAAGATTCAGGTTTTTAATTGAAGGAAAATCAAAGATCAAAACATGTCTTACATCTGGAAGTCTCATGCTAAACACAGACACCTGTTTTAGGTGCTTGTTCTTCCTTCTGCATTCATTTGAATGGACGTGGAGGGGAAATGGCTGAGGAGGGAAAAAATAATCACTTTTATTTGTCACTACAAAGTAAAGAGGAATTTCTGATAAAATACAACACAGCGTTTCCTATGGGAACATCTGTAGCTACAAAGAAAGATATTTGGCAAACCTGCTATATAAATGTAGTTCAGGAATTAGTTTGGATGAATTGGTATTGTTGGGGTATTTCTCAAGAGAAAAAAATGTTAAAAGATAGAAGTTTCCTCACCAAATTTTTTGAGTGATTTAATGGACATCCACACTTCTGTTTGTCATGTTAAATAAACCATATTGCATAATAAATTGCGGGGCTCAAGGTATTTTAACAAAATATTCTATCCATATTTTCCTAAAGATATCAAATCTTAGGGTTGTTTCCTGAATAGTCTGTGAAAATCTGGTTTTTTAAGTGAAAGAAAATGTCTGAATCTAATAATAAATCTAATAAATATTAAGCGGAAGAAAAAAATATGTACTTAACAGTGAGTAAATAGTTGAAAATACCAGTTTGGAAAGAAAACTGTGATTAGATACATGCTTATTTGCATACTTAGTTCTTATTAGATACACGCTTATTTCCATACTTGAGCAGGTACACAAGAAATTCCAGTTTTTCTAATGGATATTTTTCCTAGACTATCCAACGGAATAGTCATATTGAAGAAATATTGTTTTATAAGGTACACAAATTCTCATTTAAAATCAATAAGCATGAGGCTGCATTATCCTTTCAATTAGTGAGATTATAAGAGCAAGGAAGTGCTTCCCAGCCCTTCAGCAGGAAATACAAACTGCTTCCAGATTCCTCATCAAAACTCCTGTGAGGAAGCAATAACTTGCTTGAGACTTCCATAAGGAGCAGGGAAGTCTCTTTTGGTCCCTTCTCTGGGTAATGTTCTTCTGATACTGAGCTGAGGTTGCAGAAAGAAGGGATTCATTTGCACAGTGCTCATCTCCTTTATTCTGTGACTGTTCACACACAGTCCTTTACAAATGCAGCTGTAGAGGAATGGTTATTTAATTTTCCAAAACAACTCCCTGCACACAGAGCTATAACATCACATCAGCATCTGTACTAGAGACATCCAAGTTCTGATACAGCTCTGATATCTGTGGAACAGCTTCCTCAGCAAGGAGTACAAATTACTCCATCCAACAGCCACTACTGCTGACACTTGGAAGAGTGGTGATGTTCCAGCAGAAAAGCTCATCCAGAGCAAAGCAGTCTGACTGGTTGGGTTTTTCCTTCACTACCAGAATTCTGCAGCTTGCTCAGGGAGACTCTGTGATCACTTTTGAGCAGGGCTGTGCAGGCTGAGGTTCAAACTACAAGATTTATGAGGAGGTTACAGGTGCAGCAGTATTCTTACAGACAAAACACTGCTTTGGTAGATTATGATGATGCTTTGCAGTGTATCACCAGTAAATTTAACTGTGGGAATGTGTATCGATGCCTCCTTTTCCCATATGCAATATATTTTCCTTCCATTCTGCCTTAATTACTATTTCCACACTGTATCTATTGGCACTGCAGAGACAGAGTGTATTGATTTTACAGACGGGGGAAAAGATGTCATGTGAAGGAGCCGCTGAAGGATAAATGTAGAACACTAAACACAAAGAGAGTATAGAAAAAGAACCCCTGGTGCATAATATTAATATTTTAGAGCTTTATTTAAAGTTTTCTGAAGAGGTTGTGGAGATATTGGATACCTATCTGCAATCTACGCACCTTCACTTAGTGGTCAGGAATATCAAACCCTTTCCCAGAGATGTTTTAATAATTTCCAGGGAAGCAATGATTAGATTGAGGAAAGCCAACACATGACAAATATGTCCTAATGTGGAGTCTATTACTGAGGTAGAATACATCATGCTACAAGATACAGCAATTCACATGACTGAATGGATTTGATTAGTCAGTGTTTGTGCTTTGCTTTTGTTTATTTCCTAAAGCTCTTCCCCAAAATGAATATGCTGATGGACTGTACTGTAGCACAAAGCCAATTTCAAGTGCATATCTGTAGATTCCCACAAAAGCAGACTTTTATCATAAAACCACGTATTCACAGCAGAAACAGATTTCTGTTCATTGTATTAGAAAACAGAAAGGCACCAGATAACCCAGTGGAGCAATGCCATCCTTCACACTGAATATCTGCGTACTGAATTACACACTTGAGATCTACACCAGGACATTTTTAGCAGTGATTTCTTCTGTTCCTGGTGGTGTAGGGATAATTTAAATAAATAAATAAATAAATCAGAAGTGTTTATAGACAATGAGAAAAAGAGCTCAAAAAGTCAGCTCTATAACTTTTTTTCCTATACCACTTAATCAGCTTTGCAGGTAGCTCAGCTACTGAAATTTGAGACATAGATTTATTAGAAGAAATCAAAAGGAAGCAGCAGTTATAGCTACAGCAATGCCCCAAGGTATCTCCTTTCCTTCTTTTAAACTAACATGCCTTAATTGCAGATGTCTGTGGATGAGGACTGACATTAGGAAAACGATTAGGACAATAAATGAGTTTCTAAAGTAACAGATAAAAGCTCATTCAATATCTTTAAAGATCCAATTTCTGAGACAACTATGTTATATCCCAGAGTGGGAGAGGAGAAAGGGTCTCTTCTGACCTGTGAATTGCCTTCATGCAAAACTCACCAGTCCTGGGCAGAATGACTCAACTGCCTAAAATGCTTATTTTTTCGAATTTACATATGTAAATACACAATACCTTTCTTTGAAAAATTGCAAATATATGTAACTTTTTTCAATATGATATGAAATCCACTGCCAACCAGTTCCAAATTATTATCCTTTTTAGGTTTCCTTGTTGCAGTGGCACTGTTCCTTAGGTCCTGACTCAAAGTATAATGAAACAGTCATTCAGAACCTTCCAATTAACTCCCTGTTTGTAAGCAGTGCAGTGCTTTCTCTCAATACTATAAAAGTATGTTCAAAATACATAATAAAAATATTTTTTTGTCTCAAAAGATATTAAAAAAATATCAAAAATATTGGAATCAACAGAGAAATGCCAAACCTTGTAAATTTTTAAAAAGCTCTTCCAGAAATATTTTTTTAGCGATTAAGAGAAAAATGTGGGATTTTTTTTAAATTCAAAGCAATACCCCTCTCCCCATCCAATTATCATCTATTTTCAGTGCTCTGAACCAGGGCAGTGGGGGCCAGGTTTTGAAGCTGGGCCACAAAGCATTTGGCTGCTTTCAGAACAAGGCAGGAGGGTTCAGCAGGAGACTGGCTGAGTGAATAATGCTAATGCCATTAAGATTCCCTGCATCTTTTGCCTTCTTTAGTGGGGGGGATATAAAAATGCAGAGTTGTCCACTTTGAAAAGCCTGTCTGTGGTCACTTCTCCCTTGGTACTGTAGGGCTGCTATTCTTCCCTAAGGCCAAACAAACCCAGTTCCCTCAGCTTCTCCTCAGGTGGCCAGAGCTAGCCCTTCTGCTGGTTCTCCAATGCATTCACTCCAGTTTATCGAAATACTCCTTGAATTTAAGGGCACAAAGTAGGCCCAGTGTTTTAGATGTGCTCTAATAAATGATGGCTAAGGATGGGGGTGATGGATTCAGAGCATGTTAAGATGCTACAAAAGGCATTGAGAAGTGACTACAGTCACATGCTTTGTGTTTTAAATTTGGATTAAGATGCTTTCTTCAAACAAGTGGTTCTGTCAGACCACATTTGTCAACTGAATAAGTGGTTCAGACCACTCAGGCAGAAGGATTTTTGTCTCATAGCTGCAGTAAGTGGTGCTATTTACAGTGAGCAGAACACTTTCTTTGCTTTTCTTTCCTTCTTCCTGCCTTTGTTGAGGATGTTTGAGTGTGTTCTGAGAGCACTTCCTCAGCAAAGTCCCAGGAAGCAGAAGATGGAAGCCACACAGGCCTTTCTGAGCTCTGAGGGGACACTCTCTGGTGTGCTCTGAGCAGAACCCAAGGGGATGTGCAGAGCTGTTTTCCTGCTGGGGTTCCCTGGGATGTGCAGACTGGGATGTTCAGAGCTGTTTTCCTGCTGGGGTTCCCTGGGATGTGCAGACTGGGATGTTCAGAGCTGTCTTCCTGCTGGGGATCCCCAGGCTGCCGAGAGGCACCAGAGGGACATGCAGGGAGCTCAGCAGAGGCTCGTGGGGAGCATGGGCAGGTCTTCACGGGGCACATGGGGAGCATAGGCTGCCTTGGTGTGTGCAGGCAAGCAGGTGGATGGTCCCATTCCAGGAGTGGCCCCAGGTGACCCAAGGAAGGTTCCAAGAGTTGGAAATTGCAGATTCTCCCAGGTGCATGCCAGGCCTGTATGGACAAAGCTGAAAAATGGGGCATTTTACCAATCACCAAAGTCTGATTCTAAAGACCACATGCTTTCAGACCAAGAACTTTGGTTTCAGTTTTTTCCTGAGCATTCCAGTATAAAGCGCAAAAAATCTGATGTTTTTCATTAGAAGATGCCAAGAGCCTAAGACATATGCTCCATAAGATTGACATGGAGACTGTTTTCAGCTGTTTCATAAAAGCATATTCCAATGCAATGGCCTGTAATCAGCACTAGGACTTCAGGGTGTTTAATTCACTGTGATTTGACTAATACTTTTTAAAGGTAGAGTGGTGTGATAGAGTGATTAGACCAAGCCATCCAGCAGTTTTGGAAAGTCCAGCTTACTCATCTGTAATTTTATCTCATTACAATAGCTTTATAAATTAGAGTTTTTAAATAAATTTCCAACTTGACAGTATTAAAATTTATTTGCCAGTGTATTACATCTTATAATTTTCTTTCCTGGCTTCACTGCTTCATATTGCATTCCATTGCTACAGGAGGATACATGCAATTAAAAACTTGGCTTGCTGTGTTAAGAAGGCAAAGAAGGTGTTTGAAACAACAGCATAACAACTTTACACACCACATTTATTTATTTCATTATTTTGTTGCTTGTGAAATGGCCAGTCATGAAGTACTACCTGCTGCTGAATGACCGGGATGTATTCCAAAGTTTGGAAGTAATTTTTTGCTTCCTTGTAGAATATTTGTTTTTACACTGAGGCCCAGTTCAGATACTGAAAGATGATTTGAAGGAATAGACATGTGTCTGCGTCTCTACACTGAATTGAAATTGGGTGACAATTAAGATGGCCAACAAGTGCTGTTGAAATCTCAGGAACAACTGAGCTGAGATTTTGAGTGCGTAAATTCCCTTCAAAACAACGTTTGATGTGTGTATGTGTTGAAATTTAAGGAAATGCACGTAAGTGAGGGTTCAAGGATGTCACCAAGCTGTCTGCACTTGCCCTATCTTATGTTCCAGAATGTATAAGAAAAAATAAAAGCTACTGAGTACTTTGTGTGGACATCCACAGTTGGACATCTGAATTTTTCTGGAAAGCACTTGACCCCAGTTGCAGGAGCCTTGAATTGCAGAATTTATGAAATGTTGTGTTTCCAGGAAGCATTTTCTTTGAAAAATATAACTGCCTAAAGGAGTAATTACACTGGCTACATAATATCGTTTTTCTGTGTGTGATGCCCCAAAATATTTTTTGTTTGCTCTGTCAAAGTGCTCTTGCTTTAGTTAAACATGAGGATTACTCACTCATTGGGGTGCACTTGGGGCATCCTGCATGATGCAGTTCAGGGTTGCCAAACAGAAATAGTGTGGAACAGTTCTCCACAAAGTGCCAGGTATATATCCTGTAGGTTTGGCCATGCAAGGTCTCTCAAAACCAGGTTTTGTTTTCTGTGAAATGTCAGCTGCATGTAGTATCACATGCTAATGAGCAGGTCAGGGGCTTGGCAAGCTGCTTTTCCATGGAAGGCAGGGCTGCATAATACTGTCGGTAGCTGGTGTTTGTTCAGTAAAATTTTCAGTCTTCCCATTTATTTACTTTCAATTTTGGTTTCAGTTCATTTAACCTTCAGAAAACATTTGTGCTGTCTGCTGCTTACAAAAGGAAGGCTTCCTCCAGCAGCCCCTTGCTGCATTTATCTCTCACTGTGGAGCTACGATGTCTGCAGTAATAAATGTATCTGTTTGAAATAGAAGTGATTAAGTGCTTGTTGAAATGTCTTCTGGAACAAAACATTAGCTTTTGCTTTCAAAGGGCAGATATTGCACCAGATAGCATTTAACCTGGCCAAGGACAAAGTGTTACGTTTAAACATCACTTTCTGCTTGCTTCTGTGAAAAAACAAGGATATCTGCATTCAAGCACTTTCATTTCTTAATACATCAAAACAAGGATCTCTCCAGAACTGAAAGTACCATTGTTGTAACTATTGTTTTGCTTTTCAAACAGCGCACTCATCCTACCAGTTTGCTGTGATTTATTCCTTTAAACTTTTAAATCTGAAAGATACAACAACAATAATTGGGCAGACATTGATATTTGCACACCAGACTTCTGTCTCTAGAGATATGGGTTCATCCAGCTGTATATTTGTGAACTAAAGCTGAATTTGGCCATCCTGCAGTAATCCGTGGTTGTCCAGCTCAGAAATGCGTATGTGATTTGACACTAATGTTGTCATCCTGAAAGTATGTTGTAACTGTGGCTGTTGCTTTTCAAAGCTGGTGGGTATAAGGGAAACCATGAAGATCCTCATTTTCCCATCTGGGAAAAAGCTCAAGGCCAAAAGATGAAGGGTGAGGAAGAGGTGAGTTCCCTGGTCAAACCTGTAGACTGCTGGTCCCTCTGTGTTACACAGAGCACAACCCTGCTCCTTTTAGCACTGTTGAGGTCCTGGCAAGGTTGCACAGAACTTTCTAAGTACTGATGGGGTAAGTTAATAATGACAATCACTGGTAATACCTCACCAATCCAGTGAGTAAGGGCTATATATTTTCTTAATCTGAACCTAATAGGGATCTCCAGTAACTATGCCAGTACATCCTGTGTGTATCTTACATGAAATGCTGTGTTTTCAATAGTAAATAAGAATTACAGTAGATAAGAAATAAGTAGATAACATTAAGAAACTAATATTATGTATTAGCAAATGTGAAAATACAAATCAAATACCAGATTGTCTGATTTTTCTATTTTCTATCCATGTCTTGTTTTCAGAGTGTGTTTTAAGAAGCTTCTATTTATCACATATATTTTGCAAATATGCCAAGAGTATTTATCAACATTGTTTAGGCTTTCATTAATGTTAGAGATGTAGAAATTGCAGTAACATTATCTGCTACAAGTGAAATTTGGAAACAACGCAATTTAAAAACCATGTGGGATTTAAAAATCAGTCACTATAAGAGCTACCTAATACTTTGCTGTGTCTCCCAGATCTGTGACAAGGAATGGCACTACTACGTGGTCAATGTGGAGTTCCCTGTGGTGACGCTGTACATGGACGGGACAACGTATGAGCCGTACCTGGTGACCAACGACTGGCCCATCCACCCCTCTCACATCGCCATGCAGCTCACAGTGGGGGCTTGCTGGCAAGGTAAAATCACACCAGCTGACAGACAACACAATCAGGAGTTCAGCCCAAGAAAGAATCTTACTTGTCTCGCTGATTGCATAGGAAATAATCTTCTAAAAGATTGATGGTATAAAATGAGGAGTAAATCCAGAGTTGTTAATGAATCACGTCCAAGGATAAAATGGACAGGACATTAACAGGCTTTGCATTTTCATCACCTGAAGAAGTATTGGCTACAGTTTGTCTATTCGGTGTGAAAGATTGTCTTCTTTATCTTTTGTCTTCGCTTCTTTTAATTGTTTCCCTTGTTCTCTGGCCTTAAACAAACTATCTAGATATTAAAGAACTCCAGCTATCTCTTTTTAGACCCTGCCTCAGATTTCTTTTACAACTTATGGCCCAGGCCTGTACTCTTCACATTGGATGTATCTCACCAGCAATTTCAGTAATTTACTTGATTCACCCTGTTATACACCAGTGGTAAAAGTGAGAGGAAAATAAATCCAAAAGTCCAAACCCCTGAGCCATATCTCTATGGGCATTTTCTTAAATATTACCTTTCTCTGTTTTCTACCCTTTATAATCCCATACTTCTCATTTTTTTACCTGGTCCCTACACCATTTTGTTCTCTGCACCTGAAGTGCTCCTCTTTCTCTGCTTGTCTCTTTTATATAAAGTTGTTTCCATTACCTCTCCATGTTGATTTTTTGTTTACATTGTCTTTTTTCCACTAAAAGTATGAAGTGAGGGAAACTATAATTAGAAAAAAATGCTTTAACACTGATAGTGTTTCTTCCCCACTCTTGCATGTGGTCTCACTTTCTCCATTATCACCTTGTTTGCCAATATGTTCTCTGCTTATTTGCAAAAAATTTGGACATCTTATGCATGGCAGGGCTGTTCAGTGTAAACAGTACTCGAAGCAAATCCAGCTGTTAGATTATAGTGGAGTCTTTACTTTGATGACAACATGCAGAATGAAGCCGCACTAACCCTAAAAACAAAATTTGGTAAGTTTACACTCTTGGTAATTATTGGAGGTGTGATAAACTAGTCGGCATTGCACTAATTCCATGTACTTGGAAAAGTATAGACTGTTTCTTGTCTAACTGGTGTTTGCATGGGTTGATTTTTTGTTATGCAGTATTGGTGCAGTACTTTTAGATCAAAGTTCCAGAGTTAGCAAATGCAAATGTCATTTGTAAATTTAGTTCTTTCCAGACATGAGCAAATGCCATTGAGGCTGTGAATAATCATGAAGTGCTGCCTTTTGAAAAATCACCATCTCTCTGTAGCTGTGCTAAAAAAAAATTATTTTAATCCCTTACTTCATATTTATACGAGGTTCTTTATAGGTCAGCGTAAATGTTCTGGTGCATTATTTGTATTACTTCTGCTCCTTATCTTCTTTCTCTCACACCGTGTTTTTGTTACTCTCTAAAAGCAGTCTATAGTGTTTTGACAGGTTTTTCCTAAAAGTCTTGGTATTGCTGGGAATCCACTCCCCTCAGCCCTCACCTGAAAGGATGTTAATCATGCTGCAGGTGCCACATCTGGGGGCCTGTGCAGCAGTTTGGGTATCTGTGGAAGAAGCTGTGCCTAAGCAAAAGCTGTGCCAGCTTTGCCACAGCCCTGTGCCCCCAAGGGGTTCACCTGCCCCCAAGGCAGCTGAGACCAACAACAATAATCTTGTTGCCTTTGCACCTCTGTCTCCTTGCCTCAAATTGGGAAGAGAAGGAATTAAGCCAAAACTGCTCACACAGGCTTGCAATACATTCAGATCACGGACTATATTTTATATTTAAGCTGTTAAATAAAATGTTGCAATTGTTTTCAAACATTTGTACTTTCGCCTGGGATAATTTTTTTCCTTAATCAATAACCATTAATAACTTAGGATAAGATTCTTCTTCCTTTTTGATGAAAACCTGATTTAAACTACTGAAATCGTACCTATAGCTGCCATTAATATTTACTGAAATAGTATGTTATTGCTCTTTTAATAGTAAGAGAATTGGAGCTTCTCAAAAGTAGAAACAAATTTTCCACCTCATGAAAATGCTAAGATTTAGTAATACAGTGTGCTAAAGAGTCTGATAAACTATCATGTGTCAGACAAAAAGATAAACTTTTAATGGTTGTGTGAAACAAGATTTCAAGATACCACTTTTGACAAAGCTTATCATTTAGTACATTTGTTTTGATCACCTGAAACTATTTTAAATGAATGGTGTGGAAAGTCACTTTGTTAATAAGATTCAGTGCTGTATTTCAGTCTGTGAAATAGTAATTGATCAACATAGAAAACCAATCTATTCTAATAAAAACACTAATTTTCAAAGTTTGTATATTTCAAGAAAAAAGGGGCTATATCAAGTAAATATTTTAACTCTGTATGCTTTCTGTGAAATTGTTAAGAAGTCTGCTTAGGCTAATACATTTTAGCCAGTAACAATAGTCTGAAGGTCTACATTTGCAAAGCATTATAAAGCTCTTTTACAACATTCTGTGATTTATTTCAGTAAAATATACAGTGATTTTGGTGTCATAAGCCATTCAGGAGTGGCCTTGTTAAGAGGATATGAAGAGTTTCCAGCTCTGGTTTGCTAAGAGTACTTCCTTTCTTTTCATCAAAGCACTGGCAGAAAGGAACACTGCTCTAACCTCTTCCTGCAGAAAGGGCAAGACCTTCTTTTCTGTCTTTACTAAGCCACTTTACAGTTCTGAGTACACTGCATCCGTTTGTCAAAGTCAAATTATTTGAAAAATAATCTGAGTCTCAACTCAGATGAATAAATGAATCAGAAGAAATAACATTCCTTTTTTCTTCCCACACTGACTCTGATTTGCTGACAGCCAAAAGTCATTGTGGCTGTGGGGCAGCTGAAGGACTGGCAGGGAGCAGGAAGAGTATATAGAGTATTTAGAGAACAGTGAAAACTCAAGAACAAGAATTGCAATTTGTTCTGTTAGCACTAATAGGAAAATCTAGGAATGCTATGAGGGATTTACCCCCTTGTAGATGAAAATGTTCAGTTCCGGTCTGGAAACTGGGAATTGTTCTGCTGCTTTTTTAGGAGCCTGATTGTCCTCTCTGATACAAGTGACTCTTTGAACCCTGATCTTTCCATCACATACACTGCTCCTCATCCTGGGGTTCTGTAGCAAGAACCATGCCCGCACCTCCTCCTTGTCTTTCTCAGAGTAATATCCTGCAGGAATCTTGGATGTGGAAAATTCTTTTCTTTAAGATTATTATTGCTTATTATTAATATTTCAATGCCTGAGTAACTGTTTTCAGACTTTTATAGCCTTGTTTATAGCATCCTTTATGAAAAGTTAGGTTGTTTTTTATTTCTACCTTCAGCTGCTCAAGTGAAATATAGGAAGAGTTTAAAATCAGTGCTGTTCTCCTGACATAACATGAAAACAAACCAAATGTGCAATTCCTCAAGCTTATGTGACAAATTCAGACTTCAGCCTATGATGTGGTCACTATGCCTTGGTTTGTCTGCAGCATAAGCAAATCTCTCCTACATCTTTACCCTTTCCCTGGCAGTGTAAAAATCTTGCCTGATGTGTTTGTTCCTGATTTTATGCAAAATTTCTTTAAATAATGTGAGTTGAGTGCTAGGACTCTCCAAAAAGGAGGGAAACTTAGCCTTTTCTTGAAGGGCAGATTCTTAGAGACAAGCAGGGAGTGAAGATGATTGAAAGAGTAGAAAGCCAGCCTTTAAAAGTGGTAGAAGGGACCCTTCCCAGGGTCTGTCAGGCACTGGGTCAAGTTTACTGCAGCCCAGGAAATGGCCCAATTATTTAAAACCAAGCCTGGGGAATAGTTCCCAGCTCTAATAACACTCTGTGCATGAGGAAAGTTGCATGATTTGTTCTGGCATAATCAATAGAAATTTTATCTACTAAAAATTAGGTATACTGTATGTTACTGTGGCATAATTTTCCTTTTTTAATCTAAAAACCTTTCTTCAGGGATCTTATTAAAAGCAAGATCTAAGCACAGCTGCCTCATTGATTTAAGGGTCCTTTACAATGGTTAGCCTAAAGTGAATTCTTTTCTGTGCAGTTGATGTTCAGTACTGCAATACTTGAGTGGGAGTGGTTTATTTGAGGGTGGGAGTTTAAGCATTATCTTTAGGCTAGTGTTGATGTTGGTCTGGTTACATGTGACCCAGGAGCAGTGACAGGTAGCACCTAAAGCCAGCAAAGTGCCAGCCTTCATGCATGGCAAGGCCCAACTTACTCCTTAGCTGAGGTTTTAGTGACGTGAAGCCTGGGAAAAGGTAATGCTGACCACAGAGCTAAGCAAACTGGGCTCTTAGTGAGGACAGAATCAAGCACCTGGTACAGCTGTTCCTGGAATTAGCCCTTTCTGTACCCTGGTGAAGTCTGACAGCTTTCTCTGCAGGTACATTGGGTTAATTATATAACTTAATATCTTTAAAATTTTGTTCATATCACTGGTCTCACTGATGATTGTCAAGGGTGTGATTTTTATGTAGGTCAGGTTATTTAAGGCCAAAGTGCTGCTCTGTCTCTAATGGTGAAAGAAATTTTCAGGCAGAATTACTCTCTCAGGGTATCTAAAGGACGAAATTGACTTGCTTGCACATTTGTCTCCTAGAGCAAAAGAGACACCAAAGAGAACAGGAGGGAAGTGGCCCTGTGTCTGAACTGCTTCTTCCCTGAACGGGTATTAAAGCAGACATGGTCCATTGGGATAGGAGAGAATTCCTCAAGCCTCAGCTTTGGTTCTCATTACTACTCTTTTTCTTCTTTAGCATAAAAATACTTTTAGATTTTACCTTAAGAGCCTCAAGATCTTTTCAAATAATAAAGAGGTTGCAGCAAGGCGGGAGAATCACTCGTAACTCTGTGGGGACAAAGTGCAGTAGATGATTTTTCCTTGGGTCACTTTAAGAAATCTGCATCACAGCACAGAGAGAATCAGAATTCATGATCTTCTGTTCTTATTCTGCCTTTTAGGTTTTAACATCCTGTTTCCTTCTCCTGAGCAATGCAAACAAATTGTTAGCTTGTCCTGAGCTGCACTTTACAAGAGCTTACCCCAGTTCTCCTCTGAGTTTATTATTTCTGATTCAGTTTATCTGAGGACATAGCAAATGGACCCTTTTACAGAGTGAGAAACTTCTTCCATTAAACCAAGGTTTATAGGCTCCCACTCTGATCCCTTTATTGCTATACATTCAGGGGCAAAAACAGACAGGTGAAGGGAGCAAGTTACATGATTTGGTAGTCATAATTTTTTGTACCACAGGCAGAAAACAGACTTTCTCATGGTTTCTCTGAAAACATAAGGTCTCGAGTTCATAACAAGGCAGTTTGGGAGGGAAGGAGTTTGTGTATGGCTCCTAAAACTCTGTCAGGAAAGTGGTGACACATGTGAATGACTTGTCACAAGGCTATGCTATAGTTTACCATGGCTGGCACTAACAGTGCCCACTGCCACCCCTTCAGCAGTGCTGGAGCCTCACAGTACAATTCTGCTGGATGCTGCATAGAGAGGGTCTTTAGGAGAAGCCTGTCAACAGCTACTTTATTATCATGGATACAGCAGAAGGCTATTGTAGTTCCTGTTTTCGAAGGAGTTGCTGTTTGCTATTCTATTTTTCTTTTGCAAAAAAAAATTTCCTTTTTTTTCTCCTGTCATTTTCCTCTTTCCTTAACCTATGTTGGAGAGATCAGGGTTTTCCATAAAGCCCTTCTGTGGAATAACCTTATTATCTTCACATGCCAGCCCTCTGGTGACACAGTGCAGCCAGAGAACTGACTGATGATTCGAGGGAAGAAGCACTGTAAAAGTTAAAAGTTGCAGAGGAGTCAGACAAAGGAGAACCAGTGTGGGCAGTGTAGCAGCAGCCTGTATCACTCAACCTTAGACTTCCTCCAGAAATAAAGATATTCAACAGATAAAGATTCCCCCTGCTGTGCATCCAACACCACTGGATCGTGCCAAGGGGGCTGACATAGCCTGCACAGATCTGACACCTCAGAGGAGTGGTATAAACACACCTTAGTGCAAGAGCACCAGGACAGATCTCAGCACAGTGTGATGCTGAGTGTCTGTGTCCCAATGCCTCCAGTGCTCTTGCTGCATTGTCCTTCTCATCAAGAGAAAGATGGGGCAGATTTCAGTGCACTTCACAGACCTTTGCTGATTTTCAGCTGTAATAGAAACAAAAACACATGTGGAAGTTTAGGAGGGTGCTTTCTTGGAGAGCTGAATTTACATTCAAATCTGTCACCCTAGATATACGTCCTGTTTTTAACTGAATTTTTGCAGGGAGCACTACTTACCAGCACAAAAATATTTTTTGGAGAATAGGGATATGGGTTTTTTGAGAGATATTTATCTGTTGGCTGAATTGTGGAAAATTGTAAAGTGTTTTTATTATCCTGAGAAAAATCATCTTCAATAGTTATACCCACTTCGGGTTTAAGGATGTATTGCACAGAGATAGTTTGGCATTAGGGCACTTAAGAGCAGGGAGCTCTTAGTGTTCTCTGAACTTGTTGTACTTCAGATACAGCTTTAAAGCCCAAAGCTGTTTGAGTGAGGTTGTTGAGTTATGATATCTACCCAGAGCAGGGAAAGACTTAACATGGACCATGTTTGATGACAAAATTCTGATTAATTTTTATCTGAGTGATATAAAAAACCTCACTAAAACTTTTCTGTGCTTAGAAGCTCTGGGAGTATAAAATGTTATGTCACTAATTGAAGCTACTCCTGAAATCTGTGTTGTTTCATCCTGTTTAACAGCCAATCTACTTGTCAGGGAATTAAACCCAGCTCCCTAAGCCATAAGCCAGCTCCTGCCATAATAAAAAAATGGGATAAATTTGGAGGCTTGGATCTGAGGACTTCAGAGCCAGAATGTCTCATGCCTGCTCCCAGATTTATGAAATCTTTATGTTGGAACCCTGAATAATCAATTGTTCTTTAATTATCTGGCTCAGTATAACTAGAGTCTAGAATATCTTAAAAGAATTGCATCTCAGTTGGAAAGTCTCTTGATTTCACCATTTCCCATGAAAATCTCATTCTGCTTTGAATGCCTTTATAATTACTTGCTCATTATTAGGATAGCACAAAAAGCCTGCAAAATCTGTGAGCTCAATAAAGTCACTTGTTTTGATGTGCCTTATTGTTCTTTGGAGATTGGTAAGGAATGCAAACAGCACTTTACATCTGTGTAGTCAAACCAACAACTATAAAATTCAATGCTAATCAAATTCTGTCATACTTTATATCAACTCAATGCAAAATGAAAAACAAGTGTCATGGAAATAGGCTCTGCTTCTTTAATGAATGCATTTTAACCCCATTAAGTCCAAACCCCAGGACTCTTCAGTTTCCCCTGGACTCTCCAATGCTATATCTAATAGATTTACCTAGCAGAACCTCTCAGAGGTGATTGCTACGTAACACTTCTTAACCCCTCTAAATTGTTTTTCATCTGGCAGTCTTCAACTGTTTATAACAAAACATTTATTTTTCTCCATGTGTGTAAGGTGTCACCCCCCACTGAGGTGTCCCCAATACAGACAGACATCTGCAACATACTCAGCTAGTAGGTTGCTCTTCTCCATTTGATCTGGTGTGTTTGAATAGACACAGGCAGCAGCTGTAACTGTGCCTGTGCCTATTTAGGTCTGTGCCAAGCACTGATACTGTAAAGTCTTGCTTTCATTGGCAGCCTGATGGCTCCCCACTGAGGGTTCTGTGGGGTCTCCTGCACGTCCTGCTGGGTGAATCAGTCCCTGGCTGTGCTCCCAGCTGGGCTTGCTGTGAGCTTAGCCCCAGATGTGAATGGCACAGGAGGGAACCAACACTCACAAGGGCTCAGAGGCTTGTAGGCTTCTTGTGGGCCAGTGTAGGAGATGCCTCTAAGCTGCAGCTAATATATTGGGACACTACTCCTCAGCATACCCTCATAGCTCTAGTTATCTAGATAATTCCAGCAGCAAAAGAGATCAGAAGCAGCACAGAAGAATTTCAGTCCAGAAAGAAGTTATTTTAGCAAGTGAAAGATGTGATGCATGCTACTTCAACAATGACTAAGGAGTGAACAGCATTATAGTGAATGATTATGGATGTCATAGTTCCTCTGGATGCCTTGACAGTCTGTTGATGCCATCTTCCCTTTACAAGGGTTGAACTAATGCCAAAAGCCACCATCCATCCTCCTGTACCTGCCAGACTTTGGGAGTGTTAGTGCATGCTGGGTCAGGTGTGAAAAGAAATGCACAATTTTATCAACAAGATCTGAACAACCCTGTGGCCTGTGTTCCCTCACAACTGTGACAGCAACCACAACATTTACATTTAACGAAGAGAAAAAAATCAGTAGCTTCAAAATTTTTTCATGGAAGGAATTGCAGTAAGAATAGGTGGTGACTAAACTATAGTTTCAGTCTTTTCTGTGTTACTGACATTACCTTAATTCCAGACAGCAGGGAATGTTCTGTTTTCCTCTCTGGGCCCTATCATTCATCAGCCTTAACTAGCTGACTGTTCCCCAAGAATTAGCACTCACAGCCTATTAATCCATAGCAATCAATAAAAATACTGCTGAGTGAAGTACAAGATACAACAGAGCTGAGGACTAGGTTTTCTCATTCTCTCAGAACTTACCAACAGGTTCTTGGAGATCAGCTTTATCTGGGCAGTATTTCACTTGTAGGAAAGGGCAAAAAGACCCTGACAGCAAAGAAGTCCCATGAACCTTGCTGAGGCAATCCAGATTAACTGGATATGCTGAGCTCTGGAGAAAAACTGGAGATGCTGTGTTCCAGAACTATTTCAAATTTTCATATACTTGGACTACCTCAAGACCATTGTCACTGGAGCTCCACTTTCTTCTCTGTGTAATCTGTTTAGGTCTTCTTCATTATCCCAAAAATGTTGTTGCTTGGCTCAGTTTGGTGTCAGAACCTAGAGCTCAAAGTGCTCTAAAGCAGTAAGGACTGTTGGGAGCAGCTCATGTCTTTTCTCAGTTGTTTCTTAACAGGTGGTAACGTCAGTGCTAAGTCAAATCCAGGCAGTGGAATTGAGCATCCTCCTGTCCAGCGAAGCCATTGACTCTGAGCTGGTGTCAGCTGCATGGGGAGCATGAAATGAATCGTGCTCAGGGTCAAAGAATCTCTATTAGAAAAATCAGTATTTTGAAGAATTTGGAAAATATTTTGTAAAATGTTACTATCAGCATTAGGTACAGTCATCCATTGGGCTTAAACATGCAATGGAATTATCATGTTCATTCTGGATTAAATATATTTATACTCATCTAGTCTTGGGAGCTCAGAATTTTAGAGGGACTAGGATTTGGAGGTTGGCCATCTGGGGCTAAATTTCCACCCACTGAGAAGCTGAAGTCAAATACTCAAGGAATATCAGATTGCAGAAGCAGAAGGAAACACAGCTTTCAAACAGTAGAACAAAGTATGAATAAAACATTCTATCAAAGCTAGAAAGCAGGATTGTAGGAAACTGGCTTTAGGCCATTCCTTTAATTTTAGTGAGAATTCTGGTTTTTACTTCCCGGTTTTATTGCATTTGATTTTTTCCATTTGCAATCTAATAATTACTGGCGGTGTGAACATCAGCAGCTAGCATACCCTACTGAGCTGAGCAGATTCTGAAATGCTGAGACAGAAGAATATCAAAATGACCGTATGCTGCAATTACAAGCAACTGTAAGAAGAGTCAAATATAATGACGTCTGTTCACCTTCAAATTCAGAATTGGCAGGTATATAATTTTGTCTTTAGCACTGGTAGAAGTTGCTTATGGAAGGCTTATTTAGCAATCTGGTATAAGATAGTATTCTCTCTTGAAGTGTACTTGCTTTTTCATGTGATTAAAAGCTAGTGTTCTCACTGGCCTGGATGAACAGGCACAACCTGTTTTACACATACAGTGACAAGAACACTACATTAGAGTTAGTACTTCAGCAAGATAAGTTCCAGGAAGAGCAACAGAGATGTTCACAGTCTACAGTGTTAGGTGGAAGAGTAAAGAAAAGTCCTTGTTTAGCCTGGAAAAGGAAAATGATACATCTGTATTTTGACAGCTCATGTTTCCTGTTGGGAATAAATGTCCACGTCAAGGATCAGTGGTTGATGGAGGGGACTGCTTGGGGAGCCTCTGTATTCAGAAGAGTTTAGAAAGCTCAGGCAATATTCTCAAGAGTAGATAAGGTACAGCTGTATTTGTCTTGGGGCTAGGGACAGAGCGTCTCATCCCTCCATGTCCCTGCAGACTCTGCTCTCAGTTGTTCACATGCATTGTCCCAGCCTGGATCACCATGTCATTGCCATGGCCATGGTTCTGCAGATTTTCTCTACTCACACAGTATGACACTGGTGTCTCCCAGCTATTTTTCACTCACATGTTCTTGAAATACTTGGGGATTTTTTTTTGTTTATATAACAGTTGATAGCCTGTTCCAAGCAAAGACTGCATCACCACCTTTACAGTCCAGTCTCGATCTCTGCACCTGCACAAACACCATTCTTATTCCTGTGAAGAGGGTGTATAAGCCTTGTTCTTTAAATGCTCAATGTTTTTGTATCGCCTGTATTTTCAGAGTATTTTAAAAGCTTATTCCTGGAAACACTCATATTCCCTTCCATGCTTTTATGTTGGTGGCTGGACAGATGACTTTAAACAAGAATTATACATCTCCAAAATGGTAATACCTCCTCGTGCACCAGTATTTGCAAAAAGAGTAGCTTGGGCACAGTGCATACTCTGCATATTTAATTATTTATGGGCAAATACTGTATCACTGCTAATGAGTTAGCAATGTAATTATAAGTGCTTTGTCAAGAATACTAGAGAAGAACTAGTCCAAAGTGGAAGAACAACCAATATCTGTTCATGGATGCTTTGGTTCATTCTGCTTGTTTCTGTCAGGCAAAGCCACAGCACTGAGTTCTTTGTTCTGGCTTCTTGTCTGGTCTTTTATATACATTTTAATGAGTGTATTTCACATTTAAATACATTCACTGATCTGAGCCTGCTTCTTATTTTGCATCTCCTCAGAACTATTAAGACCTACTGGCAGACTTACTAAGGTTTCTAAATTTCAAAGCTCCAGGATTAGTTGTTGGTGTTTTAGCCTTGGAACTTGCTGTCTTCACAATTCAGTAGTGATATGAGAATGTGAAGCTTCAAACAAAATGTGATTCCTTCTGCTTCTGTAAGCTCTTAAATGGTTTTCTCTCTTTGTCTCCTTTTTAAGGAGATGTTTTCCTTTTTTTTTTTTTTTATTTGGCATACCTTTTTCTGTGCAATTACATTACTGCTGTATATGTACTTTTAAAGAAAATGTAAGCAAATAAATATAACAGTATTTTGGCTGAAAAGCCAATGTCCCCATAATGCACCATCAATTTACCAAATAATTACCAAATAGTTTCTTGGTAAGTATCAGAAAGGCTGAAGTTTAGCTGCTGTATATGTGAAAGTTTCTAGGAAATCTCAACAAAGTTCTGCCCAGAGAAAATTTTCTGTATAATTGACAAATGAATGAGAGTGGACAAGAATAATGTCCCCTTGGGAACCTTCCTTTGGGGTAAGAAAAAGAGGCAGTTTATGCTGAAATGTTTTAAAAAAAAAAGAAAAAGAACAAAATCTGCCTACTTCTCTGAAGAAACAGTCTGCTTGGACAGCTCTTTTCTGTCAGTACACCAGTGTGTATTTTCTTCACTATATAAAATAGCTCGAGTCTTCTTCAAAATGCGCATCCTGCAGAGACTGGAAGTAGGGGTTTTCAGTCTTTAAGGTAACAACGCACCTCAAGAAAATCTGCCACTTCATCCCTATTGTGGTGGTTTCACGTTCACTGATTTTTGTTTACTAACTAGGAGATTGGATTTGGGGAGAAAAAGGTGAAACAGGCTCAACTGAAAAGTAAAACAGACAGATCTTATCAACATACACTAAGAAAAGGAAAAAAATGAGACATTCAAACACCCTCTCCTTTACTACAAACTGTTCGCTTTTCCACTCAACATAGAGAAAACTATGATTTTCAGTTAGTTGCAACCATTTAAACACAATCTTGCATCACTTTGGGAGAGGAGTCTCTCTAGTATTTATGGAGATACACGCCACAAAAAAAGGTCTGGTGGCTCTCAGTGTTACAAATCTGCAACCGACCAGAATTTTGCACATTCTGTGCAGTCCCACCCATTTAACAGTTTCCCAAGCTGCCTATGAGCTTCCACATATTTGGGGTACTGTTTTAAGAATGCTTTTCTAGTGTAAAGCAAGGATTCTCTTCTTCTATCTCTAAAATCGTCTCTATCTCAAAAGAAATAGAGATCTCCTTTTATGCCCAGCAGCTGGGGCATCAAAATCACTTCTTTTCTAGAATCATCTTCATCTCAAATGCTGAGACCTCCTTATTTATCCCTGGAGCTGGGAACATACTCTATTCAAAATTCTCAATTAAATTTCATGTATATCAGTACACACAACCCTTTGGCTATAATTTGCATTCCCCCAAACAGCATTATGATATTACAAGAAATATAATATCTTCTCCATAGTTCACATCCAGAGAAGTCCGGTCAGAAGTGTCCACTTCTTCCATCCATTCTTCCAATAGTCTTTATCAGCTCTTTTGCTGACTTTGTCCCATACTGTCTCTCTATATTTTAAATCACTCTGTCTTCCATGGAGGAGGGAAAAGGGTTAATGTCTTTGCCCAGAGTCTTTTTTTCTCCTCTCCAGCTGACTCCCAGGACTTCAAGGCCCCAGGTGATGGTGGGGGGGAAGCATACTCAGGAACACTGTTGGATGACCCTCCCCCACCCCTGGTCAGACCCAAAGCTACTCAAACTTGGATCAGCTCCCTGGAGCTCTGGAGAAAGATTCTCAAGATTCTCTCCTCCCTCGGACCTGAGGCTCCGGCAGCCAGGCTCCGAGCACGGCCGCCGCGGCCCCTGGCGCGGGGCCAGCACTGCCGATCTGCAATCCTCCTCCTTCTCTCCCCAAGGGAGGAGCCGGGGGAGAGGATCTGCAATCCTCCTCCTCCCCCCATGGGAGGGGCCGGGGGAGAGGATGTGCAAATCCTCCTTCTCCCCCCATGGGAGGGGCCGGGGGAGAGGATGTGCAAATCCTCCTTCTCCCCCCATGGGAGGAGCCGGGGGAGAGGATCTGCAATCCTCCTCCTCCCCCCATGGGAGGGGCCGGGGGAGAGGATGTGCAAATCCTCCTTCTCTCCCCATGGGAGGAGCCGGGGCAGAGAGGGGACGCTGCTGGCCTGGGCAGCTCTCCCACAGGCAGCGGCCCCCCCACCCCGTGGCCTGGCCGGGCCTGGCCCCGAGGGCCCAGACCAAACTTCCCACTTACGAGGTGATGTTAGCTCCTTGCCAGCCGGAAAAAAGACTAAGTCACTTGGGACCTTTGATTTAAGCCGGGGTCTCCAGAGACGTGTACAACACTCCTATTTGTCAGCCAAGCTGTCAATCCATGCTATAACTTTCTTAGGAAAAAAAATCCCTTCACATTCATGCTAAACCACCACACCTATCCAGCTCCAATCCACACACAAGTTAAAGTTAAAACTCGAGCTATTTTGCCTGGCAAAAACAAGTTGTTTGACACTAAAGCTATAAACACTGTACAGATGAGTTATCTACCAACTACAACACCTTATCAACAGTTTATCAACTGCTAATCCAATAAGTCTGCCTGGCTCACTGCTGTGTGGCTCCCTTGGTCCTCCCAGGCTCAAGGTAGGCAGTAATTCACATGCACTTCGAGAGATAACACTGTAGAAAAGACAAGCTCTAAAAATTCTCGTAAAGGAGGATGACTAAATCACTAACTGTCCCAAGAGTAATTGAGATGCCATGATCACTGGAGCAGGCAGTCTATAATCATGTTTTATTGACAAGTCCTAAAGATCAGTCTTCCTTGGGAGCCACATGGAGTGAAACCCAACCGAGTGTGTCTGCAGGGCTTGGTGCAACACAAAGTGACAGGACCAGACCTGGCACCAAATGATGCACCTTGGGTCAGGAACACCACTCCTAGCCTCTTAGAGAGGGGCTGTGCAGAGGTCTCTGCTCACTGCTGGAATTCCGAGCGTATCCTCTGACACAGCCCAGGGAGTGTGGCAGTTTGTGCACACAGAGCCACCACTCTCAGCTCACCTGGTACTGTGCTCTTGTGTTCTTGGAAGGACAAAGGCAGAGGTGGATGATCTTGTTATGGAACACTTGCAAATACTGTTTATCTATAAATAGATATTGGACTTAAACATTTAATAAATTGGTGTTTGAGTACTTGAATAAGTTAATTTTTAAAAATCACATGCTTCCTTATACACATTTGGGAAGCCATCTTTCATCTCTGGGTTTGCTGTCTCAGCTGTATAAGCACCTGAATACAATCCTGGAAAAACAAGAATCTTGAAGGCAGCCTGCTACCAGGTACCACCCAACAACTCACAAAGACATTCCACTGTATCACAACAAATGGGATCTCAAATACACTTTGTATTTGAGTCTAGATACAGAGATTCTTTAAATGTATTAAAACATAAAGTGATTTGTTATATGTACAGTTTGTGCGTTGGTACCAGTAACCATTTTGCATCCTCTTTCTTGCAGGAGGTGAAGTCACCAAGCCCAGGTTTGCTCAGTATTTCCATGGCAGCCTGGCCAGTCTGACAATCCGACCAGGGAAAATTGAGAGTCAGAAAGTGATTTCCTGTTTGCAGGCCTGCAAGGAAGGTCTCGATATTAATTCTCTTGAGAGTCTTGGACAAGGAATAAAGGTGAGGGATGAACTGACATCATCTTTGATAAAAATTTAGATCTGATTTATGAAGTGGAGAGCCCAAGGTAGACTATGCACTGTACAAATGTACTTCCAGAAGCAATGTAATTTCCCATAAAATCATGCAAACAAAAAACATAACAGTAGAAGAGCTGTGACACTGCAAAGAAAAATGTTTCCATTATTGCAGGGCTAGATGATCAGAAAGTAAGGCACTGCTGATATTTCAGAGTCTGTATGAATTGCCCGGTTGTGTTTTCATGCTTATTTTGTTACATCTACAGAAACAGACATGATTCCAAAGATTTATTGAATTTTGATCTCAAGTAGTTTTAAAGGAGTGGAATACATAAGTCCTAATCCAATAGCATTATGCATATGACTGCCAGTGATGTAGAGCTTTTTCCAAGATTGGAGAAAAACAGACAGTGAAATCCTGTTTCAGTTGACCTAGTGGCCAGATGGCATTGCATTCACTCAGATAACTCTGAAATTATGTTCTTTGGACGCATATGTAGGATCTTGTCTATTCCAATGCTCACATGAGCTGCATTGTCAGTTTTCCTTTACCGACACCATTATTGGTGACACCATTATTTTGTGCTCAGTGTAAATGCACTTGTGAAGCTGTTTCCTAGCACACAAATACCACTTCCAAAGGACCTGAGCTTCAGTTCCAACACAAAGTTCCCTTGGGTGCAGATAATACATCCTGAGAAACTGAGCAAGGGTATTTTGGTGTGGGATTTTCAGAGGGGAGGAGGATGGTGCTATAACACTTCATCTAGAACATGCAGTGGGAATGCCATGGACTGCATTTTATTAGCCAAACCTTTCTGTTGTACAGACTGACCTGACATGTGCCCAAATGTCTGTCCAGGTGATGACAGGTTGCAGTGGTGTAGTTGTTGAGGTTTAGGTTTGCTTATCCGAATCACGGCACCATTTGTGAGGTGGTTTTACATTTGCCAAATTTGTTTATTAACTGAGAGATAGGATTTGGGAGAAAAAGGCAAAAGCAGGCTCAACTTAGAAGCAAAAACACATAGATTTTATTAACATACACCAAGAGAAGAAATTAAGAAAAGAAATAAAAACCAACACAAATTAATTTCTAAAACCAACCCTTTCTCCTACTACAAACTGTTCATTTTCTACAAACAATGTAAAGAGGCAAAACTCAGAATTTTAGGTCAGTACCACTTATAAAACAGTCTTCCATTCAGTCTTTGAGAGAGATTGTGGTTTGGTAACTTTCGCACAAAAGCAGCCCACCCAGGAAAATATGCATTTGTGAAACTTCCCATATTACATAGCCTTTCCCATGACTACCTATGGGCCATGGATTTCACAAATTGCAGCGGTACCTTTTAAAAATGAGCTCTTTCAAAAAAACGAAGGATCTTTTTCAACTCAGGGAATAGAGATAGTCTTCTCACTTTTTCACTGGCAGAGGGCTTCTCATCTCTCTCTGTTCAACCTCTCATGAGGGCACAAAAATATTCATTCAGTTCATTACAGATACCTTTGCTCAAAATCCACAAATCATCTCCCCAGTTTATATTGCCCACAATTTAAAAGATTATCCTGTTACCGTAATCCATAGGAGATTTTCAGCCTAGAACCAAGGCAACTCGTCATCTCTACCACTTAAGAGTCACTCTTCTTTCACTGACTTTGAGATCTCCGTATTGTCCCTTTATACGTCTCCAATTTGGCCTTTTCTCTCTGAGAAGAGTCAGAGTTTTAAAGTCTCAATCTGTGTCAGGAAAGAGTTAAANTCCTGTGAGGGCAGCCGGGGGAAAGGGCTCAGCCGGCCCTGCCTCCTGTGAGGGCAGGGGCTCCTGGAGGCCCGGCCAGGCCCTCAGGGCGGCCAGCGCCTAAGCCGAGTTTTACCTGCTCGCCAGATGGGGGAGAAAGAGGGAGTCTCTAACCCAGCTTCAGCTTTTATATAGGTATTACCAAAAGTCGCATTCCGTTCACTGAGTGGTCACAACTGCATGTCAATCCAAAACCTGCCCCCTCATAGGTCCCTGTCCTTTCCTCAGAATTCCAAGGTCCTATCACGGAGATACTGTTTCAACCCATGACAGTAGTATAACTGACACCTTTTGTGAAAACGAGGGTAAAAATGAAAATTGAAAGTGCAAAGGTAAGAAAGAATTTTGCTAGTTCTAACTTTGACATATGAGGAAAGACCCCAAAGAATTCTATCATCCTACCAAGGACATCATTAAGAATTTCACATTGCTGCTTCTCACAGCAACAGGACACAGGAGTCGGTTAAAGCTATTTTTAAAAGGCAGTGCATACAAGGAGCAGGTAGGGATTTCTGGAACCTGCATGTGTATGGCTAATAGTAAGTTTTTTGCTGGGATTTTTCATTAATTAAAGCACGGTACACTTCGTCCGTGGTGCTTAAAAGCATAGTAATTCCTCCCCTATTGTTGCCCTCTGAAACCTGACAATATTTGAGTCACCCCAGTATCATGGGCTTGGGAAAATCCATCTTCTACCACCCACTGCTGTTCCAGCATTTTTGACTGGCTTCCTTTCTGTACTGGCAGTGCAGAGGGAGAAAGGAAGACAGGGGATTTTTTTCTGCCTTTTCATGCCTTTTCTGCCTTTTTTGCAAACCTTCAAAACATTTTCATTTTCTGAAATACAGATGAGGCATTGTGGGTTTTTTTAAGTTACTGATGTTGCTTTTACTGCCTCGGCAAGCCAACAGTGAGCGCAACAGCAGGAGGCAGAAATGAAAGGAGCAGTTAGAGAGAGATTGTGGATTGAGGTTTCTTTGGGGGGCTGACAGGAGGAATCTCAGCTGAAAGCAGAACAGTTGCCTGATCTTGAAGAGAAAATGAGAGAGAAGGGTGTTGTGGTGTCAAAAATAAACACACCTGGTCCCAGACAGGCACGTGTGACAGCTGCACAGACGATGGTTTCTGTGGGGCTGTTTATGTGGTGCTTTGCAGATTCAGTGTTGGCAGACTGATGCTGGAAGGTGTTTCTGGGCACTTTGGACCATGGAGATTTACCCTTTAACCACCTAAGAAAGAGTGGTGCAGCAGCAGTTTTTGACACAATAGTGTTGGACGTTTTTGGGCTGCAGCCTAATTTTCAGATATCTGTAACAGCTCTCTGAGACACTGTCTAAACTGTTGCTATTTTTAGCTTTTTTTAATGAGAAAGACAAAAATGGCTCAGACTGGGGCTTTCTTGGGTCCCTATGGCAGCGTTCCAGCTGTTTTGGCAGCTGAGCTATTAACTGGCTAGCTAGCGTCTCCTTTTGCTAATTTCATTCTCTACTGCTGCAAGCTTAAAGAGAGGAAAAAGAAGTGTATGCAGGCTGGGATTCATGTTAGTCCTCCTCTTTGTTAAAAAATACTCTTCACTCTGTTGTGACCTTCCTGCACAAGCTTTAAACCCAGTCTTCCATGTTCGGTTTGACAGAGGACCCTGTACTTCCTCTTGTTTGAAGTGTTTTTCTTTTTAACCTTTCTGGCAGTAAGGAACTGTAGGCAGTCACTGTCTGTATTTAACAGAACATCTGCACAAAATCAATGCCCAGCTTTGGGGAGGGACTGCCTGGAAGAGAAAAGTGTGTTTGTGTTCTGTGCTGACAACAGTAGGGTACAGCATCAAGGGGGTTTGGTTTGTTTCCTCTGCAATGCAGATGGTTTACTGATCCAATTAACAGACAAAACATGGAATGGGGATTAATTACGATGAAGGTAAAAATCAGTCATTTGTTGTGTCACAACAGTGACAAAGTTTCTTGGTCAGCAAGACTGATCTGTGTTCAGTGCAGTGGAGTAGAGAAGGCTCAGGGCTACAAGAGCAGGCAGTGATTTTGCAGGGTTTCCTGGCCCAAGTGAGCATTCACCTCCATCTTAAATCATGACACCCTTATTGATCATGAGGATGGAGAGTCCCATTTAGTGTGTCTGACGTTAATGAAGATGTAGGAGGCAAATGTTGTAATTGTTTTCTTCATTCATGTTGAAACATATTTTGGAAAGGTAGCCCAGGATAAAACCGCATAGAAAACAGCCAAAATATGCTTCTGCACACTAGGCTGACTCAAAAGGCAATGCTTTTATATGGGGAATGTGTTTAACCTTAAAAGACTACATAGGAATAATAATCATGGTGGTAAGTTAAGGTTTTGAACCTCTACAGAGTTCAAAAATAAATAGCACTGGAAGTTGCTGCAGAAATTATATCAGCAAGGTTGATAAGGCTGGGCAAAAAACAGCAAATCTGGATTAATTTACTACAAAATTAATTATAACAGTAGTTTTTTAGGTGACTGATACAAGTACATGTTTTAGAGAACATATGGATTCAGCCAATGATAGCTACTAAGATTCTTTTCTTAAATCATTAAATTTTTAACTTATGTCTGTGCGACATTCCTTTAAAAATATATTATTTTGTACTCTGTACTTGTTCCCTTAAATACTAATTATTTGCGTTTCTCCTAGTATCACTTCAACCCTTCCCAGTCAGTCCTTGTCATGGAAGGAGATGACATTGAGAATATAAATCAAGCCCTCCGAAAGGTCTCATACATCAATTCCAGACAGTTTCCTACTGCAGGCATACGACGTCTCAAAGTCTCATCTAAAGTCCAGTAAGTTGTACCTCAGCTGAATTGAACAGATTAGGAACATTTTTAATTAATTACTTTTTTCTTTGGCCATGTAAAAAGAAGAATTTTGGCTCAATTAAATTGATAAATTATACTGCTTTGTTATTGAACCTAAAGGATTAATTTAATTTACTTTTATGCTGATTTACATGGAGGTTTTCTCTTGATTTTATCTTCTTAAGAAACCTTTCTTCTTAATGTAATGTACTTGCATTCTCTTTATAGCTTGGGGCATATAGTCTGGACTGAACAGTGCATTTACTGCAGTCTCATTTACTTTTAATTTAAACATTTATAGTTCCTTCTGAGATAGCCAGAGCCATGACTTTTTAAAGCAGGCCTGTTCCATGTAACAGAGGACATATCTGCAAGAGCAGTGTCTGTAGGTGTGTTTGAAAGAGCCTGTGTGTGTCTGTCCTCTGCTGTGTCTGTGCTATCCCTGGAGCAGTGGTGGAGGCTGTTGAACAGGATCTGTGCCCGTCCCTCTCCGTGCAGCACAGTGACAGCAGCTGCACAGGGATGTTCAGAGCTGCCACCGCCTCTCCTGGGCTCGTCTCTGTCCAGAGCAGGGAAAACAGGGCTTTTGAGGGAAAACACACCCAATTCTGCCAACTCTCCCCTGCTGTGAGCACCGTTGTTCCTAAGTGCCACGGCCAGCCTGTGGGCTGAGCTCCCTGCTGGGAGGGCAGCTCCCGAGGCTGTCCCACTGGAACCAGCTCATCTTGCACATTCCAGGGCTGGCCCAGCTCCTGAGCCAGCATGAAATGAGGCAGAGCTTGTCAGGGGATTCACTGCCAAAGCACACTGCTGATTCAGATGAAAATAGAAGTAACAGGCACCTTTTGTGCCCTGAGAATGTTGGAGGGTCCCAAAAAGAGTTCATGATTGGACCTATTTAAATGGAACAATTAGGCCCTTTTAATCATACATGACAAGATAACCATGTTGTATTCATTAGCTGGCACTTTCTGAATTTAATGTTAGGTTTACTAAAGTTAGTTGTTATCTAGTTAACTTTTTTAACCATTTACTGCTCTGTTAAATGTTAGTTAAACATTAAAATATTATTCTGATAGTGGCCTTAGGAAAGACTGAGTTTGTCCCTGAGGGTGAGTTTCTGTGAAGGTAGGAAGGGAGGAGAGGGCCAGGGCTGGCCTGTGTGCACAGGGGTACAGGAATGTGTCCTCATGTGTGGCAGTGCCCGAGGATGAATTAGACTGATCTGAGAGCTATGAGCTGGGTTTGAGGCAGTGCCAGTGCCACACGCCTCTGATTGCAATGCGTTACATGCAGTTAATGATCAATATATTTTTTCAGATGTTTTGGTGAAGATGTCTGCATTAGTATCCCAGATATAGATGCCTATGTAATGGTGTTTCAGGCCAATGAGCCCAAGATTACCATAACTGGGATGGACCACTTTGCTAGACCAGCTGCACAGTTTGAAAGTGAAAGAGGTGTTATTTTGTTACCTGACATCAGGATTGTCAGCACAGTCACTAAAATGGAGCATTCAGTGGACTTAAGAGAACATAACAGAGGTTTGTGTCTTTCTTTTAAGTATCATTACTCATTTCATAATGTCTCCTCATATTTTTTAAAGGATGGTGCAAACAAGTAATGCAAAGGAAGTCACTCCATCCAGATTAATCAGGCCATAGTAATGCTGTACTGAAGAAATTCAACACATTGAAAAATGTGTTAAATGGTGGCAGATCAGAAGGTGCTTCAAAAAAAGCAGATTCTCCACAAATTTTTGTCCATTTAGTATACTTCAGAACAATTCCTTTCTGCTCTTCCTTTCATATTCTGTTATGTAGGGTATTTTCAGTAGAATGTCTGCTTGTAACAGAATTTTGTCAATTGTGCTGATAAAGTGAAAAGCAGTAATTGAACAAAAGTTGAAGTTTTACTCTGCTCTTATATTTACAGCTCTGTAAACATACCAGCTAGTGAGAGATACTTGAGAAAGTAATCTTATGTCTCAGTTTCCCACTTATAAAATATATTTATAATCCTTTTAAAATATTTATTTTCAATGATGACCGTTTATTCTAACACTAAGCAATGTGTGTATTTATTCAACACTGTGTAAATGTTGAGAAATATAAATCAAGTTTAAAATCACTGTCTATAAAGGAATCTTCCTTTTGGATGTTTATGTACAAGGCAGATGAAATGTCTAGTAATTTGAGGAATCATTCTAAACATGGTTGGACTAGAATAAGCAGTAACTAGGTGTGTGTCTCTGGAGAAGAGAAAATGGGTGACGATATGCAAGTTTAGGGGTGTGGATTACCTGAAGCCTACAAATTTGACTTGGGCTGCATTTTTGGATATGTTACAGCTATATCTAGAGCTTAGGTACCCAAATTCACTGCACCAGCAGTTGGCAATCTAGGGCACAAGGCTTTCCTGGCCCTCCTTCCCAGTACACCCTCTAACACCAAATTTGTAAAATGGGCAGGAAGTTCCAGTCTTGCAGTGTCTGTGCCCTCAGGGAACTGCTTAAGCAGTTTTGTTGCACGCTCTGTGCTAAGTTGATCAGAAAATTTAAATATTAATTTGATATGCTACTCTTTTTCCAGTGACAGAATTATTTTTTTACTTGTGCATATTGAAGGACAGTCAGTTTATGACTTAATTTCTTAATTTTTTAATTTCACACAGCACAGGATCTTGCTATTTATAATAATGCCCTGGTCTTGGATAGATGACCAGGTCCTTGCAATGCAAAAAAATTGTTTATGGGGCATGGAGTAACTGAGAGAATCATCCAAGCATAGACATTTTGGATGTGTATTTTTCCAGTTTGGTTTTCCTTGAGAAAGCTGCTATCAATACAGCATTGAAACCTGGAATTTTTTACATTGATTTATTTCCAAGATCAAATTTCAGTTTTCTACTTCCAGTAATGTTCTTGGGTGCCTTTTATTACAGAACAATATGTTTTCTATTTATCTCACTGGCCTTCATCATCACAGCACCTGTACAGACAGCACACTTCTCTTGATTTGCTTCAAGCGTGCTGGATTTAATAGCAGCAAAAACAGTTAGGCCACCTTGGCAAAAATTGAAAGACCTGATGCAAAGCACATAAATAGACTGAGCTATTCTGTGATCATTTATCTTCATTTCCTTGTTTTCTTTTTTCATGCTCTATGTCATGGGTTCACAGCCAATAAGCAAGTGGTAGTAGAGGAAATGCTCCACAACTTGGATTTCTGTGATGTTTTGGTAATTGGTGCAGAACTAGATCCTGAACAAGAGTGTTTAGAACTAGATCATAGGGAGCTTCAAGGAAAACATCTAGATGCCACAAATTCCACTGCAGGATATTCAATCTATGGTAAGTTTGTGAAATTTGTTTTCCCTTATTTTGTCACATGAATTATATATTGGAACAAAACCTCAAATATGTAAGAAATTGGACAGAAATCTGTGATTTTCTGGCCATGAAAATATGACAAAAGTGACTGTGTCTTAGAAAACACAGTTGCTTCTTGATCTCAGGATGTGCTGTGTTTGCCCTTTGGATTCTCAGCCTCCCTCCTACTACTCCCTAAGTAGGGAAAATGTCATCCCTGCTCTCTTCAAATGTAGGGCTCTTGTGGACCATCACAGTGGAACGTGGGAGCGAGGGAGTCCCTCTGTTCCTGTGCAATGCTGGGACATTGGCCATCTTTTTCACTAAGTAATTTATTCTGTACCATTGCTGTTGTATTTATCCCTCTCCATTAGGAACCTGCATTCAGTTCTGAAGACTATCCTCACATAATCAAATATCAGGGAACATTTGATGCTCTGTCATTTCCAGACCATTCTGCCGAGATCCATGTGTTCTGTGAGCAGCTGATTTGTTGTGTATTGCCAGAGCAGTGTCCCTGAGCTGTCCCTGCCCTCTCACTCCCCAGGTGTGGACAGCATGTTCAGCTACGAGCAGGTGCTGCGGCAGCTCCGCTACCGCAACTGGGGCACCTCAGCCACTTGGGACAGGAAGTTTAGGGTCAAATGCTCCGAGCTCAACGGGCGTTACACCAGCAACGAGTTCAACCTGGAGGTGAGCAGTGAGTTCAGCTTGGAGGTGAGCAGTGAGTTCAGCCTGGAGGTGAGCAGTGAGTTCAGCTTGTAGTTGAGCAATGACTGAGTCATGTTTTCTGACCTAGAACCAAGGCCTAGAGCCCAGGTAACAACTCCAGGAAAACTGGAGGACCTACTTAGAAATATGGTCAAAATTAATAATTGTTTATAAAGACAATTAACAGCTTAATAATTGTTAATAAAATTAACAGATTTCATAATGTTTAGGTAACACCTAAAAGCTGATTAATAGAGAGAGAAGAAAAAAATCACTGCTTATCCAAACAGGTAAATCAGAAAAGTGTCCTATTCTGTGCCACTTCAGAGTCAACAGCCAGTAAGGTTAGAATGCATTTTCATGCTACAAATTAGGAATATATTAAGTTGTGTGTTTTCCACTGGCATAAAAAAGGAGTTAATTTGGCCTTTAGGATCTATGAAGTAGCGTTCCTATCTGCTGATGAACTTCATAGCCCAATGTAATAGATGGAACTAGCAGGCTTGGAGTATAAAATACTTCTTGGTATCTTGTCTCTTATTTTTCTCTTCTCCCAGGTTAATATTCTACACAGTTCTAACTCCAACTTCATGGAACACGTAAATCACATGATAGTCCAGCCCCAATTTCTCCAATCTGTTCAGCACCCTGACGGGAGTGTAAGTGCAGTTCACAGCTCAGGTATGTGACACCTTCCCAGAGACTGCTTACAATGATTTTGGTGTGTCAGTGTTTCTCTTGTGCATCAGCCTCCTCCACAGACTAAAGCCCCAAGATCCATTGTTTCAGCTTCTAAAACCTCTCAGAGATCATTGCACAGCTGTGAAAGAAGGTAACACTGAATTCTATTCTGTCCAGGAATGTACTTTGTAATTAAAACCTGGTACCCCTCTTTTAAAGTCTTCATTACTGGTTTTGTACTCTGACCCCAACAGTTAAAAACTGCCTTGTTTCTAGTATTGAATGGTATAAAGGGTAATATACATGCTCACGTTGTCCTTGTGAGTTTGTAGTTCTGTACCATATTAATTTTTATCCACTCCTTTCCAAATAAAAGGAAGAAATTATATTATTTTTAAAATGTATAATTGCTGCAGTACCTCTGCAGTGCCAGCTGCTGTCAAGGCCTCAGTCTGGGCTCTCTGGAGATAAGATGAGTTCATCTAGTGGTGTGCACCAGGCATTAGGATATATTTGAATTTATTTTTAGGCTATATGAGTTTAAATATATATCCAAATCTGAAACCTTTTCAGTGAAGTTAAATCCAGGGCAAAGATACCTGTTTAAAAGTTGGATTCTGAAATCCTTTTAGCTGAATAATACATATGTAAAGAAATAAAGCTGATGTAAAGTGTAGGCAGTTATAATTACTGTATACAAACATCCTTAGAAAATTACTGTATTTTTTTTACATTGTACAGACAGTTCACTAAAATGAAACTGAATGTTTAATGGATAAACTATTGCAAACTGGGTTTTTTTGTTCCTAAATACTGTTTTCAGACTTCCATTCTTATAGGCAGGGCAAGGCAATAAAATGCGTTATGGACTGGGTTATCCCATTGCTTCTGGAACTCCAGTACCTCGAGATACATAAAAAGTGGCAGCATTTCTCCACTTACCTGAATATGGAGCTGATTGCATGTAGTAGTTCAGAGTTTTTTTCCTGTGATTAGGTGGAGACAGGCTTCTCAGAGTGCAACCAAGCAGTGAGGAAAAATGTCTTGAGTCCTCAACAGTCTCCCAGGAAGGTTGTAACACAGGCAAATAGGGTGGCAATGTGTTTATTTCTGGGAGCTTGAGATTCAAATCACAAGCATTTGAAACCTTTGAAAATACAAGCTTTGAGATGTACATTTTGTCTCAAGTAAGGTTGAAGCCTCAGCTGTGGGTCAACATGCAGGTGAGATAACAGAATTTTACTGCAAAAACTAATTGATCTACACTTATTAACTACTTGTCTTCTGTAGTTAAGTCTCTCAAAGAGCAAAGGTGGGCATGCTCAATTTTTAGTTAGGATTTATCATACTCAGGATCTCTGTGAACACCATTTGTGTGTGCTCCACCTTAGTGGATAGGCACTGGTCAACACTTTCTGTCATCCCAGGCACATGGCAGGTGTCTGTCCTGATTCTCAGTCCAAAGGAGGAGGCACTGTGGGTTAAAAACTAATAAGGTTAGTGGGGTTTAGGTGACTTGTTCCACAAATGTAACTGCATTCCCTTTGTCCCAGTGGTTCCCAGCGTGGCCACGATTGTTATCATCATCTGTGTGAGTGTCCTGGTGTTGGTGATAACACTGGGCGTGTTCCGGCTCCGCACGGCCCGTCAGCACGGCTCCATGGGGCACGAGGGAGCCAAGGAGAACGAGATGGACTGGGATGACTCTGCTCTCACCATCACCATCAACCCCATGGAGGTACTTAACTGGGGCACAGCAGTGTACCCTGGCACTGCCAGGAGCCACTGGGTGGGCTGGCAGCAGTTTGAGCCTTTTTCAGGATACAGTTGTTCAGTTGTGTGTGTGTGTACGCTCAGGAGCCCAGCCCAATTCTCAGCTCTGCACACCCTGATCAGATATAATTCAGAACTTAAGATTTGTTGTCATGTATAACTACTTAAGAAGATAGTGAAGAACACTCTGGTACAGCATCACTTCCACTCCATCCATGTATGTTATGTACCCAAGATGATACAGTTGCTTTGGTTTTCACTTTTACATTGTAAGCATTTATACACTCAAAGGAGGGGAAATCATCAGCAGTTTAAAGAAGCTGATGTTGAAGGTTTAAGTTTTGGCAGTGTGGCTAACAAAGAGATTGCTTATTAACATTCCATTCTTCTTATAGTGGTTTTTAAATGTTTGCTACTAACTTGTATGAATTTGATGCCTAATAATCACATAATGATGGAAAGCAGATTTGCCCACCACATTAGCATTTCTGAATGCTCATTTGAGACAGCTCTGGCTGGCAAGAAGGCACATTTCTGCTACTGTCTCATTTATTTAAATGTATTTTAGAAATATGAAAAGCCACATCAGACAGAAGAGGAGAGCGAGGAAGAAGACATAGATGATGAAGAGGAAGACACAACCAGTGCTGAATCAGATGACAGTGAAGAGGAAGAAGAGGAGGAAGAGGAAGTGATTGTCCAAAAGGGAGACAAACAGAATGCTACCAGGCAAGAGCAGTTGGAGTGGGATGATTCAACACTCCCCTACTAACAAACAGCCCTCCAGCCACAGCTCTTTTGTAACAGCCAATACAATGTTTTTTCATAGTCTATGAATTCATTGACAGGATTTGAACTTCTGCTTGCCTTTAACTGTTTTGTCTAAAATGATCTTGTTGTAGTAATGATAATGACAGAAATGACCCTTTTCTTACAAAGCCCAGGGAAAACATGGTACAAACCTCCTGGCACATGCAGTAATAAAGTAATCCAGAAACTTGATCTGTTAGCAAGCATAGTTCTCAGTTTCCTGTTTCTACCCTGCAGATGTGTGACAAAAGTCCTGTCATTCCATCCATAGAAGTTTTTTCCTTTGCTACTTTTTCACACAGGAGAGATTTCAGCTTGTTATGAAGAATTTCTTCTGTGGGTCCAAATACCAGTGCCATCTAATTTCACATTCTTATAAGTGTAAAAACATAATCCACCTCCAAATTGGGGCAGGGCTTTAGTGCTACAGGGGCTGAATTTACATCTGTCGTCTCATCCTGCCTTTTGGATGTTAACTGTCTTCTACAAGGGAGTATCTAGAACTTGACAAGGGATGCATGCGTGCCTCTGTAGACATGGACAGTGTATTTTTTCAGGCATGCTGTCAGATGCTCAAGGGAGGGATTTTTATCCAGTCTACCAATAGAAATTAAAAATGAGTTTTAAAAAAACAGGAACAAGAAGGGGCTGCTGAAGGTTACCGAAAAAACTCCAGCTCATTCTGTGTCCACAGATTAATATGGTCTTATGCAAAGTGTAAATTCTAATGGGATTGATTCACTGAAAATCTATAGAACTGCTCATTACTTATGGATTGAGCAATTTGCAGCAAACTGATGCTTTAAACCTTCTGTCTCATGGAATCATTAGCTTGCTGCAGTATCTTACTGAACTAGTGGAACATAAGTCACCCCATTATACCATAGCTATGTATGGCTGGGATTTAAACAATTATTTTAGAAGAGGAAAACATTCCCTTTTGCTTAGTGAAAGCCAGCTGGAATTCCTGTCTGACTGTATTTATAAAAACATGATGCCCTATTTCTTCTGTACCCCTGCCTGCCTGTAGTGCACAAGAGAAAGGAACAACACTGTCAGCCCTCTTCTGTGCTCTGAAATCTTCCTTATTTCTTTTTCCTGAAGCCATTAATGTTGAGAGAAGGTTTTATAAAGTAGACAAGGAAAAATAAAACCTACATGGAACCAAAATAGTTGAAAACAAAAACTAAAATCTTGAAAGGTTGAAAGAGTATTTTAGTTTGTTATGGTAACACAGCATATTTTTCTTAAACACTGTTTTAAAAAAAAAAAAAGGAAAAAGCAGAGCTATGTATACAATGTGTTGATATGTTTGTGGAGTGTGTTTTTTGTCCCCTTTCCTTAAGTACCTTTGCATCTTCAACTGCTCTGCTTACCAATTGCTGCAGCACTTGCTGGTGTAGCTGCTCCAATGCATAGAAACAAAATGGCATGGCAGTGAATGCTGCTTAGTAGCTTGTCTGGGTTATTTTCCTCAGTACTTGGTTTTCTTTGCAATTTCATCTTTGACTTTTGCTTTTATAATCTGCTGTTTAAAATGAGCTGCCTCCTCTTCTTCATTCTCCCAGTCAATCTTGCCACAACAGGACCTTCCTGAGCATCCTGAATGGTGGCTGATGTTGCAAAGGGTACTTGGAGCAATCTTGAGGGTATCCACTTCCCTCAATACTGGATTATTAACAGATCCTGAATGTTGTGGGACATAGGGAATATATAGTGTGTTTGGGGCTTCCTGTAATTCCAGTTTCTGCATTTGATAGCAGAAGGGAAATACAGCAACTAGGCCTTGTAGTTCAATAATTAGAAAGTAAATGAATGAAAAATCTATTAATTTTAAAATTAGAGATATTCATGGTTTTATTCATTGTCCCAGCAATCACCTTGCCACATCGTTGTTAAGATTGGCAATACAGCAGTTTTCTCTTGTTATCAATCCTGTTTCATTTTATTCTCTCACGCATATTAAACTCAGAAGAATGTTTGCAGAATCAAGACCACATAAGTACATTTTATTTGCAGGAATAACAACTGTAAAAATGTCCACAATTTCTGTTTAATACAAAATTAATATTAAAATTTCTGAATATCTTGAACAAAAATGTTATGTTAGATCAGTTCCTACCATCCTAGTATCCTAGATCACTTCCTGGTTTTAATTTTAGTGACATAAAGCAGGCTCTTCAGGATGCTTGTTATCAACACATATCAGCAAATCTTTCTGCTCAGAAAAAAAAGATTTAAAATCAAATGTAAATATTTAAAAATCAATTTCAGATTTAGAACTGGACTTAAATTATTTTAAAGTTTCACTTATTCCTGATTATTATTATTGTTGTTGTTATCATAGCAAACATTACGGCGACTCAAAAACAGCAATTTACAATCTTATTGACAGCATTTAATTCTTTCATATATCTGTGAATTCATCAGTGTATTTCTCCATCGAATAGACTTTTATCTTTTTCTTACTGGAACT
The DNA here is from genome assembly GCA_024734555.1 of Trochalopteron elliotii. NCBI lineage: Eukaryota > Metazoa > Chordata > Aves > Passeriformes > Leiothrichidae > Trochalopteron > Trochalopteron elliotii. The sequence continues at coordinate 2,140,815 of JANPWX010000211.1, forward strand.
TTTCAGGTTGTACTCGTACATTACACAATAAGCAAAGTATTTTCTCTACTGTAAATAAACCTACATTTTTAAACCTAAGCAAAGTAATACAGGCATGTGTGTTATCACTAAAACTTGGTTTGCAATAAGATACTCAGCAAACTAAAATGTATCACTGTACTTACTTTAGATTACTTGTTGGAGTGCATTATGCAGCATTTTCCATTCAAATAAGTAGAAACATTATTTTCACAAAATAGCAGTGAGAATGAGATACATCTTTACAAAATGGGCCCTAGAATATTTGTATAGCACTGAGAACAGTGGCTTCCTGAGCAAAACTACTACTAGAAAATCAGAGAAATATCACTTTATTTAAAACAATTCTAACAATATTTCCTTCCCTCCAGAAATTATTTTTTGATATATCCTACTTGCTTAAAACCAACCAGAACATATACACACATAAAGACACACATGTGGGGGCTTTTTACACCTAATCAAAAGCCAAAATTCTCTCCTCTCCTCCCTGCAAAAGTGTTTAGAGCTGTAAAACCATTCAGGTTGGAAAAGACCTCTAAGGTCATTGAGCACTGCCAAGTCCCCCGTTCATGTGTTTTGGACTCCAAAACAGTGGATGGTGACTCCACACTGCCCTGGACAGCCTTTTCCAATGCTTAACCATCCTTTCAATGAGGAAATGTTCCCCAATATTCAATCTGAACCTCCCCAGCACAGCTCGAGGCTGTTTTACCTCGTCCTATCACTTGTTACTTGAGAAGAGAGACCAACCCCACCTGGCTGCAGCCTCCTTTCAGGGAATTGGAGACAGTGAAAAGGCCCCTCCTGAGCCTCCTTTTCTGCAGGCTGAGCTCCCCCAGCTGCCTCAGCTGCTCCTTATCAGCCTGGTACTCCAGAGCCTTCCCCAGTTCTGCTCCCTTCCCTGGACTCACTGCAGCCCCTCAGGGTCTGTCTTGTGGTGAGGTGGCTTTTTTACACCAGCAATAGACAAGTGTATCCAAAGAAAGCAGAGGGTAATGCAGTAGCCAACCTTATTTCACTTTGGCAAAGCCTTTTGAGCTTTGATAAAATATAAATAATAAATAATTTGTGTCTCAGCTGTCCATTTCCCCAGCTCAGAGGCCACTTTCTGGTAGGGGTTCCAGTGCACTGGGACACACCACTGCCTCTTCTCAAAGTTTTTGGTGCCAGCACCAAGAGAGACTTTACTGGGGTGACAGCAGGAAAAGGTCTGATGGGATGGAGCTGCTTCTGGTATCCTGGAATAGAAACTATAATACCAAAATTAAGGATGTTTGCAAAAACATATGGATACTGAGAGAGGGAGAAGAAATAAAACTGTGAGTACATCTCCTCTAAGGGGCTTTCCCTTCCCTTAATCCACACATGCTGACCAGAATAAGCATCTCAAATCTAGGACATCCCCTGTCTCAGGGGGGTTATAAGGTTTTATCAGGTTCTGCACTGATAAAATTACTGAATAAAAATAGTGGAAATATTGGTAGGAACCTGGATGATGCAGCAGCCTCATCTAGGCTTTCAACAGCTGATCTTGGGATTAATGCCCCTCGGGGTGATCCCGATAGCTGCTGACCTTTATGGAACAACTGCTTAAAGTAGTTCTATAACGAGCAAATCTAAGGAGATAGGAGAAAAAACCCAAATGGCAAAACATAAGTATCAAAAAGATTGCCAAAGAAATCAAACCACCTTCTAAGTCACTAAATTAATTCCTGATGATTGTACATAATCCTGTGCTATATAATCTCCCTCATGCTTTAACCAGTATCACTAAGCACAGAATGGCATTAGGTTTTTCCTTTCAGCACAGCTGAGGAAGCTGCCAGGCCTTGTTCCTGCATAGCCTCACTGCCCCCAGAGCCTGCAGAGCTCACAGCATTCCAGTGCCACTGCAAGCAGCCACGGGAAGAGCAGCCAGCCCATCCCTCAAAGACCTTGGTGTTCCCAAAGAAACCAATACTACCATGCACCAAAACCATGCAACACTTTTTAAAACACATTTTGTAAAAATACTTTTTACAGCACCCAGAAGTTATGATCCTCTACAGTCTTTGTACATGCTGGTCAAATGTGTTTTTTTAAATAAAGGCATAACAAGTAATGTGTTGGGAGTAATGTAAACTGAAATGGATCAGGTTCCCTAAAGCTGCATATCTCAGATTGTGTATCCAATGATCAGACTTCTGATTGCTGGACTCTCCTGGAATCCAGCTTCATTTTTGTTAGCATGGAGAATAAAGACACAAAGAACAGAGATTACCACTAAAGCTACAGAAAAGCAAAATTCATGCTCTCTTAACACACCAGTCTCAAGAAATATTTTTGCTAAATATATTGGGAGAATTGCTCCAGTGATATCTCAGAAAGTAATTATAATTCATCACCTTTGTAGCATTAGCAATGTTCAAGCCTGATATGTTCTTTTTGGTTTTGTTTTTCTCTGAAAAAGACATAGCCATAAACTAAAAATACACAACACTTGAACAGTGCAAAAATGAAAGGGGAGCAAGGGCTTTAATTTCATAAGCCTCTGTCTAATATAGGGGTTTAAAATAATAAACAACTGTAGCCCTCATTATTGAAACTTAGCAGAATAAAATGAACCCAGGAAGTTTTGTATGTTCATAACTTCATTCCTGGTGATAAAAAGGCAGGCACCAGAGCAGGTACCTTTTTTCTCTAGAGGCATTTTTGCTGCATTTTGGGGTAGATATTCCCAGTGGTTTGTTCATTATGGTTTCCATGTCTCTGCTGGCATCCTTTGGAAAAGCCCTTGTGAAAGAGCCTGGTGGTGAACCATAATTCAATAATTCTCCTGCAGCTCTGCTCCCAGCCCTCCATGGTGGAGCTCTCCAAACACGTGCAGAGGGAATGGCACAGTGGTTATAGTGGAGAGCCCTGGGCTGATGCTTCATTGGTTACTGCCTATAAAGAAACACTCCCAGCAGCATGAAGCACTGCAAATGTGTGAAACAGTTCAGGAAAAGCTCTCATTCTTATTTTCAGTACTAGCTCATGGGGAAATTGTGCATTCATCAGCTGTTGAAGCTCCATGGCCATGTATTGTTGCTATTTATATCTGTGCTGAGAACAAAGAAGTAGCACAATTTTTTTTCCCAGTTAAGTACATTGTACAGTAAAAGAGTTCAACTTTTCCTGGGCAAGGTGCACAAAGTTTGCCAAACACAAAAAGAAGCTGTCTCCAAATAGGGAACAAAGATTTTACAATGGTATTCCATCCTCGTACTTCAGAAACCCAGAAAGTTTCATGGGAGTAAAATGCTTTTCTGCAGCCCTACCTATTTCTTTTGTATAAATCTGGATTTTCAGAGGCATTTAACTTCCCAGCTGGGTATAAAGTTGTTTCAGGTGTTTTTTGGTGTTCTAACACATAAAACTATTTTTGGCTCAATGTTTCAGGATATACTTAGGGGGAAAGAAGCAAAAACTTTTTAAAATTACAATGTCCTTTTATTCTGCTCCTGCCTCCCTTAAATATATAAACAGGTACAAAAGACTTTGATCAGACAACCCTGACCAAGTCTGGGACTGCAATGACATTTCAAACCAGTACTGAAATTGGCAATAAATCCTTGTCTACAAACTACTTAATGCGCAGTAGATGAGAAGGTGGATGGTTGTTTTAACTGAGCGTGCTCTTTGGAATGCGGAATGGATCAGCTACAGTCAGTTCCACTAGAAAATCAAACTATTATTTAAGGAAGACTGGACAGGCAGGTAGAAGAGACTACTGCATGAAAAACAGAAAGAGTTAAGGTTTACAGTGGTGTGAAAACAGTTGAAATTTAATCTTGTAGAAAAGAAAGAGACATAAAAGCTTGAGTATCAAATAGTAAGAAAAGGGAAACATTTTCTGTGTTCATGCCAGAACTGACACTGTCATGATGAACAAGAAAGAGAGTGAATGTAGGATATCGAAGGGTTCTGAGATGACCAGACATAGATGCAATACACACATGTGTGTATACAAGAAAATCACAGAATGGTGCCCAGGGGGAGGTGGTGGCTGTGCTGATGAAGGAGAACTTGCAGGTTTTTAGCCTGGTTGATGCTGAAGTTGCCTCCTTGAGTTCTGCTTACAGCACCTCCAGCGGAGTTGGGAAGGGAGCAGGGCCATGAGAAGTGTTTCTAAACTGTGTGTGCATTAAGTAGAAAAATTCAGAGCCAAGACCAGCCCAGGGGCTTGAAGCAAACATTCTGTCTGCTGTGACTCAAGTTTGAAGGTACAGTTACCTCACAGCTTAATTTGAGGTAAGAAGTGGAACTTTTGCCCACAGACAGTTGTTGCTCAGTTTTAGAGATTTTAACAAACATACTCCATGTGTTGATGAGGAGCTGGAGACACCCAAGGCTGTACTCCATATTGCAAAGTCCCTCAAGTAAACTTTTTGTAGTGATACAATCTCTTAAGTGGCCACATAGTTAGGACTCCTGATTTTTGAAAATATGCATAATAGAAAACTTTCCAAGGATAACGACCATCCCTGTGCCAGTCTGAGAGCTGAAGTTATTGCCTCCATTCTCAGAATCAACTACTGGCACATTTATTTTTGGCTTCTCCACAAACTGTTGTAAAAGTGAGACGTACATCTGAAAAGCGATGGAGTTTTTATATGTATTCTGTTACAAATACTGCACCACCTGTTGAGTAAATTTTTGATTGCGGTTAACAGGCAGTTCTATTCAAAGGGTCATCATGACAGGGATGGGAGGATACACCACAGTGGATTATTGCTTTGTAGGGTAATACACACTATGAGTGGGCTTCCTAGGAACTGTTTCATCTCAACTGCAGTGTGTTTAGAAGTTCATACTAGACTTACCAAATTTTAGATATAAAGATTAGTAAACAAAAGGAAAAAGCAGTCCAAGTAGAGTATTTTGCTAACAGTGCAGAACTTTTTCCTAGAATATATTTTTTAGTGTTAGGGATAGGGGTGCTTCAACCTACTTAAATGTTTCCGAGCCTGGAGCTTCTACTGCTTCCCCTGGGAGATTGTTCTAGAGTCTATTAGAATTCACCATTAGAAAGCTTTTCCTGAAAATTAATTTAAATAATCCTTTTTGTAATTTTTGTCTCATTAGTCCCAGTTATACCCTTTTTGCACCACTCTGAATAGTTTCTCTAACCATGATTTATATCCTTTGAATATTTTTAGATAGTAATCAAGTTCATTGCCTTTGGTCATTTACTACAGAATCTGTGAATCCCTTCTCATCCCAGTTCATTCCTTCAGTCTTGTATTTCATACCTTTTCATAAAATGTCTTTAATACACAAACTAAATCCCCTGGTATTTCCTTGAATGAGTCACTGTCAGTTCACTCCGTTAAGGTGCTCTGTTTTGGTGTGTGTCACTGAATAAGTTGTCAAAAGTTAAACAATAAATTTAAATTGAAACTCAATTTTTAAAACATCTTTTCTGTAATCTATGGATAAGTTCTCATGTGATACAAATTTGGCAGTGTCCTTTACATGGGTATGATTTAACAAAGCCAACCAATAAATGCTGGAGCCAAACAAACAATAATGCAAAGTATAATCTGTTAAAAATTAGGTTGCTGTCATTAATGTGAAAACAGGCATTGTCATTCATGTGCCCATGTTTTTAAGTGTCTCTACATTAACCAGCAGCTATTAACCAGTACTTTTACTTAAGACAGATAATAATAATTCTCCTCAAATGTCAGTAGAATACACCTACTTTCTAAAACAAATGCTCAGAATTTCTAGCCAGGCACTAACTGCTGCAAAGAAAGAGAATTGTGCCTACTCTTCTGATTACTGCCATGCCTACCCTTATATTGCAAATTCATGATCCATTTCTGGTCTCTGGCTGGCATGATGACCATGTGGTTTGTTTTCAAGCATACTCCAAGCAAACCTGTGTTTTCTGGCTCAGGAGCCACACAGGCAAACAGGGAGGATGTTCAAACTCAGCTTCAGTCTATTCATTGATGTGTTTCCTTCATCTACTCCTGCCTCATGTACCTGAACTCCAAACTAGAACTGAAATCCTTGTGCTGGAAGAGCCACTCCATCACTAAGGCCCAAGGAAAATAGAATTTGATTTCTTCTTAATTTGCTCTGTCTGCAAGGATCGGTGTAAAGGGGAGAGCAGGAACACTGAGGGTTCCAGTGGTGGCTTTAGGGAGCTCTCTACTTCCCTCATCTCTGTCCCTAGTGGCTGTAAATTGTGCAAATCATATTGTAGGAAATGATGAATTGCCAGGAGTGGCAGTTCATGAGCAAACAATGACTGCCTTGGCATTGGCTGTTTGCTGTCACTGCTCTGCCCACCTTCCCAAAATAAGCCACGGCATGAGGAGTACTCAAAGTCTGATGGACATGGGGGAAGATGAATAAGCCTTCCAAGGTCAGGTTGCAACACAAAAGAGACGAAAAAGGAATTCCTGAGCTAGGAGCTGTAAAACATGACTTGTGATGAGCAGCAGGGCAGGAATCAGACATGCACCCTGAATGTTGTTGCAGTTTGGTGAAAGGGGTTGTTCTAGTTAGAATTAACTATATAGTTTTTAAATATTTTATATGTTACCGAGAGTGTAGGCTTTTGAAGAGCTGAGAAATAATCTCATCATGTTGAATGTAACAGCTGTGCTCTAATTGGCTGGGACAATTCTATTTTGTATTTCATCATCTCTTAACAGTAAAAAATGGTATTTCATCTGCCTGCAAAAATGTACTTTTCCCACATAGTTTGTCATTTCCCAGATTGTTTCCATGTTAGTGCATTGGTCCTTCTTGAGGAGCAGTAACTGCAGTGGGTAGCATGTATTTTGTAACTTGGGATTGCTTCCTAGCTGTCCAAATTCTGTGCAGTTGTGGCCACTTGTATGGATAATAAAAAATATACCAGAGAAGGGATTAAATAAACATATGCTGTACATACAACGGTTGAACTCCGTAAGTGTGTCTCAAACCAACGGACTGTTCAGCCCAGGAAAAATGGTCTTACATGAAATATCTTATTGTTGATGTGAAACAACCATAAACCTTATCTTGACATGTCTTGTTGCAGATGCTAAATGCATTTCTGAAAGCATGAATCAACACAATTTATGCAGTACAATGAGTTAAATTACTATATGCAATTAAAATGATGAATATTAAATTATTTTCAAATAGATATGAATCAGCTGTTTAAAGAAAAAAGGAAAACTCAACCCTTTCTTAATGAAAATGCACAGTAAATTTTGACAGTACAGTACACAAACCCTAACTTTACACAGAGTAAGAAGAAGTTGTACAAAATCTCCTTCATGGCATAGAGGTGTATTTCACAAAAGCCATGTCAAATTGTACAGTCATTTATGAATTCGTACCTATGTGTTTTCCACAGGACTGATTAAGTGCATATTCCAAATAGATCTGTTATTTTAAAATTTGTATCTGTACATGTCTAAAGCCAGAGTCATTTTTGTGGTCACTACAGCACTTTCTGTGAATTGGCCAATAAATATAATTTTAGAATTTCACATAAAAAATAATGTTCTGTAATCTTTATTCCACTGAGTAAGGATGTTCTCATTTCCTGAACCATAACCCTTAACTAACACACTAACACACCTCTGGTGGCAAAGGTTACATATCTGGCCCATATCTGCCATCTCTCTTGATAATTCCTAGGGAGGAATTACACCAATAAAATGTGAAATAGTACAAGGGAAAAAACCTAATTTTGGGTCACCAGCCTATGAATTGCATTAGCACATGTAAGTGATATATGTGATCTCATCACACACAGGAATGTGCCTAACTTCTCTTTGTCTTCTGCTCTGTCTGGAGATCCCCTCCTTGTCAGCTCCTCAGGCTTGATCTCATTCTTTTCCAAGATGTTCTACTAATTACCTCAGGTCTGATCTACACATCACAAACTCACCATGCGCCCTTCTTTACCACACAGTTAAGTATTGTCTAAGATTCAGTCCCTTCCAATTTTCAGAAGGGTTCATCTCCCACTTCACAAGTCTCAGTGACAAGCGAAAGCCAAACCTGAACATCCAAATCTCTGCCTCCAACCCCTGCTGTGCCAGGCTGAACACAGCAAATGCTGGAGGCAACATCAGCCTCACAGCCCTGTTTCAGTGGCACAGCCTCCTATGGCTGGCTGGAGTTTGGGAAAGTCAGGAAAAATGCATATCCTCCACAGGGACAGTGAGCCTAGTCCTGTGTCGTCATACATACAGGAGCTGTTAGAGTTCACAGATTCCAAACAGAAGTCCCTGTTTCCTGCATCTCACTTCCAGAGAGTGGGGCAGACTTAGCAATTCCCTTTGGTATAATGGGATTAAATATGGCCACCTACACTTTTTAATAATAAAACTTCTGAGGGTCTTAAATATTAGTTAAGTGTGCTTAACTCAGCTGGGCTGAGTGTGCCTCCAGCAAGGCTGAGCCCATCATCAGTCTGCATGGCTGCAAGGCTGGTTTTCTTAATAGAAAAAAGTTCCTAAATCTAATTATCCTTTCCTCCCTAGAGAGCAGTTCCTGGCTGCCTTTCCTCTCCTCTCATGTCTCAGTGCAATCTAGGTTTTTACTTCTTGTGTGTTGTTAGTCAACAAAATTAAAAAGGAAGGAAAGAAAATTATATCCCACATTAATCCCCACCAGAGTAACCATAAAGTCCTGGCATACTGTCTTAATAGAAAATATACATCTACTATGCATTGACCTGAGAAGACATGCAAGCTTGGACAGTGCATTTTCTTTCTAGCAATTTAAATAGCCTTCAGAACCTGTTCAGAATTTAGGGTGGACTTTTCACAACTCCCAAGTCTAAACATAATGGCTTGCAATGAAATTGCAGTGATTCAAAGAAACAAAACAAGTTACAGGTTCTTTAGAGAAAGAGTCTAAAGTTTTCCACTATGTAATTTTCCTCCTCTTGTGACAATTCATAAATATATAGAAGAAAACTATTTTGGTTAATAATGAAGTCATAATGTGATCATATATTTAATTTGGAGATTTCCCTAAGGGCTCCTGAAAAATCGGAAATATGAGCTAGGGCATCTTTAGGATTGCCAGAACCCTCTGCAAAGAATTATTTCTTGGCACAGTAAAGACAACAATTTTTACTTACTATTTTATGAAAAAAAAATTATTTATCACTTCATTCTGTTCATAATTCCAAATCACTGTTACCTCTGCAAGTTTTCTAATAATCTCTGTGATCTTTGTTCCCGAATTTAGAGAACATACAACAAATCATGGTGGCTTAGTCTATTTAAAAATATGTCTCAAGTAGTCAAACACTCTGCTACACCTTCCCCAATTTAGGACCGTGAAAGCACTCCTAACACAGATGCACAAAACACACAGGTTTTTGTCTTAGTTACATACAAGATACACTAGGAATAAAAAATTGAAAGCTGAAACTTAACTGATACAAGTGGCATTTTAACTTATTTGCAAGTTATTGTTTATACTACAACAATCTTTAAACATCAGTCCTCTACCACACGGAAAAAAAAGGAAATGAGCAACTGGTGCTAGTGCCAGAATCAAGTACAAGGAAAGGTATTTACATTCAGGAAGAGAAAGTAGGGTTTAGTTCTTCCCTGCCATATTGCCTTTAGCTGAAAGAGAGTAGGTTTAGCTTAGATATTGGGAAAAAAATCTTTACTGTGAGGGTGGGGAGGCCCTGCCCAGAGAAGATGTGGCTGCCCCTGGATCCCTGGCAGTGTCCAAGGCCAGGCTGGACAGGGCTTGGAGCAGCCTGGGACAGTGGAAATTGTCCCTGCCCCAGGCAGGGGGTGGAAAAAGGTGGTCTCTAAGGTCCCTTCCAACCCAAACCATTCTATGATGCATTGATGGATCACATAAAGACACATGTAGACAAATGCTCATAGATATCTATGTTTTAGAAAGTTGTAATTGATCTAATGATTACATATATGAGATGCAAAGACATAAACAGGAACAGATCCAGCATCAACAGATTCATATATGCCTTCCTTATGTGATGAAGATTTTTGTGCAGAAAACAGGAGCCAGCAAATGACTTAGTGGTCTAGAAATTCTGATTTTCAGTTATTCCAGTTTGTCTCCAACAAATACACTGATTCCAGCCTGGCAGCAGAGATTGAAGCCTGTAAGGATTGCTGCCTTCACCACACACACTGGCTGTGGCAGTGACCAAATATTTCCTCCTGGCATCAGCACTGTGCCCTGACCACATCAGCAGCTCTCCCTCACAGCCCTCCTGCCTCTTCTATCACTCTCCCCAAGTCAGAAGTTACAGTCTGATGTTCCTCAACAAAAATAGGACAGACTAGTAAATAAGACCACAGACAGTTTTTACATTTCCCTGGCTGCTTCTGCATGAAAGGGCTTAGAGGAAAGCTTACCAAGGGAATCAAAGTATGCCTTCCAGCAGGGAAGCTCCTGAGATAGAGAATTTTCAGTGTGACTTCTGCAAATCCCACTAACTTCTCAATCAGAAACACCTGCTCAAATGAAAACACTGCCAAAAAAGGATTCACAAACATATATGAATAAGAAAAATTGCTGCAGGGGCTCAGAGAGAAAAATAAATCTCTGTAAAAGATTTTGGTAAAATAAAATTAACACATATCTGTCTCCAAATTTCCCAACACCTTGTGAGATGCCATGTGCTGTAGAGTTAATGGTGTTACAAAGGGATATTGACAGTCATGTATTAGACACAAAAATCACTAGACCTTGGAGTGAGGAAAAACAGGGAGTTGTTTTTCCTGTGTTTTAAATTAGAGGGTTTGAAATGTCATTCTAGTCTGACCTTAAAAAAAGAAAAATTGTAACTTCCCTGAACATAATCATAGATAAAGGGAGGAAGTAATTTAGGCATATTATTGCAAACATCATCCTTAAAACAGAGTTCACACAGAAATATAAGCAAAACCTTTTGAAATTTAGCATTTAGTGAAAAAGTTGAGCTGTGTCTCTGAGACTAATAAAACTTTGTAAGCAGGACTTTATTTTTAACCCTTTCTAGCTCTGCCAGCAGCTTTTTCAAAGGAGAAGAAAGGATTCTGTCTGCTCTTGCCGTCTTTCAGTGCAGTGGTCAAGGAAGAGAGCAAAAACTGTGGATTTGTTTGTGAAGCTTACGTCTTCACAGAAGATAGGCAGGAATTAAATGTTTTGGGTTTCAGAGTGATGCCTCAAGTTTAATTATATCTTTAGAACAAGCAAAGGATTTTTTGTGTTGACGAGATAGTCAGCTTAGTTTATGGAGAGGATTGGTTGTGCTTCCTCATTTTACATCCATTCTTGTATCTGACAGCTTTCTACATTTAGCTGCAGTACATTTCTGTCTCATCCCTTCAAGCAGATATTTATGACAGAAGGAACCACCATCTAAATTAGTTATACTATTGTCCTGGGCTGTAGTATAAGATATGCACAAAGTATTCTATCACCATCTTCATGAACTGCTGAATCCAATTGTTGGAGCAGTGTTTTCCCAGGCCCCTCTCCCTCTGGGCTATCTTCTGTTAATGGCCCATCAAATGCCTGCTGCATGACTCATAGGTAACTCCCTCCGGGAGTTATCTCTCTTTAATGGGCCATTAAGGACCCCCTGTATGACTCATTATCCCATTGTGAGATGCTCCACTCAGGGGGGAGGAGACAAGCATTCCCACCTGGATATAATCTGGGATTTGGGACAGTACAGGGGCCCTTACCCACTGGATTCCCAGAGGACCAGAGCTACCAGACCTTTCTACGAGATCACTGCTTCAGGAAGACCCCCTGATCTGGACTGCTTCCATCACCCTGCTCAGGTTGTATTCTGACTCTGTCAGTGGTCTTTTATATTACTGATTTTATTTCATTTCATTTCATTTCATTTCATTTTACTTTTTTTTCTTATTAAATTGTATTTCTGACTTGGTGCCTCTCACTCATTTTGCTTTCAAACCACTACAACTATAAGAACTCAAGCAAGAACCAAATAATTAATCTCTCTGTAGATGAAATACTTGGAAGAGGCCCCAGTAGTGACATCCACAGTCTGCCTTTCTGTGGGTAAAAGTACCCCTCCAGTTTCTGAATTTTTCTTCTGTGTCACTCATGAGTAAAAATATTATTCAAGATAGAAACAGCCATTCTTTAGGAAATAACAGTTCCAAAAAGGCATCCCTTCTTATGAGGCTGCTCAGCTTTGTCTTGTTGCTCTCCACTGTCTGAGATTTAGCTGTTTGTTGTGGCCTGCTAAAACTTACGTTGTAAGGTTTTGGAAATAGTCTTTTCTACTGTATGTTTTATAGAGTGTAGCATGGAGGACACTTGGATTTATTCACATGAATGATACCACACAGAACAGATTACAGTAATAAAAATATTATTGTTATACCTGGAATGTGAGGGGGCAGAACAGGTAGAGATGAGCCTCAACTATGCCAACCTAGACTCTATTTCCTGTCCTTTTTGCTTGTCATCTTCATAAGATTCTGCATCCTCCTTAGTATTGCAGTTTTTCCACCTACGAAGTGGATCTAAAAAAACTTTTCTGGTTATCTTTTCTCATGTAGGGTGTGAACTCTGCCTGTGCCCCATCCAACAAAACACTTTACAGGGCAAGATGACTAACCAAATACAGTTACTGCAGATGGTAAATATTGCCATTACAAGCAAATCTTGTTCTTCTACAGCTCCTTTACAGGCTGAATCAGCGGGTGACATCCAACTGCCCAAGAGTGGAAGGCTCTGTCCAGGGAAAGGAGATAATTGCAACAGTGACAATCAAGTCCTAATGAAATTCATTACTTACACTGAAAATCATTTTCTCCTTAAATACATGACAAGTACATAGAGATATGGCCATGTTTACTTATAAGGGAAAGTTTAATACTAGAAATATTGTTTATCCAAGGCTATAAAAGTCTCTGATTTTATGAACATTAGGATCAGCTCTACAGTGGTCTAGGAGACCTTTAGAAATTCATTAGAATAAAGAGTCACACAATTGTTGAATATTAACATAAGTACTAATAAAGTGATGCAGACACTGAAGATTTTTTTCATATTAGGAAGCACAGCATCAAAAAATACTTAAGGAACTAGAAATACCTTCTACCTTATTATCCATAAAATCTTATGATCCAAAATTCCACCAATATATGCTGGGGATTCCAGTTTTACACAAGCAAGAATTGTAAAGTACATAATGCTGGTGAGGGATGTCTCCTGAGGGCACAAAATCAAGTCTACTGAGAAGAAGTGAGGTGCAGACAGGACAGCAAGAAGAATTCTGAAATTCACAGCTCGCAGGGCTTTTCTTTCTAGCACATTATGTTTTAAAAAGTAAAATGTAAATGCTGATGGCCTGCTTTGACTCTGACAGATGATCCTCCTGCAAGGACAATCCAACAAAGAGACAAGGCCTCATTCCAGGGATTGCTAGAATGCAACATTTTTATTTACTTTTTTAAACCTACAATAGTTCTGAGGCAGTTAAAAAGTAAGAACTAGAGTTTATATCTAAGGATAAAACTTTCAGTCACCAGCATTGCATTCCCACAGTACATATGTTTGGAAGACAACAATAACCATAGAGCTGGGGAGAGACTTGAAATTGGGAAGGTCGTGTAGAAATTCTGAAATTGTCATGCCCAGAAGTTTGAGTTCAAAACCTGTATCCCATATCTTTCTTCAGTTTAATGGCAGCATTGTTGTTTTTAGGTTTCCTTTTACAATAAATACACTATTTTTCCCAAAGTGCTGGTTTCAGTCACATTTAGGGTAGCTAAGAATGCCTGTTCAGAGACTACAATATTGTTGCAGAATACATTCCTCTGCTGTTTAAGTAAATGCCAAGGCAAAGCTGAGGCATTTAGTCAAAATAATTGTTGAGGCAAAAAGCCTAATAAAGTGGGATGCATCAATTTTATTTATGCTGTCTCAAAAGTCTAGAGTACACACAAGTTGTTTTGCTTGCTGATTTTCACTGAAGACAGATTTTTTTTTTTTTTACTATTATGTAAATATCTCCATTCTAAGTGGAATCATTATCACAGGGAAAATTGATCTTACCATCTTCATTAAAAATTGAACTACAGTCTTGATTTAAGTGTGACAAAGCAAGAAATTAGCTAAGATTTTGTATCATGCCTACTCAGTCTGGATGTGGTTGCATTTTGGGGCACTTCAGTGTGGGTTGATTTTCACACAGTATTGAACAATCACCCTCTGAAAATATTTTGGCCATGACTGTCTCATCCAGAAATATTATCCTTGCTCCCCAGCTGCTTCAGAGACCCTGTGTGATGAAAACCAATTCCCACTGGACAGGCGCACACTCTCCAGCCCATGGACTGACAGGAAACCTGTTTTTGGAAAGCTCCGTGGTACTAGGGGTGAAAAAAGAGAGTGAACACTCAGACAGCTTCACCACAGCCATCCCAGCACTGGCAGCCGTTCTCCTGGGCAGAAAGGTTCAGGACCAGTGAATACATGACTGCAATATAGAGATGGATAAGGGAGAACTAAAGGAAGAAAAAAAAATAATGAGTCAGTCAGAGTCTTGAGGGTAAAAGAGAAGGAATTACTCACTGGAGTGCTACTGAAGAAGATTTAGCCTTGTTTTGGACACTGGACATGACTTAATAAAGGTTTTAAAAACAATAAAGGTTAAAGAGTAACTTTGCTAGTTGGCCTCTGTATTGGGAAATTCTCCAATTCTCTGGCCCCTGTGGAATCACATAGGAAAAAAAGCTCTTAAATACAGGGACTGCTGCATTCTTTTGTACTATTTTTGCAGAGATCAGGTTACAATAACAAATAGTTTTCTAAAATTCAAAATACAATTATTCAACATTCAGTTGCAGCCCTCAGATGTAACATTCAAGTAAACAGGTTTTTCTCATATGTACAATCAAGGCAATTGTACGTTCAATTGCCGGGAGAATTGGCACTTGCAGTGCAAATCTATACATGGAGCAAGAGACGTGGTTGGTTTACATTAGTGCAGCAACACTAAAACCAAAAGTGTGGCAATTGACACCATTTTTTTTATGTGACATTTATACAGAGAAAAGCACTATACTCATCGTAGACTTTTTTTTTCTTTTTTCTTTTTTCTTTTTTTTTTTTTTTTTTAACAACACTGGGTTTTTTTCCTTTAAAAATAAATGCCAGGGTGGTTTCTTTGGGAAAAAAAAACCAGATTTTGAGATTTCTTAAAGACAACACTTAACCTGCAATAATATTAATGAGATGTGTTGTGGGCATTAGTGGAGATGAGGAATCATCTTGATCACTGATTAAAGTAGTTTAAAATCCAATGAAGCCTGAAAATCATTGACCAAACTACACCAGGAAACTGATGGCATAGCTGGGAATTTGAGAGATGCAGAGATTCGTCAAGACCCACAATGATTACTACATACTACCTCAGGTGAGACACTGCAGTTTGAAAGCTAAATCTTTTTACTGTTGGCCTGGTACTGTGGAGGTGATGCTGTGTCACAGAATCAGAGAATGGCTGAGCCTGGAAGGTACCACTGGGGGTCTGCTTGACCAAGCCCCTGCTCCAGCAGGCTCCCTACACCTCCAGCAGACTGCCCAGAGCCATCTTCACATGGTTTGGGAACACCTCCAAGGATACAGACTCCACAACCTCTCTGGGTAGCCTTTGCCATTGTTCAACACCCTCACAGTTTCCTGAAGTTCGGAGGGAACCTCCTGTTTTTCACATTGTACTCCTTGCCTTTTGTTCTGTCACTGGGCACTGCTGGAAAGACCCAGCACTCCTCTACACTGTCTCTTGAGATACTTATACACTTTAATAAGATCCCTCATGACTCTCTCAAATGACAGAAATCACAGTTTCTCTGGTGTCTAAATTTCACCTATTAAAACCTGGATGATCCAAATTAGAGACTGTATTTACACACCTTAGAAAAATTTATATCTCTTTATATACTATTCGTCCCTTCTTCTTCCATAGTTCTCAGTAAATATCTAGTCTTAAACTAAGGCTCTCATTCAGTCAACAAGCAAAGATCAATAACCAGATGAAACAAAACATTTGTTGCTTGTCTAATGCACTTCATGTATTGATTAGTTAACTCTGTAAAGTGCTTTGTTTCTTTTGGAAGAGAGGATGAGATGGGAATGTAAGGCAGCCAACCTGTCTGATTGACAAACACTATCAACTCAGATTAACACTTTAACAGTTTACTTGCAGATAAACAGAACCACAGGTAAAGCAGCTCCCAAGGTACAAAGGCAGATGGATTGGGAAGGGCTGAGCACCTCGGATGTGCAGCCAAGGAAACGCAGGGGCACTGTCTCCCTGCTGTGCCAGGAAACCCAGAAGATGTGTTTGCAGAGCACAGAACAGGTTGGTCAAAGCTGCTGGGCCTGAGCTGGTGGAGCTGGAATGTCAGCCTGGGCATCTCTCTCCAAAGCTCCACACAGTCACCTTGTATTTTACACAGCTTGTTAGCTCAGGCTCACTGCTGCCTACTAAAAGTCTCTGGATACCCAAGATATCAAAAGTCCCTCTAATATCTTCACAAAGGAAATGCTGACTATTAAAAATACCGTCCTAGCTTTCCAAAGCTGTCAGGCTGACTCTTAATACTGGATATTTATTTTTTCAATTTTCTGTAGCATGCTTGTCTTAAAGTATTTGTGCATTGTGCTTCACTGATACAGTTGTTAAGACATCCTTTGGCTCGTGTAAAGGGGTTTTCTTATCCAGAAACAGGCTTCTGTTTACGTGGGCAGTGATTCATGGGCACTGTCATTAGGAAGTGAATTGAAATCTCTGGGGTGCATCACAACAGGGCTTTTCCAGTCTTTGCTACTTGGGTCAGATTCTATGTCCAGCTGAAATTTCTATTACACTATCTAGATTTCACAGCTGCAATTAACACAAGTTATGCTTCATTAAGCATGAATTTAAAGTGAACCGGGCTCTGAAGTTCAATAACATGCTGAAGAGCAAACAGAACAAATGTTTTTATTCCTAGAAGTGTCAGCAAGACAGAGAAGAACATTTGTTTCCACTTTATATCCACCTCAGAAACAGGTGTCTCTTTTAAAATGATAATTCCCTCACGGATTTGATTTTTCCCTTTAAATAAAACTTATCTTGCTTCAGGCTTACGCAAAAGGTGGATGAATACTGCTCTGAAATACACATTTATTCTCAGACAATTTTTTTTACAAGTGCATTGCTGCATATAGGTAAAACCTTACAAAAGGAAGGCCTTGTAAAATCATGGCTCAGGACTGTTACTTCGGCTAAACAGAAAAGGACTACAGGAATGTGACTCAGCTGAATTAGAGGTAGAAAAACAAGTTGTATAACCATAGTGTGTTCACATCGTGGTGTATGGTTGTGGGGAATGAAACAGAGAGTATAATGGAACTGATAAAGGAGCTTGGTGTCTTAGGCCTGATCAAGCAGAAACCCTGGGAGAGACAGACTCAGATAAAGGCTCACTAGGGTAGAAGTGACCAAGGAACATGTTGTGAAACTTTGTAATAATTACCAAGTAACTGATGTCATGAAGAATGTATAACCAATGGGAAATTGTTACCAAAAATAGAACCCTATATAAGTGCTATACAAGAAAAACCCTATATAAACGTCTTGTATGCTCAATAAATTTGGCTTCTGATCAGAACTCTGAATGTCCCTGTCTCTCAATCTCCGATATGTGGTGGTTGATTGAATTATGTTTGTTATGATTTTAAACTATGTAACTGATAAAGGCCTAACTGCTTAAAAGGGCCTGTTTTTTGCAATAAAGCAGCTCTCCTTTGCACCTGCCTGGGGACTCTGTGTCACTATGGACCCTCACTCATAGTCCATAGCATACAACTTGCTGGTTAAAAGAAGTTTTTCCAACCTGCCCTGTCCAGACAGGTTGTAGTGGTTTGAAAGCAAAACGAGTGAGAGGCTTCAAGTCAGAAATACAATTTAATAGGAAAAAAAAAATAAGATAGATGCAATAATACAAAAGACCACTGACAGAGTCAGAATACAACCTGAGCGGGATGACAGAAGCAGTGATCCCAAAGAAAGGTCTGGTAGCTCTGATCCTCTGGGAATCCAGCGGGTAAGATGCCCCGTATTGTCCCAAATCCCAGATTATATCCAGGTGGGAATGCTTGGCTCCTCCCCCGGGCGGAGTATCTCACAATGGGATAATGAGTCATACAGGGGGTCCTTAATGGCCCATTAAAGAGAGATAACTCCCGGAGGAGTTATCTATGAGTCATGCAGCAGGTCATTAACAGAAGACCCATTAACAAAAGACCCATTAGCAGAAGACCCATTAGCAGAAGACACCTTAACAGAAGACCCATTAGCAGAAGACCCGTTAGCAGAAGACCCATTAGCAGAAGACACCTTAACAGAAGAGGGGGAAATCTGGAAGAACACTACTTCAGCAACTGGTTTCAACAGTTCATGAAGATGGTGATAGAATACTTTTTGCATATCTTATACTTGCAACCCAGGACAAGGTGCAGCTGAGGTATCTTCACTACAGCGGGGCAGCTTCGCTCACTGCCAAGTGCTCCATGCTCTCCTGCAGTCTGTTAGGATTCCCAATGTCAGCCAGACATCCCAGAAGAGCTGTGTCCTGCCCATCAGCCCCCACTGCAAGCAGCTGTGCTGCCACATTCCCTGGACACACAGATGCACAGCCAGGGGCAGCGGGCAGCTCTCCCAAGGACACTGCTGGTGGCACACCCTCACAAACATGCTCACTGCCAAAGCTACAAATTGACAAGCAACTAAGCTACAGATGGCGGGGGCAGCTGTGGTCTGTCAGGTCCTTGATAGTGATGCAAAGAGAGGTTTTGGCTGCAACTGAGAGCAGCCATGTGCTTGTCACAGGGATAAGGTTCACAGGAAGACCCAGGACAAAGTGTGAGCCTTGATTTTGGCTTCACATCTCCCCTTATTCCAAAGGAAAACGAAATGGGGTCAGATTAGGTTTCTCTAAGGGTGTGAGATGTGCTCAAAAGATGCCACTCTTTGGAAGTTACCGCAGAATAGCTCCTTGCCTTGGAGTGATTTGGTTCTGAGTTCACATGTCCAGCAGGACAAGGGGAACACCTACCCCCAGCATTACCCTGGATCCATAAGAACACATAAAGAAGGAGGTTTTGGTGAAAGGGTGGCACTTCACAGAATGACAGAGATCTGAGACAAAAGCAGTTTGGCTACTGAGGGAGAGGAGGAACAAGGAGAAGCTGGACAAAAGGATATTATACAAGCAGGGTCTGTGAGGCCAGTGGCTGGCAAGGAGTGGGTGTATAACTATAGTAATTAGTGCAGTGTAGGACTCTCATCCATGGGGCTTGATTAGCATTGGGCGGCACCAGCAATTGTTCAAGTGCATTAGTTTTGTGCAATTCCAGTCTACAGGAGTTGTGACTGACTTTTAAGGATTTACAAGAAGAGGCTATTCAAATGCCAGGTCTGCTTCCAGTTACTCAGTTTTCACAAATGTGAGAAAACTGTGTCTCTGAGTCATATCTAGCTTTGTCCTTCTTGCAAGCCATGAAAAGATTTATTTTCTATTTTAGTAGAATACTTACAGCATTCCTACTTTGTTGTGTCTGTAAAGGGATTGTTGGCCCTTAATGGCTCAAAGCCCAGTATCCCCTAACTCACTCTGGGGGTACTTTGCTTCCAATTAGCTCCATTGTTGTGTACCAGATCCTAACACCACACATTTGTTACGGCTGTGACTGCTTAAAGTCTTCATTTGCCATTAGGCAAATGCCACCTGTATTTCCAGTCATGCTCCTTGGCTACATAAGTACTTTAAGGAGAGGCAGCCTATTTTGCCCATTATACAGCAGCAAGGCAGGTAGTCCAGAAACATTTCAAGTTTCAATTGTTTGAGTCTTGTAATGATAGTATTTTATTCATCCCAGAAACTTCTCATTCTATTAAGCCTTCCATTCATCTACTCCTTTCTAGAGATCTCCAATGTTAAATCCACAGTTACCTAGGGTTTCCAAATAAGTAACCCAAAACAGAACAACTATAAAGGTTGCTCAAAGACCCAGTTACTCTCTGGCAAAACCTGGTAGAAGTCCCCTAATAGTGTATTTTATCCAAATCAGGTTATATCAAGAACAGATTCTACAAGAAACATGGAAATTATCACTGACAGGCAGCAACTAGAACTCATAAGCTGCAAACGTTAAAAGATCTATAGAATAGAATGAAATAGAATGAGTTGGGAAAATATGCAGGAATTGATGGTAGGAGAGACTCTGTCCTCTTGAAAGACAGCTTGCCTCAGGAAAGCCCCCTTTCTCCTCCCCAGTGAGCTACTAGTACTTAACTGCTTCCAACTGCTGAATTTCCAGATAGGAGCTTTTAACCTCCAGAAAAAACATCTAATCCGTTTACCCTACAAAAACTTTTCTTTTTCATGAGGAGCATAGAACCATTAGACATAGCACAGGGACATTTTTCTGTACAGTTTAAAGCCAAAATATTCTTTAAAATGTAGCTATTCATCTTTCTGGGTCTGGCCTCCACCCTATTCTCTGACACTGTTTTAGAAGAAGGAGGCGCTATTAGTTATCAGCCAAGTCCATGCTGCCCATGTGTGATGGCCCACAGGAATCAAGCCAAGACTCAGCTCCCTGGCTGTTTCTCCATGGCATAGCGTGGTGGGGGAGCTGGAGAAACAAACCAAGTTACCTCCACAACACTCCCATCACAGGGCTAATTAATACATCTCTCTTATTTGTACACAGATCTGAACTGCACTGGCTAAAATTCTGATAAAAGAGCAGACAGGGAACACTGGTTATGACAGAAAACTAAGGACAACTACAAACAACTTTTGGGATATTCTAGATAGTCTTAGCAATCGAAGAAAAATTGTAACCCTTCACTATCATGGCTATTAACCAGGAAACTCTTTGGATACATTATGGAAGATGGGATTTTTCAAGCAGACAGAAAGAGGTATCTGAAGGAACCAAAATATGACTCTTCTACCTCAAGGTTTGGTGAGCCTCTGTAAAAATACTCAATCCTGAAAAGTATCACAAAATAAAGGAGTAATTGTCCTAAAGAATATGATCATACTGACAAAAACAGTTAATTCCTCAGGGAAATTCTTGCAAATTTTTAAAACCAGCCTCTGATATTTGCTAGCAGAGGTATAATTATTCATGATCTTCTGAAGGTTGATTAAAAAAGAAAACCCTACAAAACGAGCAGTTGCTCTTTATTACACATGGTATCTCTTTGAAACAAATTCAATAGAATCCTCTTGGGTTTATTCCTAATTGGTTTCATAGGCTGCTCCCAAAAGGGAAACATTTTTGAACAGAATTCCACTGGGATCTTTTCATCATCTTTGCATAATTCTGATCATATATCATTACTGAAAACCTATTATATTTCTAGCCCCAAGTTTGATGTAAAGCATTTTTCTTCTGATTTTCTTATGTTAAGCCTCAGATGCAGAAAAGACCACAGGCAGCTTGTGGGCACATTATGTATGGTATTTGATAAGCTGCTTGTGCTTGAATAAGAGAATATTTAACAAATGTCCTGTGATTTATAAATGAAAGAATGAAATCATGAGAGAAACAAATTTACAGGCAAAGCATATTCAGCAGTCCTCTCATTGCTTTCACAGCTCACACTCATATTTTTTATGCATTACTTGGAGCTACTTATTTTGAGAGGGAAAATTGCACCTTGCAGACAACTTCACTGTATTGCTAAGTACCAAGATCATATTTTTCCTTCCTACTTATCTCTGGAATAAAAATGAATTTTTTTTTTTTTTTCAGTTTTCCATGACAACCAAACATTAAGATTGGTCAGTAGTTCTCTGAAGACACTGCAGCTAATCCACACTATTCAATACACATGACAGACAGTCTCAGTTAGCAGATTCTTGAAGCTTGGTATGGGTCCATAAAGGGACAGGATTCTTCTAAAAGGGCTCTTAAAGTTCTGGATCTAAACAAAATGTCCATATAACCCAGCTGCCAGCTAGAATATTTCCTGGTAATAAGAAGCATGTTAAGAAACAAACAGAGGTCAATAACACAGTTTGTTGGTGGAGATCTAGACAAATAGGCAAATATAAATTCAAAAGGTACCAAATTGCTCCTGCTTTCTTTAAAGTTCTAAAGCTTTCATAAACATGGTGTAAAATACTCATACTCAGCTGTAAAAGTCTTTCCTTAGGGCTAAGCCAATGATCCAAAGTGACAGAACAAGCAGTAAATTGCTGCTTGCCATCTGCAGAATAAAATAATCAGATGGCTAGAGCTAAAAACGAGCACATGGACTATTGGAATGCGCCTTATAGAACACAAGGACTTTTTTAAGCAACGATGATTGAAATACCTGTTAAGACCCTAATGCTGAGATTAATATTTGCTTCAGATTGTGACAAGGAGTAAGCAAATGAACAAAAACAAAAAATCAAGAATGTCCCTTCAGGGACATTCTCATGGAGACCTGGCAATTGTTCTGTCCTCAAACTGATCAAAAATGGAAATCCAATGCGGAACAACTGAAGCCAATGGACAAAGTGGCTTGATCAGGAATAGCCTTTCAATCCAAATGACACCACTTGACATGATGGTGCCGCCAGCAGAGCTAAAAACTGAAAGAGCAGACATTCAAACAAAAGATCCTCCACAGTAATGGGAACTTTATAGAGGTTCAAGCACATTGACCCGAAGGGACACCAACAGTGTGAGAGCATCAATACAAAGTTGGTACAAAGGGCAGAGAATCAGGACCAGTACATCCAGACCGTATCTGAAATGATCACTTCCCATGTAGAATGCTAAAACTGCACACCTTATGTGTGCATGACCACCCCCAGAAAAATCCAACCTATTTATTCTTTCTTAGTGCAGGAGGAAGAGCATAAGAAAAAAACCTGCTTGCAACTTACCATGTTGTCTAAGGCATGATTTAAAAAACAAAAAGAATTAATGTATTACAAGATCGCTCAGTGCAAAGTGCAGAGAAGCACACATGATCATCTTTATTCAGTATTTGAACTTCATGTTTCTAATCCCTAAGGCACTTCTAAAAGATTTTCTAATAAAAAAAAGTTTTGTTCTCTGGGGTAAAAGTTTACAATTGCTATGATTTTTTTCTCACTACCTCAAGGATAATTTTCTTCCCTAACCACTGATACATTGCCTGCTTTGAATCTTCCATCTTCTTTGACCAAGGAGTTAAATTTAATAGAAAAAGTTTAATCCTCCCTTCCAGGGAGTTTCAATAATGTTTTAATTTAATTTGTCTAGAAGGTGATCAAGTCTAGCACTTTTATAGAATCTGCTTTCAGTAGCTTTCAGTCACAAAGATTAGCCTGTGGGAGATTATCCCTGACCACAGTGTGGGACAGGAGTCTGTGCAGGCTGACAGGAACAGCACAAAACTGTGGCAAGCAAAAAGAAAATGTCCATCGAGGGCTATTAAGCAAAAAAGATATCGTCTCCAGTTCAAAAATTCCTACATTTGCACATTTATGCAGGATAGAGGAATATTCAGATGAACTGATACTTTGCATTGTTCCCATTCTCTTCCTGAGGGCTACAGTGTCTGAGGCCAACAACAGCCAGCACAGGATGAGGCTCCAGCTCACACCATAACTCTGTGTGAGCTTACAAGGGTTTATTTCAACACTCATTTGTCACGTACTTCAGCAATGTCAGTAAGCATTTAGCTCATGAAGGAAAGAAGCTCAGAGGGAGTTAAGCCTTCCTTTGTCCCCCAGCCACTGCTTCACCCACGAGTGTCTGCCCACAAGTAAGTGTCTATTTTGCCCACAAATGTCTGCTGCAGCCTGAAGCCTGCCTCGTACCCACAGGGGCTGCTGGATTGCTATGGATCAGCTAATTCTAACCCAGTGTTTCACTGCTGCAGCTAAACAGACTTGAGCAAGTTTAAAAGCAGAAAGAGACTCTGCAAAGTCTCACTTTATACTGTCCAGGTAAACACCCTGTAGCGACGCAAGTTTCAGGTTTTTGAATTTGTATTTTGTATTTGTATTTGTCTTTACTTGGTATGTCCCTTTCACCCCCCATTCCTACCCCTGTGGTTCCTCCTGATGTAACCCCTCCCCCTTCCATTCCCCATTGTGTCAGTGTTTCCCCGCCCAGGGCTGCCCTGGGAAAAAGGGGGCACACCACGCCCCCCCCCCCCCCTCTCTCTCTCCACTCTCTCACCATGCTTCCCCCATGCTGAGAAGGGGTTCTGGCAAAACCCCTTCCACATGGCTGCACTGAATAAACATCCTTATTAACCCAAGAGAGAGCACGGTTCCTTCATCCAAGCCTGAACCATGCACAGCCTGCTGAGCTGAAGGACCCACACAAACTGTTTCTGTGGTCTGGGGATTCCTGCTAGCTGGCATTAGCACCCATCCCCAAAGAAACCACAACAACTGGTGCCCAACGGGGGGCAGATTTCAGCTCAGCAAGGGACCTCAGAAGAGCAAACATGCCCCAGAGAGGACAAATGAGCTCCGGAGGTCCCCAGCTAAGCGTGTGAGCAAGGCAGCCAGTTTGAGCTCTGCTGAAGGCAGGCTCTACGTCACAGAGAATTCTGAAAAACCCGCAGAGGACTCAGAGGAAATTTCTCTTTGGTTGTTTTGTTGCTGTTGGCCACCATCTCCAGCAGAAGAATGGGCAACTTTCCACAGCACCGGGGAATCCTTTCAGGAGGCTCGGATTTTTACAGCATCATGAGTTCTCTTTTGTACGCCCTGGATGGTAATGTTTAACCACTCTTTGGTTGTTCCTTAATGGAACAGGGCTTCAGGCCCATGGTTTCTTTTCTCTGTGGGAGGAAAGAATTTGGAGAAGTCGACTGTGCAGTCGTGTGGGAACCTGCAGAATTTGCGGTTCATTCAGTTAAAAAACTGTTTCAGCAGCCATTTTGTCTTTATTCCTTTTCTGTCTCTGTCTCTCTGCGAAACATGTGGCTTGGGGTGCTTTTGGGTTTCGCGTGCTTGCTTCTTTGTTCTACAGTGCCACCTGGTGGCCTGCGGCAGGCGCGGCCGCCCTCCTCCACAGAACACGTGGCAGGAGTGGTTGGTGCAATTGTAACCTTTTTATTTTCCTACTTTCATGGTCTTGTAAAACCCTGCAGAATGGGTGCAAATTTTTCTGCAGAGCAGAGGAACGTCTTTTATAAGATCAGTGCAGTTTTGTTAAAATCTAGAGTTAAATTTTCTGTGATTGACTTGAAAAAATTCCTTAAGCTGCTTTTCGATTGTTTCCCTGAGACCAATGTGCATTTATGTGAAGATTTAAACTTTTGGAATGCAGTGAGTGAAAAATTTAATGATTTGGCCCAAAAAGGAAATTCTAAAATTGCAAAATATACCAATTACCCTCTCCAAATGCTAGCAACCTTGGCTCATAAGGAGAAAAACCAGAAAAACCAGTCACACAGAAAAGTCGCTCTGTTTCAAAGCTCCACCCCTTTCTTTTCCTATGCAAATGTCTTATCAGAGATAGAGCAAAGTCTTTCCCTGCCCCCAACCCTGGTGGTGGGGGAGGAACGTTTTTTCTCGGACCCCAGCTCTAAGCAGGAATTTGCCCCCTCTTTCCCGGGAGAGATTGGCCTCTCTTCCCAGAGTTTTCACTGTTACCATGGCCAGGCAGCAGTGGAAAACCCATTCCCAACTCCCCCTGTGTGGAAAAAAACCCCTGCGTGTAGTGTTGTTTGTGCTTGGTGTGAAAAAACGGGGAAGCAAGGTCTCTCTGACTTCCCCCCGGTGTCTGCATGGCTCCGAGGGTTGCCGTGGTCCAAGGAG